>OX463861.1:23008294-23563751 GCA_949825065.1 Odontocerum albicorne
CTATCTTTAAATAGGTCAAGATACACTATGAATTAATACTAATTACGAACATTTAATTTTATGTATAAAAAAATCGAAAATCCAATTATCGTATACCCCATCCCTAGCCAATGCAGACTAAAATAGTGACTTTTGACGTACGTCGCCAAATATTATTTGATTTTAACAAACTGACATATTTTTGCTAATTTGTAACAAGATGTATTAATTTGTCATTATTGTTAGTTTTATGTAATGTATTTACCTAAATAACTTGATATTTATTAGAATGGAGGCTTATATTAAAGCTGGTAAAATAATTTAAATGACAACGTCGTTACAAGGTTGTATTGGGGCAAATATGTGAAACGTCACAGGGACTATGCTACATTTTCTTTAGTATAATTTGAAGTATTGACAGAGTTGTCAATTTCTTTTTTAATATCATATAATTCAACAAATGGTAATTCAGACATATCCAAGAGTTTGACTGGAAGACAATTATGTCTTCAGCCCCAGTTATTGTATTGTATTTTACTTTCATTGCATACAGTACAACCTGGTGAGCTTATTTCAATGTGGCAATATCTTCCAACTGACCAGAAAGATGTTAAAGAAGCCTTAACCCTTATCATGATATGGCAACACAGGTGTTACACTAATTAAAAGATTTAAAAAAAAAAACAAAAACTGTAACGTAATTTCAAAGATGGCAACACATTCAAATACTATACATGCACTATTTTGTGCAGTGGTATCATCTGGTGATAAATACTGACAACGCTACAAGCTTTCAAACGACATCGGGTCAACATGTCTGGACAGAGTGGGTGCGTTTTGAAAATTGGGGTAAATAATCTAAATATCTTATTAATCACTACATGTAGAGAAAAATTTATTCAAAACATTTTATTTGTTGATAATTCAGGTATGTAAATGTTGTTCATATTTTAGATTACAGAATAATTTTATAGTGCTTTTTGTGTTTTATAAAAATTTAGATTTTGGCAATGTGACGTGGGTGTTACATATAAAAAAATCTATATGGAAAAGTTGTGATTTTTTTTACCTCAATTTTCCTACATAACTTGCCATATAACAAAGAATCACCAAAGAAAAACGTTAATATTTGGATAAATTGAACTTTGCCAAGATAAGGGTTAAGTGAAAACCAGACTGGAATCGTTTTAAAAAAATCAACAGTTCCAACGGGAATCGAACCCGTAACCTCAGAGTTGGAAGCGTATTACCAACTAGGCCACGAAAATTCTCAAAAAAAAAAAAAACGGTATTGACATATTAAAAGATTTAATAAAAGCGGTTCATAATCTGGAAAGATCGGCTCTCGGTATCTTGCGGCGAGGAGCAGACCACGTGACATTTGCTGCAGTGCCAGAGTAGCCAAAAGTCTTGCATCAAAAAAGACTTGATTCTTGAAACGATCGGTGATGTCCAGGTTGCAGAATTGCATAATAATTTACATTTGACACTATGTTAAACTGGTAATTGATTTTAAATTATCTTAAATTCAAGCGAAAATCTGAATCGAAAAGCAAAAAACATTCACCGAGAGAATAAATTTAGAATGTAAAATACGACAATAAAAATTTTACGAAATTTAGAGCCAATTTTTATAAAGGAAAATTAGTTGAAAAACGTAAAATACGGGTTATCCTGTATCTGTCAGAGATTCCTTCCTCCACAGCAATCAATTTACAAAATCCAAAAAGAAAATGAACAATTCAGATGCCACTTCGTACAATTTACATAAACCGATCCTTAACGGCATGATAAATTTCCAAACAGATAGTACTAAAAAAAAAATCATTCCAGGTCGAAATCTGAATCAACGTCTACATCTGCATCATTATTGCTTGTTTCAGACACTAAAACGTGTAGACTAAAGCTGTTGAGAGAATTATTCTTCTTCACTCCGTCATCCTCGACAATTTTCAAGTTTCTACCGGCAAAATTTGCCCCTAAAGAGTCGGTATTTTTTGTGAACGTCCTCATGAAGTTAGCCGGACTAGAGAGATGCGGAGACTTTTCGTGCGTCACATTTTTCAACGACGAGCCTTGCGGATTTTCACCGTCTACGGTAGTCGACAGATAGTCGTTCAGTCGACGCTTCTTACGCAAATTGTCAGTCTTCGAAACGGACGGTTCGTCATTTTCGTCCGAAATATCTAACGTCGAAGAGTTTTCGTTGAAATTCATCATCGATTGATTGTTAGCTTGTAAATTATAGGACGAATCACTTTCCAAGATGTTAATTCTTTCTCTCTTGATAGTTGACAAGGTTTGTTGAAAGTTCTCATCTGTCGTGTTGACGAGACTGTTGCGTGGTGGAGTTACAGTCGTGTCACTGTCCAGCAGTGGTACTTCCCAATCCATCATCTCTTCAGATTCATTCACATTCACGTTGATCGATGATCTCGCCTCGATATGCTGCGTGGCGGTGACAGAAGAAAGTAATATTGGTAGGTTATCAAGTGACACAGTTTGTTGATCTTCCTGATCAATCTAAAAAAGAAACAAAGTAAACGATTTAATTACGAAAAGGAATAAAAAAATTGTAATTTATTTTATCAAACACTGTTTTGTAACGGTATAACCATACCGGTCTCAAGGCTTTCACCTCATCTTCAGGGGAGCACAAACAAGACTAAATTTTGTTCAAACTGGTACCGATATACACGCTTCAACGGTTAGGGACATTCAGGTTGGGGACTCCGGAAATCTCTTAATTAATCTCCGGAAACTCTTATTTAACGGGAAAGGTAAAAATGGAATACTTAGCAACAGTGCTGTGTGTATAAGCTTTTATGTGCTGACTGTGATCATTTATATACAGGAAAGACAGGAAGATCCTTTGAAAAGAGAATTCATGAACACAAATCCGCCTTGACTAATGCTCTTAATTTATTCTGAAATGGCTAATCATTGTCACCGTGAAAACCACACTTTTTCTATTGATGATGCCAAATTCTTACATATCAGTAGTAACGGAAATAAATTGGACAGATTAGAGGCCCTAGAAATTTCTAAGTCAGTACACCGGGGCGAACATCTGGTAAACACATATATCCCAAAAACCTCTCCGCTGCAGGCCGAAATCGTCCCATGACTCCCTCAGCCCTCAGTCCCCAACCCCAATGTCCCTAACCGTTGAAGCATGTGTATCGGTACCAGTTCGAACAGAATTTAGTCTTGTTTGTGCTCCCCTGGAGATGAGGTGAAAGCCTTGAAACCGGTAGGGTTGTACCGTTACAAAAAGTGGAATAAACAGTGTTTGATAAAACAAATTACAATGTCTTGAAATCTCCACAACGTTAATGCCTTAACTATAAACAATAGAATAAAAAATTGTAAATACATTTTGAAAATTCATATGTTCTATACATAGAAAATACTCACTAAAGCTGGTTGAGACATGAACTCAGGCAAATCAAATAAAAACTGCCTTAACAATTGAACCTTTCTGGCACGGAGACAATTTGGTTACATGGCACCATTTTTCTTCCAGTAAGATTCCATAAAACTTAAAAAATTTGAATGAAGCACGATTATTCAAGAAAATGTTGAGACTCATCATCATTGCCGGGCCTCCGGGCAGTCGATGATCCCTTCGCCACTTCAACATCAGTCCTGAACCGTTCTCCCACGTCGATCGTGTGATCTTCTGTGAGAGAACAGCCTGATCCTGGATGCGCACTCCCTCCCGCAAATGCCACAGACATGTGGACCCTGCTGAGCCGCCTGGTCATGCTGACGCATGTTCGCAGCGCGCAGACTGTTTCTCACACGTCTAGCCGCTGACACACCATCAGCCCAAGAACATACGACTCTCCACCCCCCACGGTCCCAAGCCACCCGCTCCCAGTCCTCAGGCGTTCCGCACAAAGTAAGCGACCCTCGCAGACTGAGACCACAGATACACTGAGTCATTGGGTTACTAACTTTCAAGCATACATGTCAGAGTCTCTTCTTATGTGGATAAGATATTCGTACATCTATGCATGAAAAATAGTATCCCAGGATAGATGTGAGCCTCTATTTTGTGGATGTGGGTTGAAAAACATCTGATGTCCTCGCGGCCGCGCTCACCCTATATTGGAGGGGTGTATTTCAGGCAGGGAAATGTTATGAGATGCGCCCAGACCTTTTGATAGCTTCCCTTTTAAATGAATTTTTGCTATTCATCTTGAGATATATGTGCTGTTTTGGAACGTATTTATAAATATGTAACACATCGATCAATAAGTCCCGGCACTAACCAACAGATGGCGCTTCTAATAACAAATCCATACCATTCTCAGTTAGTACCAACCTTAAGAAGTTATGTGTCAAACTTTCATGACATTCCAATATTGTGTCATTGAGTTACAGTGGCTTTAGTGACACTACTTTTGCTATTTTCAAAACAATGGAAAAAACCGAATTTCGTCTGTTGATAAAACATTGCTTTTTAATGGGAAAAAATACTGTTCAAACTCAGCAACGGCTTGAAAAGTGTTATCCGGGCTCTGCTCCGTCGAAAACAACCATTTGTCGGTGGTATGCTGATTTCAAATGCGGTGGTACAGACACAAATGATGTTGAACGCTCTGCTCTGGTCATCCAAATGAGACTGTTACACCAGAAAACATAAAAAAAACCCTCAAAATCGTGATGGAAAATCGCAAAGTAAAGTTGCGTGAGATAGCTGACATCCTGAAGATATCATTTGGTAGTGTTTACACTATTTTGCATGAACATTTGGTCATGAAAAAGCTTTTTTCGAAATGGGTGCCGGAATCAAATCAGCAGTCAGCTGAGTGGAGAGCAGCCAGTGAAGGTCGTCCGAAGCGACCAAAAACTCAACAGTCGGTCGGGAAGGTTATGGCCTCTGTATTTTGGGATGCACATGGTATAATATTCATCGATCACCTTGAAAAGGGAAAAACCATCAATAACGAATATTACATAGCGTTATTGGAGCGTTTGACAATGCACCGTGTCACAAGTTGATGGTAACGATGGTCAAATTGCACGAGTTGAACTTCGAATTGCTTCCGCACCCACCGTATTCTCCAGATTTGGCCCCCAGCGACTATTGGCTGTTCGCAGACCTCTAAAAGATGCTCCAGGGAAAGAGACTTGGCTCCAATGAAGAAGTGATTGCCGAAACTAACGCCTATTTTGAAACCAAAGATAAATCGTTCTACACGGCTGGCATAGAAAAGTTATGAGAGCGTTGGAATGTATGTATCACTCTTGAAGGAGACTATGTTGATGAATAAAGAAGAATTTTGTCAAACAAATGTTGTTTTAGAAGTTAGTACCGGGCCTTATTGATCGATGTGTTAGTTATGCCAAAACGTTCTTTACTTTCTGAACGACCCATGTATATGTACATATTATGTTGCTATCAATAAAATTAATTTTTTTTTTTTATTCTAGTTAAATAAATATATTGACTAAATAAAAAAAACTCACTTCTGCCTCCCGCCCAGTGGACGTGGAGGAAGACATGCTGGCGTGTCCTGAGCTAGGAGTAGAAGGGAATGAGTGCACCCCCACCCCGTCCCCCGCTCCGCCCCTGCCCTCTCTGTCTGTAGCCACGTTATTGCCCACTCGACTCTGCCTGTCCACTACGTCTGGTTCATACTTAAATACAAAAGATACGATTATGTTTAAGTAACACGCTACAAGAAGCTCACTTAATTCTAAGGGTAGCTGTAAAATAGCACTATTGATACTTTTTAGTTTGAGTAGCATGCTACTTTAGAATAAAATGTAGCTGTGCTATTATTGTTTGTTGATTCATACAAATTTTCTTTCGAATGACGTATAACCTTTACCATTTTGTTTTACTTTTGGTGCTCATTTTTAAATTTGAAAAAAAAAAGGACATACCTAATATACAAAACATATTTAAAAAAATGACAATTCTAGATAATTCAAAGTTTCAACTGAATATGCTTCAAAAAAGAAGAAACGCAACATTCATTGGGCACGGTAAAGATGTACGTAACCTTATTGATACATGAATACATACCATTACTCCATTTCCTCTCCTGACAGACAGAGTGCCTGACTCTCCAATTTCGACACACGTCCTACCCGTCTTCCACATCTATACATAACAAATTTCTCAGTGTCTATCTTGATAGTAAGATTTCCTTCAATAGAAAAATTGATTATACGGTTTCTCAGGTTTCTATAGTATTCGAGTTAAAATTTTTACATCGATGTCTTCCAACAAGGGAAATAAAAACTCTCTTCTTCTTCCTGGCACTGTCCCAACTCATTGCCTAGGTAGGCTGATGGGGTCGGCTCTTCTAGTTCTCAGGCTGTATATTCTTCGGTTCTGGGTGTCACTTTCATCTAGGCCGTTTCTCTGCAGGATTTTGGAGAATTGAGTCATCCAGGAGTTCTTTGGTCTTCCTCTGGACTGCTGTCGAGGAAGATCCACAGACATTGCCTGATTTACAGTATGGTCTGGTGGTCTCCGTCTTATGTGCCCGTACCACCTCAGCTGTCACTCTTCCCGCTTACTATTTATGTCAGTGACTCCCAGGCTACCACAAATACGTGAGATCTTAATTTTATATTTCAGTGATACTCCTGCCGACCACCTAAGCATTCGCATTTCTGCTGTTTCAAATTGCCTAGAGTAGGAGCTGTACACAGTCCAGTAGTCTGAGGCATACATAATTGCGTATCTAACGATAGTCTGGTATACCTTTCCTTTCACTTTTATCTTTGTTGTGTCTGGTCTGGACTATTGTAACTCTATTTATTCTGGTTTGCCTGGTTCGCAAATTTCTAGACTCCAGTCTGTTTTCGATGCAGCTGCTAGGCTGATATATGGTAGTCATAAATATTGCCATATTGATCAGCTCTAAAAAATCTATACCGGCTTGAGTGTAGCGAATGGATTAATTTCAAATATTGTCTCTTTGTAAGTCTCTTGACGGGATTTCTCTATTGCATCTTTCCAATCTGTTTCTGAGGGATGTTCCTTCGGAGAGAAGTAGAACTTTGAAGTCAATTCCTTTTTCATCTAATAAATCGGTTGTTCCAAATCAATCCAATAGGGCGGGCCACATGCTCCCTCGCCGTATACCCTTTTGCACTTTAAAGTGTTGGTATGCTGGTACTCCTATCTCTGGAAGTAAGTGCCACAGTTTCTCCCATTTTACACAATTAAACAATGTTTTACATACCAACTTTACGCTGTTTTACATACCAACTTAAAAAATTAATATTATAGCTTAACACTCAGTCGCATGTAGTATAGAGATATTGAACCAACTGAATGACACTGGATATATTCTCGGCACCAGCTAGCAGTATTGAGAATCCTGGATGATATTCTTCTTTATGAAATAAACCAACTGACTAATCCTTCGGGTAACAGAAGAAATTCGTGCAGTGATAAATAAAAATAAAATATATTGGACTAAAATTGTTACCAGATGTGTAAATATGATTTATTCTAGTTAATAAAATCCCAGTTAAACATGTACGAGTCAATAGAGTAGATCCCTACACTAAATAGTAAGGATTGATGAGAACAGATGGCAGTATAAAATTGTTACCAGATGTGTATATATGATTTATTCTAGTTAATAAAATCCCGGTTAAACATGTACGAGTCGGTAGAGTAGATCCCTACACTAAATAGTAAGGATTGATGAGAACAGATGGCAGTATAAAATTGTTACCAGATGTGTATATATGATTTATTCTAGTTAATAACATCCCGGTTAAACATGTACGAGTCGGTAGAGTAGATCCCTACACTAAATAGTAAGGATTGATGAGAACAGATGGCAGTATAAAATTGTTACCAGATGTGTATATATGATTTATTCTAGTTAATAAAATCCCGGTTAAACATGTACGAGTCGGTAGAGTAGATCCCTACACTAAATAGTAAGGATTGATGAGAACAGATGGCAGTATAAAATTGTTACCAGATGTGTATATATGATTTATTCTAGTTAATAAAATCCTGGTTAAATATGTACGAGTCGGTAGAGTAGATCCCTACACTAAATAGTAAGGATTGATGAGAACAGATGGCAGTATAAAATTGTTACCAGATGTGTATATATGATTTATTCTAGTTAATGAAATCCCGGTTAAACATGTACAAGTCGGTAGAGTAGATCCCTACACTAAATAGTAAGGATTGATGAGAACAGATGGCAGTATAAAATTATTACCAGATGTGTATATATGATTTATTCTGGTTAATAAAATCCCAGTTAAACATGTACGAGTCGGTAGAGTAGATCCCTCTACTAAATAGTAAGGATTGATGAGAACAGATGGCAGTATAAAATTGTTACCAGATGTGTATATATGATTTATTCTGGTTAATAAAATCCCAGTTAAACATGTACGAGTCGGTAGAGTAGATACTACTAGTAGAGTACTAAATAGTAAGGATTGATGAGAACAGATGGCAGTATAAAATTGTTACCAGATGTGTATATATGATTTATTCTGGTTAATAAAATCCCGGTTAAACATGTACGAGTCGGTAGAGTAGATCCCTACACTAAATAGTAAGGATTGATGAGAACAGATGGCAGTATAAAATTCAAACAGTAGTCGCTCAATATAGATTAGAGTCTCTCGCTTTCTATGAGTGACACAATCTTGATCAGCAAGAGCCAACTATATTATATATAAACGATGATTATTTAGTATCGTTGGATTTGTTTCCTAGCATAAAAAAAAAAATACTAAACAATATAAAATAATAACCATTTGACTCACGATTCGTTCAGAATTCAACGAAATTAAAAGCCAATCGGGGAATAATTCATCTTCCGTAGAAAAATAATCAAACGAAGATATTCTTGACTCTGGACTGTCATAAGATGATATCTGGGCAACAAAAAAAGTTTTAAATAAATCCGATCTAAAAATAAATTACAAACGATAATGTTGAAAATAAAATTAAACTAATGATCAAAATATGTCAAAATAAAAAAAAAACAAATTGAGAATGCAATTCGAATATTATAGAAATATTCTTTCAAAAAGGGTAGGGCCTTTTTTTAAATTAAAAAGAAAAAAAAGGGTAGGTCCTTTTTAAATTAAAAACAAAAAAAGGGTAGGTCCTTTTTAAATTGAAAACAAAAAAAAACTCACGTAAATAACAATGAAACACAGTGAAACTTTTTAATAATAAACATAATTGGTAAAACGTCGGGAGTCAAAAACTATTTATTACCGAGGGAACCTGATTTATAACCTAACACATCGATCAATAAGTCCCGGGACTAACTGCGAAAACAACATTTGTTTGCCAAAATTCTTCTTTATTCATCAATATAGTCTCCTTCAAGAACATTCGATAGATACGTTCGTCAAGATACATTCGTTCCAACGCTTTCCTAACTTTTCTATGCCAGCCGTGTAGAACGATTTATCTTTGGTTTCGAAATAGGCATTAGTTTCGGCAATCACTTCTTCATTGGAGCCAAATCTCTTTCCCTGGAGCATCTTTTAGAGGTCTGCGAACAGCCAATAGTCGCTCGGGGCCAAATCTGGAGAATACGGTGGGTGCGGAAGCAATTCGAAGTTCAACTCATGCAATTTGGCCATCGATACCATCAACTTGTGACACGGTGCGTTGTCCTGATGAAAGAGAACTTTTTTCTTCTTCATATGGGGCCGTTTTTTGCAATTTCTGTCTTCAAACGCTCCAATAACGCTATATAATATTCGCTATTGATGGTTTTTCCCTTTTCAAGGTGATTGATGAATATTATACCATGCGCATCCCAAAATACGGAGGCCATAACCATAGTGTTTGATCCAAGTTTCATCTATTGTCACATACCGACGCAAAAACTCCTGTTTATTTCGCGTAAACAGTGCAAAACAGCGCTCTGAATCATCGATGCGTTGTTGTATCTGTTCCATTGTGAGCAAACGCGGCACCCATTTCGAAAAAACTTTTTCATGGCCAAATGTTCATGCAAAATAGTGTAAACACTACCAAATGATATCTTCAGGATGTCAGCTATCTCACGCAACTTTATTATGCGTTTTCCATCACGATTTTGAGGGTTTTTTTTGTTTTCTGGTGTAACAGCCTCATTTGGACGACCAGAGCGTTCAGCATCATTTGTGTACGTACGACCGCGTTTGAAATCAGCGTATTACCGACAAATGGTTGTTTTTGACGGAGCAGAGCCCGGATAACACTTTTTAAGCCATCGCTGAGTTTGAACGGCATTTTTTCCCATTAAAAAGCAATGTTTTATGAACACACGAAATTCGTTTTTTTCCATTGTTTTGAAAATAGCATAAGTAGCGTCACTAAAACCACTGTAACTCAATGACACAATGTCGGAATGTCATGAAAGTTTGACACATAACTTCTAAAGGTTGGTACTTACTGAGAATAGTATGGATTTGTTATTAGAGGCGCCATCTGTTGGCTAGTCCCGGGACTTATTGATCGATGTGTTATATGTAGTGTATTTCTTATTACCTATATTTCAGCCCCGGGACTTATTGATCGATGTATTATATTTGACTAATTTCAGTGCTAACAATAAATCTATCTCTACTCTCAATAAGTAATCTCTATCCTTCATAAGTGCTAACAATGTGATCAACTCTACTCTTGAAAGAAAATCTGTATAGTTCATGAAATATGTGACAGTGTGCCTATGTTTACTCTTAATATGTAATCTATCTTGAAACGGAATGATTTAACATTTAAATGCGAAAAAAATTAACACAATAAATTTAAATTAAAGTGACACCTGATTCACTTCACGAAAGCATTTTCAAACTGTCACATAACAGGTCTGTTGTAACTTAAATTTATTGTGTAGAATTTTTCATATTTAAGTGTTAACTCTTACAGGCTTAGTGGTACACGTTATGTACCACCTTTTTTTGACGCAGTACTGCACAATGATACACGCAATGTACCACTTATTAAACCTCTCTCTATTGCTGCACGAACGCTCAGATTATGTACCACTTCGTATAATATAATACTTATGACCCATATCCGCACAGCTGCGGGTCTGGTCCTGTTCAAATTCATTTAGCTTCTAATATTATTGAGAGTTAGTTGTTCTTGGTGTGCCGAGTTGTGCGTATAAAAGAAAACGTTATATATTTGTATTAAATTTTAATAAAAAATTTATATTTAGGTTAAAAATTAATTTTACTTGGATGTATTTCGGCATTATTCAGTGGTACATTAGAAGTACCAGTGGAAATATGGACTAGTGGTACACAAGTTGTACCACCTCACCAGGAGTTCCTTGACCTACCGAGGAAGTGGAAATATGTTAATTTAGCATTTGTATGTATCATTTTTCAAACACATTAAAATAAATAATGAGAAACTTGACTTTTTATTTTTTGTGCAGCCTGAGTAAAAATAAGTGAGGTTTACCTGTGCCTGTAAGGGTTAAATCGTTGTATTTGAGTTCTACTAAATACCAATCAATAAATAATAATCTCTATTGTTCATGACGTAATTGTAATTTGTTTATTAAAACACTGTTGAGTTCTACAGTATAAATACCAATCAATAAATAATAATCTCTATTGTTCATGACGTAATTGTAATTTGTTTATTAAAACACTGTTGAGTTCTACAGTATAAATACCAATCAATAAATAATAATCTCTATTGTTCATGACGTAATTGTAATTTGTTTATTAAAACACTGTTTATTTTACTTAACATAACGGTATAACCCTACCTGTTTCAAGGTTTTCACCTCATCATCAGGGGAGCACAAAAAAGACTGAATTATATTCAAACTGGTACTGATATACGCACGCATCTAATGATGAAAATTCAAGTTGGGAATTATTGATAAAATTGAAAAAAAAACACTTAAGAATGGATTGTTAACTCGGATAATTTTCACCGGAACAAGAGCACATTTCTGCATTCGCTCTGGATTTATTATTGAATTATTCATAATATAATACTGAACGCGGTGTAAAATAAATAAAAAAAAAACATCTTTATTGAATTAGGGATTTTTTTACAGAAGAAAATACACACTTTATAGAGGCGGGTTGCAACAAAGGACCCGTTCAATAAAAAAATTTGAAGCACTAACATTTCAAAATATGAATTGTTAGTGATGTTCAACAAATATGAAGTGTTAGTTATGTTCAAGAAACATGAATTGTTAGTGATGTTCAACCAAAGTGTAAGTAGAGGGGGCAGGAGATAATGCAGTGAGATCTTGAAAATGCATGTATTTACCAGATGTTCGTCTCAATGCACTGACTTGGATATTTTCAGGGTTTTCAATCTGTCCAATTTATTTCCGTTGGTTAAGTTGTCAGCAGATAAAAGCAAATACTGTGCAAAAGTCAACGTGGAACAGAAAATGAGGTTGGCTGTGTCCAGTTTGATTCCAAAGTTTGAGAAAATTTACGGTGAATTGGGCACACTTTTCCCCACAAATTATGGTTTCTTTAATCAATGATATTGATTGTTCAAAATATATAGTTATTATATATTATAACTTTTTTTGTGAATTTTAAATACATGTTTGATTAATTTTTTAACCTAACTCATCCCCACCCACATAAGTGCAACTGTCCTGAATTTTAAACACCGTGGAAAATTCCTGATACATTAAGGGCAACACTGATATAGATAATTAAAACATTATTCAGACACAGACACAACAAAGGTGAGAGATAAAAGCTTAAAAATAGTTTAATACGTAAAAAATTAAATATATTACCTCTCTCGAAGATTGTATGCTCATTTCCTCCAAATTCGATATCGACGCGAGGTACCCGTCATCAATATCTTGATCGTGTTCACTATTTTCAATTTCGACACTACTATTATCTTTCCGTTCTTTCATCATCAACAGACAGCTGTTACAAAAACTCTTATTTGACTGCGACGTACCGGGTTCGTCTAATAAACTGTTACAATTACACTTCCGAACGGAACTCTTCAAATTGACCAACGAGCCATGAGCCATTAGGCTGATATTTTTATTTTTAATGTTTGAAGAAGTATTTGGAAATTTCTCAGAATCAATTTCAATTTCGAAATTTGTAGATTCCTCCGAACTGTTTTTTTTATTTAAAATATATTCGTTGATGATATCATCGGACATGTTTAACGATCCGTTGTTATCGAGAAGAGAGTCGTTATCAAAATAGAATTTGTTTGGAGAGTAAATCATTCGTGTTATATATCTGTTGCTATTTCGATATTTCGTTTCCCAAAACAATCCGTCACGTACGTGTGACATCTGATTGTATTTCGATGTTGACGGTATAGATTCTTCCCATTTGTACGAGTTGGACGTGTTTGGAAACGGGTTATTGTAAAATTGTTCTTGCGAATCGAGACTTAGGGTCCGTTCGATTGAATCGAGCAAATAGTTTGTTTCCCAATTTTCGTCGAGTTTTGGACTCATAGATAGGTTTGTGGATTTCGGAGAATTCGACGGAGAAATAAAATTTGGACAACCATTCTGGTAACTTAAGATGGAATCTGAAGCAGGTATTCTGAAAAAAAAAAAAACTAAATTATTCAGTGAATAAATATTTTAATCCTTATCATGGCGTTGTAACACAGGTGTTACACTAATTTAGGGATTTAAACTAACGTAATTTCAAATATGGCAACACATTCAAATACTATACATGCACTAATGTGTGCAGTGGTATCATCTGGTGATAAATATTGACAACGCTACGATCTTTCAAACGACATCGGGTCAACATGTCTGGGCAGCGTGGGTGCGTTTTGAAAATTGGGGTAAATAATCTAAATATCGTATTAATCACATGTAGAGAAAATGTTATTCAAACCATTTTATTTGTTGATAATTCAGCTATATAAATGTTGTTCATATTTTAGATTATATTGGGAGTACAAATTAGTTCGGTCCGTTTCCAAAAGATGGCTCTGGCTGTTATGAATGGTTCATAGTGACAGCCGATTTTGGCGGTTTCAGAGAGGTTAGACATCTCCCAATAATATTCAGTTTATATCGCTTTGAGTTTCATGCAAACACCTTGTTTTGTAGTGTTGAAAATGTCGAATTGTGTGTTAACCAAGCAGCATTAGCAGGGAGGTTTTAATTTTCCGCTTTAATTGGAAGAAAAGTGCAGCTGAAGCCCATCGAATGCTTGTCGAAGTTTATGGTGACGCTGCTCCAACTAATAAATCATGTACGTTTCAAGGATGGAGATTTCAGCATCGAAGACAAGCCTCGCTCTGGACAGCCAAAAAAATTCGAGGACAAGGAATTAGAGGCATTATTCGAAGAAGATCAGAGTCAAACTGTGTGCGGTATATTGTGGGATGAATATTTTTGGTCTTTCTGAAGTGATGATGTGTGAGGAGTTGAATTTCGCAAGATGTTTCCAGTTGTAGTTGAGTGTCACTGTTTGTCAGGTTGATGAGAGCGTGCAACGGGGTTTTGTTTTTGTGTAATCAAAAATCGGAAAGAAGTTACGATTTATTTTTTCATGCTAAATATCCTCAGTGAGATACAGGCAAAAGCCTAGTTTACTGGGGATACGACAAATAAAAGGCAACAAACCCAGATCCATTAAAATTGTATGTCCAAATCAAATTACCTGTTGTTTTTTCGCAAATTGTGTATATTTCTTGTCATGTGTAATAATAAAAAAAATAATAAAAAAAAAAAAAAAACGCAAGAGGAGCTTGCAGAATCATTGGGAGTGACTCAACAAGCCGTTTTCGTACGATTGAGAGCCATGGGAATGATTCAAAAACAAGTAAATTGGATGCCTTATGAACTGAAACCGAGATACGTTGAAAGGTGATTTTTCACGTGCGAGCAGCTGATTCAAAGGCAACAAAGAAAAGGTTTTTTGCATCGGATTGTAACTGGAGATGAGAAGTGGATATTTAAGACAACCCCAAGAAGAAAAAAATTTGTTTAGAAATAAATGCATTTTTGAACACAAAAAAACGGACCGAACTAATTTGTACACCCAATATTTATAGAGATATTAAAGTTTTTAAAAGCAATATGTACTAGTTACACATCACCGGGAAGGAAGGGTTATATGATAATTTTTTTAGCACTGTTCTGAATTCAAAAGAAATGATTTAGTAATCAATGTGTTAAACCAAAATCAGTTAAGACATATTGAAGAAAGGAAAGAACAATCTAGTGAGGTTTAGAGTGGTTCCATTTATGTAGTTTTGCTTAAACCTATCTGCAGGCTTAGTTTTAATTTTGGCAAACAAGCCTTAGTCAGTGACAGTGGGCAAAACCAAAAGGGATTGACAATCAATGACACGTTAAGATTTTATAAAGCCTTACCGAGGGTTGTAACCATAATTTTCATCTCCTTCAAAATTTTCCCGGTACTCCAAGACATCCTCTTCTATCTCCCCCTGCTCCTCCAGCTCTTCTATCCCAGGCCCCCCGAGAACGAGATGATTCTCGTTGTGTCTATCTAAATGTTGTCTCAGAAGGTCTTCGTTATAATCCTCATTTCTATTGTTCCCTAGAAACATTTAAATACATGAAAATTTTGTATAATCAAGGACTGAATTCATAGTCCGGCCTAAATACTATTTACTATACTTCAATGTATGATGGGTCCTGCGACGTTTTAAACGTCATGTCTCAAAGGGATGGGATAAAATAGTTTTTTTTTACAAATCGAATAGTTTTTTTATAAATCGAAAAATCGTTTTTCTCTAAACTGACATTTTAATTCCTAATTTTCATTATACTGACTTTTTAATGTATTGTATGATTTGTATCTATCTTTAAATAGGCCAAGATCCACTATGAATTAATACTAATTACGAACCTTTAATTTTAGGTATAAAAAAATCGAAAATCCAATTATCGTATGCCCCATCCCTAGCCAATGCAGACTAACGTAGTGACTTTTGACAAATGTCGCCAAATATTATTTGATTTTAACAAACTGACATATTTTTGCTAATTTGTAACAAGATGTATTAATTCGTCATTAATGTTAGTTTTATGTAATGTATTTACCTAAATAACTTGATATTTATTAGAATCGAGGCTTATAATAAAGTTGATAAAATAATTAAAATCACTGAACGTCGTTACAAGGTTGTATTGGGGCAAATTTGTGAACTGTCACAGGACCCGTGCTACAATTTCTGGGGTATAACCTTAAAATTTCAAGATTTGTATTTCAACTCGGACCTTATATGCTCCAAACTTTGAAGTGAGGCAATGAAACTACATGAATCCCCTATTTAAAAAAGCTACAAGAAATTTTTATGAAACTTAACTTTAAATACTAATTTTGTCAGTAAAAGAACCGTTAAGATTTATTAATTAGTGTTAAGACCAGACTATGAATTCAAGATTAAGAGTCATTCATTATTTTTTTGTATTAATTTGTACAACACATTTGTATTTTAAAGTACAACCTGGCAGGTTTGTTACCATGTGGCAATTTTTTCAACAAGATGTTAACGGCAGTGCTAAATGAAAATCAAAACCCTTTTTTAAAAATAAATTGTGTTTCAAAAGTAATCGAACCCATAAACCATGGGTTGGGAGACAGGTATCTAACTGATGACAGGCTGACAAGACAGAAGACAGGCATCTAACATATAAGTCATGGGGATAGTCAGGAAATCATAAGCCATGGGTTGGAAGACAGGCACCTAACTGATGACAGGCAGACAAGACAGAAGACAAGCATCTAACATCTAAGTCATGGGGATAGTCAGTAATCCATAACCCATGGGTTGGAAGACAGGCATCTAACTGATGACAGGCAGACAAGACAGAAGATAGGCATCTAACATCTAAGTCATGGGGATAGTCAGTAATCCATAACCCATGGGTTGGAAGACAGGCATCTAACTGATGACAGGCAGACAAGACAGAAGATAGGCATCTAACATCTAAGTCATGGGGATAGTTAGTAATCCATAACACATGGGTTGGAAGACAGGCAGACAAGACAGAAGACAGGCATCTATCATCTAAGTCATGGGGATAGTCAGGAAATCATAACCCATGGGTTGGAAGACAGGCATCTAACTGATGACAGGCAGACAAGACAGAAGATAGGCGTCTAACATATAAGTCATGGGGATAGTCAGGAAATCACAAGCCATGGGTTGGAAGACAGGCATCTAACTGATGACAGGCAGACAAGACAGAAGACAGGCATCTAAAATTTAAGTCATGGGGATCATTGTTTGATCATGGCTCTAGGATTCTTTTTACCCTTAGCTATTACCTAACTCCGTGGCCTAGTTGGAAAGACGCTTGTCTCCCAGCCCGGAGGTTGCGGGTTCGATCCCTATTGGAACCCAGATTTTTTAAAAAAGGATTACACTTAAGGCCTCTTTAACATATTTCTGGTTGGTTGGAAGATATTGCCACATGGATGTGTAAAAAATGATGAATTTCAATGAAATTATGAATAAGTTATACTTTTTGACATGTGTGCCATAACCTTTTCCTTGCCAGGTATGGAGTAGACTGTGTATGTGTAGGGCAGACTGTTTTTGTGTACGTGTAGGGCAGACTGTTTGACCTTTTATTTTCGTTTTAATAAAAAAATTAAGCGTTATAATAAGTAAAAAGTTGATTTCTTGACATTCTGTTATTTTTTATGACTGTTTTTGATAAAATTCGATGTTGTTTAAGTTTCAAAATTAAATTCAGGGTTGTCGCTACAATGTTAAATATACAAAGCAATGTATCAGGTCTGTAAATATGAAACCGGATTTTTTTTATAGAAAATACACATTTATTGTATGAAAATGGTAAAAAATATTTTATTCAAAGTATTGCCCATCGCTAGCTACACATTTTTCCCATCTCTCTGGCAATTTGTGGATGCCACGCCAAAAAAATTGTTGCTCTTTTGAGGCAAACCAATCATCGAGCCATTTTCGTAAGAAGTGAAGCGCTGCTCAGCAAGTGCATGCCCCATCAATGTAAATAAGTAGTAATCGGATGGAGCCAAGTCTGGTGAGTAAGCCGCATGCGAAAGTATTTGCCAACTAAACGCCTAAATCGTTTCCTTGACCGGTTTTGCTGTGTGCGATGGTGCATTATCATGAAGCAAAATCACTTTGTGTTGCCTCTTTTGATATTCTGGTCGTTTTTCACGTAATGCTTGGTTCAAATCCATCATTTGTTCAGCATTAACGGTTTTGCCAGGTTTTAGCAGCTCATAATAGATAGCACCCTTCTGATCCTACCAAACACAGAGCATTGTCTTCCGTCCATAGCGATTTGGCCTTGCAGTCGATGTCACTGGTTTGCTTGGAGTTTTCCATGATCTTTTACGCTTAGGATTCTCAAAATATATCCAGTTTTCATCGCCAGTCACAATTCAACGGATAAATTATTTTCTTTTCTACCTGGCGAGCAGCATTTCGCAAGTGATTTTTCGGTTTTCCTGCTGTCTTTCATTCAGTTACCTTCTGAATCTTTCCCATGGCTTTCAAACGTATGGAGACGGCTTCTCGTGTCACATTTAATTGATCCGCGAGTTGTTGCGTTTGAGAATCATCCTCATCCAACAATGCTTGCAATTCACCGTAAGCTTCGACAAGCATTCGATGCGATTCTGCAGCAGTTTTCTTTAAATGGTAACAGAAAATCAATGCTGTCCGCAAATCGGCATGTTCAACGCTATGAAAACATATATAGTTGTACTCAACTTGTATTGTTGCGAGTTAAAAGTCTTTGACAAATGTAAACACAAGAAAAAAGCGCCAATGACTCGGTTTGACAGTCACTTCATTGACAACTAGAGCCATCTATGAGCAAATTTCGGTTTCATATTTACAGACCTGATATATAACGAATATTAAGAGTATTTTCATCTACGACATACAATAGAATAGAGACTTACCTTAAAATAAAAAGCCACTACAAGATGTTTTTATTACTGACCTAAGGTAAAAAAACAAAAAAACAAAAAATGAATAAAAAAGGAAAACAAATGTGAACAAACTAAAACAGTAACAAAAAAAAATAATAATGTGTCACGATACTTCAATTTAATAATCTTTTTATCGATAACTACATCCATAAGTACTATCACGTCATTTCTCTATCTGGATGGGGGAGTGCCAGATTTCCAGTGCCAGAAATTACTCTTTTATGACTGCTACGAAAAAAAGGCAAAATAAAATTGAATAAATAAAAAAAAAACTACAATGTTCCAAAAATTACAGCTGTGGACTAAAAAAAAAAAAACAACAAGCAGAACGGTACATCAACACAAACAAATAACATCAATTTGAGTCCCCTATACCTTGTTCCTCCAAAACTTCACCTTCCCTCTCACGATCGTCGAAGTTATTCCCTTCAAAGTCTACATTGTTATTCAAATGATCGACAGCAACGGCTCTTTCCAAATTCTGAATGTTCAAAAAATCCGGACGAGCCAATCTTTCCTCCGCGTTGTAATCTGGTTGTCTTATTTCGAGATTATTCTGCGGTCTGATCGGCATATTATAGTGTCTAGCTATATTATCAAAATGAACCGGTTCAATATTATCTTCTTGCACCAGCAGGATGCTCTGTCTCGGTGTGTTCTTTTGCGATCTATCTTTTATATCAATCGGTGAATACGACTTGTTTTTCTTTTCACCACCCTTGGATGAGCCAGCTTTGAAATCGTTCTCTATTTCAGAGGTTGTCGTACAAACGTGCAAACTCTTAGGTCTTGACATTGATGAACTGCTAGCAAATTCTAAGTTTCTGCTAGAATCCGGAGTCACCATCGGTCCGATAGACTTTCGTCTCGATTCTACATTTTTCGAAGTGTCTTTAGGACTTGAACACGAATCTAAACAGTTCAAATTTTCGGGAATGCACTCCAGTATTGTGGATTGAACCATTTCAGAGAAGTCTTTGTCTGGAGTTATTAGGTCGTTTGAGAATGAATCGGAACAAATCGGCGATTGAGGAGAATCCTGAAAGAGACAATTCGAAATATGCATGCCAAAGTAAAAATAAGTATTAGGTGTTAACATAAGCTGTGTTCGTTTTTTTTCCAAATTTAAAAATGAGCACCAAAAGTAAAACAAAATGGTAAAGGTTATACGTCATTCGAAAGATAATTTTCTGCTCTACAAGATATTGTGTTCACTTTTATGTTACATATATTATTTTATTTGATTACAAGCCTTCAAAATGGAATGTCAAGTAGACAAAAGTGAGCATTTTTGACACCACCTTCTGTTCGCGTTCAATCGAGGGAATAAAGCTGCTCGCGATATTTGCGAAGTGTACGGTGAAGATGTTATGAATGAAAGGAGAGCTCGTCGATGGGTTTTGCATTTCAAAGACGGTAATTTCGACCTGAAAGACATGGAGCGTTCCGGGCGACCAGTGGACTCCGATCCCCTTCAAACCACCGTAGAATTGGCTGAGCAGATGAATTGTAGTCACATGACTGTATACCGCAATCTTAAATCAATGGGAAAAGTCCAGAAGTTCGGCGCTTGGGTTCCACATGTTTTGAGTGAAAACAACAAAAATCAACCTTCGACAATTTCTGCTGGTTTGATTGCGCGTCATCGAGCTACGCATGGCCACAAGCAAAGGTTCCTTTACCGCATCATTACTGGTGATGAAAAATGGTGCCTCATGTGAATATGAAGAAACGGAAAGAACGGGTGAGTTATGGCCAACAAGCAACGGCCAGAGCGAAACAAGGTTTACATCCGCGCAAGACGATGATTTGCATCTGGTGGGATTGGCAAGGCGTCATCCACTACGAGATAGTTGAACGCAATCAGAGAGTCAACGCGGAGCTATACATTCTGCAAATGCAGCGGCTCAACACTGCAATTTAACAAAAAAGGCCGGATCGGCAATATGGTGTTATTCTGCAACACGATAACGCCCACCCTCATATCGCTAACATTACGAAAAATGCCATGTAAACGCTTGTTTGGGAAGCCTTGCCGCAGTCTCCATATTCTCCAGACCTCGCGCCGATGGATTTCTACCTTTTCCGGTCGCTTTCGAACAATTTGCGCGGCATTTCCTTCAATAATGACGTTGAATTGCGGACATGGTTGGACGAATTCTTCGAGTCAACACCGGATGGTTTTTATCGCGCAGGCATTGAAACACCTGTAGAACGTTGGCAAGTAATTGTAAATAATGAAGGAGAATACATTATTGACTAATTTGTTGTATATTATTTTTGTTCTGTCCTCTTGTTCTATTCATTTGGAAAAAAGCGGACACAACTTATGTTAACACTTAATATATTAGGTAGCAAAGAGATCATGTCTTAACCGTCAATTCCGCTAATATGTTTTATCCTTCGTAAGGCAATCCCATGTGGATAAGTGTGATTGTTAGTAAATCCCGTGGATCTATGACTCGAAGCACTCAATGCAAAAGATCTTTCAAATATGACTTTCTGTCAAATATGACTAGTAGTTTCTGACGAATATGACTAGTACATACATACCATCACATCATTTCCCTGTTACGTAGAAAGGACAGAGTGCTGGACATTCTTATCTCAACACTCATCCTTCACCTCTTCCACATCTATACACCACATATAACTTTTATGACTTCCTCTTTGTTTTTACATATCCTATAGGGTCTTTCAAATTGAGCGGTTTTTTTAATTCTTGGATAAAACACAGATGGCGTCGCGAACTTGCCTGGGTCTTGTGACATTCATTTGAGAAGTATAATTTATGGCATTTATAAAAATGGAGTCATATACAATATAACAACGCGTTCAAATTGAGAATTATTGTATCTTTAGGAGAGATGATGAGGATGATTATTTGTAAATAAAACTTGTCGAAATCGGAATGTGTAAAGAGGAATTTTATTCCCAGACGTCGGTATTTATAATATTCCTGAATGTGTGCGGGAATGCGCGCACGATATACCGCCGTCTCGTTTCTGCATTTACAATACGATTCTTGTCGCGTCATTCTGTTTTGGTAACCGGCGCGACAGATGTGTTGCTTTCTCGTTTTAACATGGAATGCGCTCTCAGATTGATAGTGAGTTGAATGACCGGCGTGTGGACCTTGCACTTGTTTGTTTCACATTGTTAAGGTATGCAAAGGTCGTCTCGCCGGTCATTGACCACGCATATGAACGCCACATATCTATTGTAATCTCCGGAAACGATGATGTTAATTGGCCACCAAGATCATGTGATCTGACCCCGTTGTACTATTTTCTCTGGGGTTACGTGAAAATCCAGGTCTATAAGAATGACCCCCGATCAATTCCTGAGCTGAAGGATGAAATTATTTGCGTTATTGGTGAGTTAGAACCGCAATTATGCCAAAATGTCATCGAAAATTTTGACAAAAGAGTGAACATCTGTGGCGCTGCAAGAGGTGGACATTTGGCTGATATTGTTTATTGTGTTTAAATGGCATACATTATACTTCAATGACCAATAAAAAGTTTTTTGAAATCAAAGCAAATTGTGTGTTTTATTCAAGAGTTAAAAAAATTTTAATGAAAAAACCGCTCATTTTGAAAGACCCTATACTTCCAAAATATCATTACTTTGATCCACCCATCCTTTCCTTTGTTTTCCAAACCTTTTCATAGCGCTGTTCTTCATCTAACTCAACACATCAGCCCTAAATTCACGTTCATCCCTAATCATTTCATTGTATTACACTATTACTGTATACAGTACAATCTGGTGGACTTATTGCCATGTGAAAATCTCTTTCCAACCAACCAGAAAGATGTTCAAGTGAAAACCAGAATGATTCCTTTTAAAAAAATCAGTGTCTAGTGGGATTTGAACCTGTAACCTCCACGTTGGGAGACAGGCGTCTTACCAACTAGGTTACGGAGGTCATCATTTATTCCTGTTGATATGTGGGTACATTTTGTATTCACTATATTGACAATACTCTGTGTCACAATGCTCTGAATATATGTTGTACAGTGTTGTTACAAGTTTGTCTTGCCCTATATAAGAGCTAACCATGTATCACTTGTGTCCCGCATTAAATAAACTTAACAATTCCATCTTGTCATGCATTGTCCATCCTAAGTATTCTTTTTAGTGCATGCATTCTCTCAGCTCCTTTCAGTTTTTTCCACATTTCACTTCTGTATATCAAAGTTGGTACTAAAATACTGTTGTGGACTATCATTTAAGCGGATTTTGAATCTTTGTAATAAGACATCATAATAAACATCATACCTGAGATTTCATGTATCCTGAATCAGATAGTTTCTGTTCATCTGCTGAATCCCTGTTTGGTCCATAGAACTGCATCAACGGACTGGAGAGAGATCTGTCATCCGGGCAGGATATCGTGCTGTCCTCCATTTGACCAGAGAGCGAAACTGCATTCTGATCAGTTACCGAATCTATGGTTTCCGACATATCCTGGATTGGTTCTGACACATTATTGTGTTGTATGGATTCGATATTCGGTACTTCTGTAATTTGAAAAAAAAAAAATTGCAATGAAATAATGGAGTATTCGAGTATTTGTCATTTATTTGAATTCTTGATATTTTCAGACTCTTCCGATGTTTTGGATATTTTTTGTGAAGTTGGTGCTGCAGTATGATAATTATCATCGTTGCTGGGCCTCATAGTCGAGGATTCTCTCACCATTCCAACGTCAATTCAGTTAGAAAGCGAAGCTGCGCCGTGGAGTTTTTTTTTAAGTGTGTGTTGCACACCAGCAAACTAACCAGCCACACCGCTGTACTGGATTCGATGGGACAATGAAGTGAGACGATCGGAGCACACCAGCATGGTTTTTTTTTGGAAGAATTGATACGACCGAGGTCATAGGTATCCTAATACACTCGAATGCTAGGCAGGGCAAATACCTGTGTCATTCCAAGGGAGTAGCGCAGCGCGAGGTTCGAACTGACGACCTTCCGTACAGGAGTTCAATGCGTTATGGTGCGACAGTGCATCTTATATAAACATGAGATAAAATACTTATCATCACACCATGATGCAGACATGTTGAAAAGTGTGGCTTTGATACTATCATAAATCAAACTATAAACCTTCTGGTAGATCATTTTAGTTACATCCTACTACCACCAACATTTTTCAGTCTTCCATGTCCATGTTTCACTCCCATACATCAAAGTTAAGACTTAAAAGTAAATTTTTCAAATTAAATAAGCGAAGTAATCCTTTTACCTGTTTGATCACCGCATTCTCCACTGGTGACTTCTTGGGCGGCTGGATGATCGGAATTGGTGTGAAATGTGTTGGATGCTATCCCAACATCCCAAGGCTCCGTTTCCTCATCCCAGTTTTCCTCCCAAGTCTGCAACGTCAATAACATCCATTAGGAATAAATAACATCAGCGACATGCATCTTTTCCTTCATCACTCCTTCATTTAACAGTTTTAATCACCTGAAACTATGTTACGCTAGACTGCGCCAACGAAACAATTACACTAGACTGCGCCGGCAAGAACTGTTCTCGATAACATACGCAAGAACGGGTCTTCCAGCCGCTATGCCTGTTGGAAGGGCCTTAACTCTTTTGAACGGGACTGCTTCGGATATTGACATATTTCATATCACATTACCAAAAGGAAAAATAAATTTTCTTCTAAGATTGAGCGCGTTAGAAAGCACTCAGCAACGTATTTAAGTGACTTTGAATATATTTATATGGAATGTGTGTATGTTTGTGTGTATATACTATGGATTGGATTGGATTGGGTTAGGTTAGGTTAGTCCTTAAGTTTTGAAAGCGACATCTATGGAGCAGTAGAAAATCGAAATTTCTACGCCATTTTAATATTTCATCTTTCATAAGAACGTACTCAAAATTTCATTTCAATCTGTCAATTCATTCTTTGTTTACAAGCCATTTGAAGTTGACGTGTCAGTGTATTTTTTAACAATAGAAAAATCCGAATATCGTGCAGTGATTAAATTCTTTGTTTCGGAAGGTTTATCGGCTACTGAGATCCATGCAAAGATGGTGAAAGTATTAAAGGAGTCTTCTCCTTCATTTCCAACCGTTCACCGATGGGTTTTGGAGTTTAAGCGTGGCCGTACAAGCGTTGAAGACGATCCACGCTCAGGACGTCCAAGTGCATCAACACCAGAAATCATAGCGAAAATACAGGATATGGTTTTGGAAGATCATCGATCGACTGTGGATGTGATAGCTGACACCATAGGCATCTCACATGGAACAACATGGCATATTTTGGCTGCAGTTTTGGGTTTCAAAAAACTGTGTGCACAATGGGTGCCGCATTTGCTAATAATGCAACAAAAACACGTTCGAATGCGACTTTCTGAGCAACATTTGGAGCAATTTCGAAAGGATAAAAAGGATTTTCTGCGTCGATTCATCACTATGGATGAGACTTGGGTCTACCACCATGATCCTGAATCAAAACAAGAGGCTAAGGAGTGGTGTGAACCAGGCACTTTGGCTCCGAAGCGAGTTCGTGTCCAGAAATCGGCCAAGAAGGTGTTAGCGTCAGTTTTTTGGGATGCAAAAGGAATTTTATTGATAGATTATCTCCAAACTGGTAAGACAATCAACTCTGATTATTATTGTGACCTTTTGGACCAGTTGGATGAAAAAATTTGTGAAAAAAGACCCGGTTTGCAGAAGAAAAAAATCATTTTTCATCAAGACACTGCACCTGCTCACACAGCTCAAAAAACCATAGCGAAAATCAGTGAATTGGGGTACGAATTGTTGCAGCATCCACCCTATTCGCCAGATTTAGCTCCCTCTGACTTCTGGCTGTTCTCACACCTCAAAAAATTCCTTCGTGGAAAGCATTTTTCATCAAACGAAGAGGTTATAGCCGTCGTAGAGGAGTATTTTGCAGGCCTCCCAGAAAGTCACTTCCGTGATGGGACAACAAAGTTGGAAGATCGTTGGACCAAGTGTATTGATCTTATGGGAGACTATACTGAGCAATAAAAGTGATTTCCCCCCAAAAAAAATGTATTTTCATTTCCGCTTTCAAAACTTTTTGACTAACCTAGTATGTATGCATATACATAATTTTGTATATTTTTTTGTTTTTTTAATGTTTACATATTTTGTATTTACAATGTAATTGGGCTGAGAAAATAAATAAATTTAATTTCTTATTACTATATATTAGGGGGACCGGAAAGAAATCAAAATTTTCGGGAGTACCACTTTAAGGTCAGTCTGCGTCGAGACACAAAAGAGAAAACACGTGCTTTTTGGTGCTAGTAGTTTGTGAGGGTTGTAAATTCATTATTTTTGCAAAGATTATTTTTTCCGTCGTTTGTGAAGAATGTCAAGGCCGACTATTGACGAAGAACATTTACGCCACTGTATGTTGTTTTTATTTGACCGGGGATTGAAGGCGAAAGAAGTGACAGAAACAATTACTGCTACATATGGAGACGTATTAAGACTCAATAAATGTCATAGATGGATAAAAAAATTTAAAAATAATGATAGGGACCTGAAGAACGCCCCTAAAACTGGAAGACCAACAAAATTGGATGATGATGCGCTGACGTCATTGGTTGAATCTGACCCTCGTCAAACAATAGCTGAATTATCAATTAAACTCGATTGTCCATGGTCAACAGTGCAGGAACATCTTAGTCGCATTGGAAAAATTCATAAACAAGGAGTTTGGGTTCCGCACGTGTTGACGCCAGCTGCGCTCGAGCAGCGAATAACGATATGCACGTCCCTTTTGTCCAGGTATAAAGTGGACCCATTTCTTCGAAGAATAATAACTTGCGACGAGAAATGGGTCTTGTACAATAATCCCACACGAAAAAAACAATGGCTTTCTCGGGGCCAGTCGGCTGTTCCTACACCAAAACCAACGTTGACTCTAAAAAAGGTTCTCCTCTGTGTATGGTGGGATATCGAAGGTGTTGTTCACTATGAACTATTGAAACCAGGAGAAACAATTAATGCAGCTCTTTATTGTCAACAACTGGAGAGAATGAAAGAGGAACTAAGAAAAAAACGTCCACTTTTGGTCAATAACCAACCCAGGATGCTTCAACAGGATAACGCGCGGCCACATACTGCGATAATCACCCAGAATAAAATAATGCAACTTGGACTGGAACTTTTACCTCACCCCCCCTATTCCCCTGACATAGCCCCCTCAGATTATCACCTTTTCAGATAATTGGAACACTCCCTCCGCGATAAAACATTCAAAAATATTGATGAAGTAAAAAATCATATCGAAAAGTTTTTTAAGGAAAAACCATTTTTTTTTTACAAAAATGGAATTGAAAAGCTGCCTGATAGATGGAGAAAGGTCTTGGAAAACGATGGAAACTATTTCATTGATTAATTTCTTTTTGTATTTTTTTTAAATAAAATTTTTAAATGTATTACTTTTTTTTTGATTTCTTTCCGGTCCCCCTAATATATATATAGCTCTTTCAACTTTGTATGTGGTGTTTTTTGTTTTTTATATTTATATTTTTATATAAATATTTTTTTGCTTTATAAATTGTGCGCGGTATATTGTGGGATGAATGTTTTGGTCTGTCTGGAGTGATGATGTGTGAGGAGTTTGATTCCGCGTGATGTATACATGTGTAATTGAGTGTCACTGTTTGTCAGGTTGATGAGAATGTGCAACGGGATTTTACATAATCCAAAATCGGAAAGAAGTATCGATTTATTTTTTCATGCTATAAGTTTTCAGTGAGATACAGGCAAAAGCCTAGTTTACTGGGGACACGACAAATGAAAGGCAACAAACCTAGATCCATTAAAATTGTGTGTCCGAATTAAATTACCAGTTGTTTTTTTCGCAAATTATGTATATTTCTTGTCATGTATAAAATAAATAAATAAAATTGGGTTTAATCTGTTTACGGCAACTTTATAAAATAAATAATTCTTAAATAACTTCGGTGTCACTTTGTGGAACTCCACAATTAATATAAAATTAAAACACCGTCACTTTGTTTTACACCCCTTTCTTGTCAATTCACCTGATGATGACACAACAAGTGTGGAAATGCATTGTGATATGCAAAAAATAAAGTGGAACAATGCATACTGACGACCTCCGTGACCTGGTGGTAAGACACTTGTCTGCCGATCCGGAGGTTGCGCGGGTTCGATCCCCGCTGGAACCCAGATTTTTTTAAATAGGATTCCAGTCTGGTTAACACTTAGGGACTATAAAAACGTATTTCTGGTTGGTTGGAAGAGATTGCCACATGGCAATAAACTCACCAGGTTAAAAAAATAAAAAATAATAATAATAAGTGTTAATGATGCATCTATCGAGATTAAACGCCGAATATTCATGGCAAATAGATGCTTCTTTGGTCTGAGAAAACACCTTATATCTCGGTTGTTGTCCAGAAAAACAAAACTTACCATTTATAAGACACTGCTACAACCTGTCCTCACATATGGGTCCGAATGCTGGGTATTGAGTAAGAAGGGCGAATCTTCCCTTCTAATATTTGAAAGGAAAATACTCAGAAAAATATTCGGACCCATACAGGAAAATGGATCTTGGAGAGTGAGATATAATGAGGAGTTATACAGCATATACAAAGAGCCCAACATTATAAAATACATCAAAATTGGAAGGCTACGTTGGGCGGGGCATGTAGCAAGAATGGGAGAAGAGAGAATGCCTAACAAAGTACTCTTTTCCAAGCCCCAAGGAGGACGTAGCGTGGGTAGACCAAAGCTCAGGTGGATGGATGGGGTGCAGAGTGATACAAGTGTGATTGGCATCAGGGGCTGGAGGAATGCATCCCAGGATAGGAGGGAATGGCGACGACTGCTGGAGGAGGCTGGGGCCCACAATGGGCTGTAGTGCCATTGATTGATTAATTGATTGTTTAAATTGTATATTCCTAAGTTGGATTAATCCGGTTAGTTGGAAGAGATTGCTGCCTGGCAATAAGCCCGCCAGATTGTATTTGCAATAAAAGTGTTAAATAAAAAAATAAATAATCTTCCTGGCAGCAATCACATTTCCATTTAATTTTCTCACAAGGGAGACAATATAAGAGCAACAAAACGTAATTTTCTCACAAGGGAGACAATATAAGAGCAACAACACGTAATTTTCTCACAAGGGAGACAATATAAGAGCAACAACACGTAATTTTCTCACAAGGGAGACAATATAAGAGCAACAACACGTAATTTTCTCACAAGGGAGACAATATAAGAGCAACAACACGTAATTTTCTCACAAGGGAGACAATATAAGAGCAACAACACGTAATTTTCTCACAAGGGAGACAATATAAGAGCAACAACACGTAATTCAATAAATGATTACCCCAGGAAGATCGCCTACAGCATGTGCGTTGACCGTATAGTCTTCATCCCCACAGTAGCTGGACGTGCTGGATCGCAGGGAGCAGGGCTTTCTGTAGATCAAGCAGTCGTCTACCATTTCATGGCCAGCATTGCAGACTATAGACCTGAAGAAATACAAAAATATTAAAATAAAAAAGATAAAATACACACATACAGTACCTGGTGGTAATTAATACACATCGGGCTTAAGAAAGAAACTGTCTGCCATAATCGGCTAACTTCGGCTTTGTAGAGCGTCATCTCTGTCATTCATAAGCCTTTACGCATTAGAAAGCTTAGCTCCATATGCCTTTATGCATCAAAAAGCTTAGCTCCGTATGCTTTTATGCATCAGAAAGTGTGTCTAAGATTCATTTTCAACCTACGAAAGTACAACCGTATAACTTCATACCAGAAGGCATTGAACTGGTTGAATGTTAGAAATAGACGCCAAATTCACATACTGTCTCTATTGTATAACATCCTCAACTGTCCCGCCGCACCCTCTTATCTCGCCGAAAATTTTCAGCGTCTTTCCAATCATGGATTAGTGCTACGCTCAAACAGAGATTGTTTATTGGCCTTTCCAGTTCACCGCTCTTCTTTCTTAACGTCGTCCTTTACTGTCCATGCAGTGAGACTCTGGAATCAGTTACAAACCAATATAAGGCTCGCTCCATCCTTGGCATGCTTTAAGCGACTGAAAAAACTCTTAATTTCTAGTCAGTAAAATAACGTGTTTCATTCCTGATTTTTCTTTTCCTTTTCTCTCCACCATCTATTCCTTTCCTTTTGATTGATGATATCTCACTTTATATGAAAAATAATGTTCGGGTGATTGTCCGTCTTTGTGGGGTTCGTGGGCATGTGCTCACGTATGTGTTTATGGATTTCGTGGGGATGGATAGTCATTTGAATGATTTATGCGACCATGTAACTTGCTTCATTTACTTTTGTCCGGTTGGTTAGAAGATATTGCCGCCTGGCAATAAGCCCACCAGATTGTATTGTAATAAAAGTGTTAAATAAATAAATAAAGCTGTTAAATAAAGGTCTCACAAGATGTTGTATTGTATTACATTTTTATTGCTTACATTATAACCTGGTGAGTTTATTGCTGTCTGGCAATCTCTTTTAACCAACCAGAAAGATGTTAAAGTCATAAGTCAAAATTAGACTGGAAAAAATGGATTCCAACAGGAATTAAAACTGCAACCTCTCGGTATGAAGATAGGGGGTTTTGACAACTAAGCCATGGAAGATCATAAGATAAATTACCTCAACTCATCGATTCCAATATTGAACTCGCCGAGAAACAGCATTAAATAGTCCAGTTGATATTTCCAGCAATCCTCGGAATCATTGTATATGCCGTCATCGTAATGTGAATACATTCTCATTCTGTAGATCACTTCTTCCAGCACCTTCTGTTCTCGAGTCCTGTTATCTATCTGGAATTCAAAAGAAAATTATTCATCACCATAAAGTGCAGTAAGTAAATATGCTAAGATGATAGTCCACAACACCCGTGTCTCGTAAGACATTGTCCGACAATAATATGAAATGTGAACAGACAAGTGACAGAGTCGAGACTAGTAACAGACAGTAACAGTTATTAGGCCTCGGCCACACTGGTAGGAGCCTCGCTTGGAGCTTGCGAGCTAGGTGACATATCCTAGCGAACCATCGCACCGCATACTATCGCAATGGCCACACTGCACGCTTCACGCCATGCTACGTGACTATTATGACTAATAGTGCTACGTGATGCTACGTGACTATTATGACTAATATATTATGACTAGTGAGTCTCCTAGGGAACAGATGCGTTGGTTAATTTTATTGTGTCACCACGAGATTTTACAAGATGGAGGAAGTTTTAATAACAGTTGTGTATAAAAGGGAGCTTTTGTGGAACCCATCGAGCAAATTATACAAAAATGTACCTGTAATAAAATCACTTTGGAATGAAGTTGCACAGGAAGTAAATAAAGATAAGGTAAGTTGTAATGAAATTAGTTTTGGAAGTGGCATTGTTTGTTGACTCGACCGCTCTCAAATGTCAAATGAATTTGTACGAAGCACTTTGGTGTGGCCAAGCATGAATTCACCTAGTGCATTAGTCACGTAGCACCTAGCTTAACACCTAGCGAATCACTTTGGTATGACCTTAGCCTTATTGATAATGTCTTCAATAAGATACAGGCAAAAGCCTAGTTTACCTGTCTTGTTTCTTTATAAATCATGTATACATCTTTCAAGATATAGTATTGGAAAAAATAAGTGAAACGAAACGACAAACAAATGCCTCTATATTAGAGGAACATAACATCTTAGCCAGAGACGCTATCAGTTCTTCGATCACATTTCGCACAATGAGGTCAAGAAAAGATCATAGGTAGGTAGGTCACCTATGCGCTACAGTGACAAGGTTAAGAGTTCTACCGGCCACAGGTTCTGCTGACAGTGGGCTTTGTAGAGCGTCGTCTCTGTCATTCATACAAGTGTTCCGTCGCGATTTGTCAGTCGTTGTCAAGCATTTTAGGGACAGAGATGACGCTCGACAAAGCCGAAGTTAGCCGATTATGGCCGACAGTCTCTTTCTTAAGCCCGATGTGTATTACTTACCGCCGGGTACTGTACGACGGAGTCAAACTGTGTATTTGTTACTATCATAATTATCAACTACACGTTATGACTATTATGATAGAAGGAGTGAACAGATCCCAACTTAATTCAATCTTAACACACATATTTCGTTTCTGACATATCCATACGTCTCATAATATATACTCTCAGAATAAAAAAATACATTTCACTCTTCATTTTCCGTCATGATTTGTCAGTCGTCAAGCATTCTAGGGACAGAGATGACGCTCTACAAAGCCAAAGTTTTTTTTAAATTTTTTTTTTATCTAGTTTGCACGGATTTCTCCTGTCTGCACAAAGACGGTCTGCTTCTAGCGTTAGCTTATTTTAAACTCGCGACACCACTTGTACACACTCGTACGATTCATAGCTTTATCACCATATGCAGTTTTCACCTCATTATAAACCTCAACCGAAGGTTTTCCCTTCCAAACGAGATAATGGATGACGCCGCCTATTTCGCACTTGGCGGGAGATTGGATTGACATTTTTCACGAAACGTGTTGTCGCGTAGACACTTCTCAACGTACTGACCTCGAACCGGTCTCGTTGCGGAGGGGAAGGGTCAGGCTACACGGAAGTGTAGCCAACATGTCGAAAATAAAATCCATCCGGTCGTGAGAGCCTCAGTACACTTACTTTCTGGATACGCCTCATACATTACATAAAACTAACAATACTGACAAATGAATACATCTTGTTACAAATTAGCAAAAATATGCCAGTTTTTTAAAATCAAATAATATTTGGCGACGTTTGTCAAAAGTCACTACGTTAATCTGCATTGGCTAGAGATGGGGTATACGATAATTGGATTTTCAATTTTTTAATACCTAAAATTAAATGTTCGTAATTAGTATTAATTCATAGTGGATCTTGGCCCATTTAAAGATAGATACAAATCACACAATACATTAGAAAGTCTGTAAAATGAATATTAGAAATTAAAACGTCAATTTAGAGATAAACAATTTTTCGATTTATAAAAAATCGATTTTATCCCATCCCTTTGAGACATGACATTTCAAACGTCACAGGGACCACAGGGCGTTTTGAGAAATTTTAATAACTGCTCAAGATCTTACTCCATTAAGTTTCTACAATTTTGAATTTGTTGTAAGAGTAGGCAACTTCAATAAACGCGGTCTACCTTCGTAAGTCAGATTTATCAATAGTGTTGGGATTTTTCTTCCTTGTTAACCCTTCCCTTACGGTGCTAAAATTGAAACGCGCGTTCCGGCGTTGGGTAGTGAGTACGCGATAAAAAATTAGCGATTTTAAATCGGAAAAATAAGAACATTCATAGATAATCCCCTTAATTAATTATAATTGAAGTTAAAAATTATAATAATTGAGATTTATTTGCTGAAAACATTAAAAAACCATCTGGCAACGCTCACGGAACGGGCGTACGTCTAATCTGGTTGCAAGCCCAAAAGCTACTGCGGCGCGGAGCGGTAGTGGCTTACTCCCGGCGTGGCTTACGCTTGCGACGATTGAGACAATTGAGCTTCTCGCAATTCAGTGAAGTATGCAAGAGTGAGATGCGAATATAGAGTCACGCTTCCCGCATACTCTTCACCTATCGTCAAGACCCAAGGTCGAGGCACTCACAGCGTTTAAATGCGAATTTGTTTCCGATCTTCACAAAACACCTACGATGTAGTCGATAAATTCTGATTATTATTAACATTATTTTTTAAATCAATGCGTAAATATATTATGGAGGAATACCTAAAATCTTAATCTTGTATTTATTATGTTGTTTATAGTTAAGGCATTAACGTTGTGGAGGTTTAAAGACATTGTAATTTATTTTTAACAAACACTGTTTATTCCACTTTTTTGTGACGGCATAACCCTACCGGTTTCAAGGCTTTCATCTTATCTTCAGGGGAGCGCAAACAAGACTAAATCCTGTTCGAACTGGCACCGATATAGACACTTCAACGGTTGGAGGCTGGGGGGTGAGGAAGGCTAGGGATAATTTCGGCCAAGAGCGGGGAGATTTTGGGGAAATAACTGTTCAACAGATGCTCCGATCGGTATACTGACTTAGAAATTTCTAGGGCCTCTAATCTGTCCCATTTGTATTTATTATATTTATAGAGATATTGATGGTTATTAGAAGCAATGTGTAGAATATACCCAACACAGGGAAGGAAAGGTTAAAAATAATAAAAACACAAATCCTTACCTTGAAAGGATAATCATGTTCCGCTACAGTCTTATAATACTTTCCGACGCAATCATTCTCCCAAACTCGGCAATCCCACGATAACTGTTGAGCATTATTTTCATCAGGCTTTTTCTTCTCTTCTAAAGGCGCTTCATTCATGTGGCAGTCTTTCATTTTTAACACTATGGTGTCATCTTCTGTATCTACGGAATCCAGGCCGTCACTACTGCAAGATATATCGCAGTCAGGATTGGATATGCAATCGACACTTCTCGGAACCTGTGAGGGATCTACTAATTTATCACAGTTACTGGAACAAAAAAATGAAAAAGATCATTAACACAAACTTCGTACATTTATATTGCGAATTCCACGAATAAAAAATTATTTCGAGTTCCTTAGCCGAGCCCTTCATTAGACAAAATAAACATTAATTTTAACACATAACCTAACACATTCACTGTACTGTTTGTCACACTATTTCAGCATGAGAACATCCAGAATGAATCGCACACATAAACTCTGCAGAGTTTCGCTTCGTAATCGCTTCCCATCGATTCCACAGCATTCATATAAGCTATATGTGTATAAATAAGCAGTAATACGAGAGTCATCCAGAAAGTAAGGTTACAACATTTATGTAGGATCGAAAAATGCTTGTGTTTAATTGAAATTTACATGATACTTCACAAATATATTAAAGTATTTTTCAACGTAATCGCCGTCGAGATTGAGATATTTCTGTAGTCGGGGCACCAACTTTTGTATGCCAGTGTCATAGACCTCCGCCGCCAGCTCTTTCAGCCACTTCTTCACAGCTTCCTCAACCTCCTGATCGTTGAAAAATTGTTGGGATGTAGTAACACACCCGCGTCTCATCCCCTGTCACGATAGAGTCCAGAAAAGCTTCTCCCTCCTGTGCAAAAGATCCAAAAATTCACGCGCGGCGGTCACGCGATTTTGACGGTGCTCCGGTGTGAGCATTCTGGGCACCCATCTCGCACACAACTTCTTGTAACCAAGTTTTTCCGACAAAATATTACCGAGGAGACTTCGAAAAATGTCAGGAAATTCTTTGTGAAAGTCGTCAAGCATCACACGGCGGTCATTCGCACTTGTTCTTCAATTTTTTGCACAAATTCGTCAGAAATCACTGCCTTGCCTCGTCGTATCAGTACGGCCTTCTCTGAACAACCTAACCCACTTCGTGACATGTTGTCGACTCATCACATCACTACCATAAACTTTCACGAGCTTCCGATGGATATTTGCGGCGGTATCGTTCTGCAAAGTCAAAAAACTGATGACCGCGCGGGTATCGCACGGACGAAAGTTGGCAGGAGCGCACGACGACCTCTCCATCGGAAGAATTTACTGTGACTGAACAAAATGGCCGACAAACACGCGGGACCAAACAAACTGACCGTTAGGATCCCCCCTACACGCCAGGTGCGCCAACTTTGAAACAAAATAAATTTCCCGGCCTCAGGAGCCCTTGTAACCTTAGTTTCTGGATGACGATCGTATAAGCACTTAACAGATATTCTTAGGAAAAAGTGAACTATTCATTGTTGAACAAGACTTAATTCACATGTCCTTTCTGTTTAGTCTAATGGAAAATTGGTGTGAAAAATTCATTAGAAAGAGAAATTAACTTACCCTTGTCCTAAAGATATGTTTTGTGCAATGTTAACTTCATCAAGCATTTCAACACTATTTTGATAGGTCCAATCTGTTACTGGATTCACTCCTGGCAACAAAAACGAGAAATATATAATAGTAATTTTAATCTAAAGTTTTTTTGCAGATGGTCAACAATAAATATTTTCAGAAAATCATGTCGTCATTCAACTTTTGAAGGAAATCATGGCCGTCATTCAACTTTTAAAGAAATCATGGCTGTCATTCAACTTTAAAAAAAATCATGGTTGTCATTCAACTTTTGAAGGAAATCATGGCTGTCATTCAACTTTAAAAAAAAATCATGGTTGTCATTCAACTTTAAAAAAAAATCACTTTTATAGAAACCATTTCAGGTTTAGAAACACCGAAATCGGCATGGAACTCACAATGTATCATCATACTATTGCGCTTGAAGACGTAACATAAAAACTGCACAGTAAAAAGAAGTCAACAAACCTTCGGTGAAGTCTTTCTCAACAGCTTCTGGATTGATATCACTTCTCTTGGTGTAGTTCCCGTTGATGAAGATGGCCATCTGTGAGCAGCAGCCCAGGTCGTAGGTCCCCTCCGGTCCAGGGGCCACTCCAGCCATCTCGACTGTGTAGTCCGGATAACGGGAAGTCACATTCATTGCCCTGACAAGGATAAAATTTAAATATAAGGAATAATCAAATTTCCTATTTATTGATCAACAAAGGTTTGTTTGTCAAAAGGTCTTCAAAATTTATAATGTTATATGAACACTACACACATCCTGTGGCATGTAATGGTCTACATCTTAGCGTTAGAGATATGGATGCCATGTGCAGCTTTAGGAAGCACTTAAAGAATACAATTTCTGCTTTATCAAAATTTATGTTTTATGAGCACTACACTCATACTACACCTAAAGTCGAATGTGCTACTATCCCATATCGGAAGATCTACAAACGTTTCTGTGTAGTTTATCTTAGTCTTTTCTTGGTAAGATTTTTCAGGTGTTCTTATTAAATATGTTTTTTTGAACATATGCAGATGCACGGAAACACTATATCTAATGGCCGCATCCATTATCTTCCTATCCTTTCACTCAACTTCTATATATAGTCTGTCAAAAAAGAGTAGAAATTAATAAAATTGGAACTAAAAAAATTATAGCTTGGCAACACCAAAATTAGCTGTCATATTTATTACGTTTATGCGCGAACTGCTAGTATGACTGGTGTGTATTTATGTTTTTTAAATATTTATAAAAAATCTTTAAAGTTTAGAAATCATTCACATATATTTCGAGTTGATTTTTGTTAAAAAGTCATCATTTCTGAGGTTATGTTTACGAGTACATAGTTTGACAGCTGCTTGGACAAATGGTATAACCCATATTTTTTTAAAATTTTATGAGATTTATATTTTCATCATAAAAGTTATATTATGAACATAAAGGTTATGTTACCATATTACGAGTATATCACGAATATGTCGTGTTATTTAATGGATCATTTTGTAAATGTTATTTAATACATTATTATTTATATTAGCATTAATATTTGTTTTATTTACAGGTAAATAAAAAAGCACGGTTATACAATGTATTAAAGAATACGAAGCAAATGGGGGAAAATTCACAACTCAAGGCAAAAAAAGGAAAGGTCGCCTTAAAAAAGAATTGGACGATTTCAATATCTGTGCCATTCGCAAACAGATTCGAAACTTAAAACAACTTTCAAAATTATTTTCAAATTTTCCTTAACACGTTCACTGCGTATAAAATACTTAATGTTATACAGAGATGCTGAAAATTCGCGAATTGTTGAAAACCCATAATTTTGTTAAAAATCAAATTCTACTTTCTATTGACTTCTTAGTACTTCGTGTCTTCAAAACACATGAAACCGGCGACGAATCCTTATCGAGAGACGTTTATGAGCGCACTAAACATTCAAGGATTCCCGTGTCCATTCAAAATATTTGTATGGACACGGGAGCCGTGTTCGACGCAGTGAACGTGTTAATTAGCTTAAGCAAAATGATTTTGTTAATTCAGAAATTCGACGGAATACAGTGAAATATCATTTATACTCTTTTTATATTAAATTTTATATTATAGGTAAGTTCATCAAAACGGCTAGTGTTTATTTTTTCCGACAATTTTTTTTTTTTTTGTGGATTAGTGCATTTTTGCAATCAGCTATACACAACTATGGTATTGGCAATCAGGCGATCGCAGCAGCCTCATTTATTTTCAACTCTTTTTTTGACAGACTGTATATATTTATTTTGTGATATTTTTAAAGTCAATAATAGCGAGTTCAAGCCCTGAATTAGAGCACCCTCCTACTTAAGACTCCCTGTCGCAAGCTTGACTATAAACAAATTGGAAGGATTGAAGCGCACGCAAAAATAATTATTGACTACCTATAATGTATTCACTTCCATTTGCCTTAAAAAACCCTTAAATTGAGCTTGGGGTAGGGACAGCCTTTTTGGTTATCATACAGGCGGCTGTGTCTTTTGCAGCAGTCCTAGTACTCTCTCTCCCTGGCTCCATCCCAACTCATTGTCTGCGAAGACTGTTGGGGTCAGCTCTCCTCGTCCTCAGGTTGTATGCTCTTCTGTCCCGGACTACGTCCCCCAGGCCGTGCCTCTGCATCAGGTTATCTTTTTGCACCACCCATGAATTCTTTGGTCTTCCTCTGGTTGTTATTCGAGGAAGATCCATGGAGATTGCCTGGTTCACAATGTGATCGGGTGCTCTGCGTCCAACGTGCCCATACCATCTCAATCGCCTCTCCTCCATCTTGCTGTTGATGTCTGTAACACCCAGGCTTCCACGAATGCGTGAGCTTCTTATTTTGTCTCTTAGGGACACACCTGCTGACCATCTTAGCATGCGCATTTCAGCAGTTTCCAGTTGCCTAGAGTAAGAGTTATACATCGTCCAGCATTCGGAGCCATAGAGGAGTGCGGGTCTGACAATCATTTGGTATACTTTTCCTTTTAACTTTACTGGCATTTTCGGATCACATAGAACTCCCGTCATTGATCTAAACTTCATCCATCCCACACTGATTCTATGTGTTACATCTGCTGCACATCCTCCATCCCTATGGATGAGTGACCCAAGATACTTAAAGGAGTCACAATTTGGTAATGTTTTTCCATCCATTTGCATTACGGGAGTGACAGCATTTGTGTTCTCGAATGGTAGGTACAGATACTCTGTTTTCTTTCTGCTCAGTCTCAATCCATTGTCCTCCAAGATTCTTCTCCACCTTTCCAGACTATTTTGAAGGTCTTCGTATTTTTCACTTATTAATACGATATCGTCTGCAAATAGTAGGATCTTTAGGAGACTGTTCATTTCCTGGTTAGTTAAATAGTCCATAACTAAGATGAACAGTAGCGGGCTGCAGTTGCAGCAGTCCTAGTACTATACATGAGAAAATGTAGGATAGTCCCTATGACATTTGAAATGTCACGTCTCAAAGGGATAAGGTAAAATCGTTATTTTTTTACAAATCGAATAGTTTTTTTTATAAATTGAAAAATTGTTTTTCTCTAAACTGACGTTTTAATTCCTAATTTTCCTTATACTGACTTTCTAATGTATTGTATGATTTGTATCTATCTTTAAATATGCCAAGATCCACTATGAATTAATACTAATTACGAACATTTAATTTTAGGTATAGAAAAATCAAAAATCCAATTATCATATACCCCATACCTAGCCAATGCAGACTAACGTAATAACTTTTGACAAACGTCACCAAATATTATTTGATTTTAACAAATTGCCACATTTTTGCTAATTTGTAACAAGATGTATTAATTTGTCATTATTGTTAGTTTTATGCAATGTATTTACCTAAATAACTTGCTATTTAACAGAATCGAGTCCTATATTAAAGTTGATAAAATAATTAAAATTACTGAACGTTGTTACAAGGTTGTATTGAGGCAAATTTGTGAACTGTCACAGGGACCATGCTACATTTTCTCAAGTATAGCATACCACTGTGTACAATAATTTTTGAAGAATTAGCTATTGATTTATTGGCAAAACAAGTACTAAGTGTGGCATTTCAACATCTTTCTCTGTCTAACCATCTTTCTCTGTCTAACCATCTTTCTCTGTCTAACCATCTTTCTCTGTCTAACCATCTTTCTCTGTCTAACCATCTTTCTCTGTCTAACCATCTTTCTCTGTCTAACCATCTTTCTCTGTCTAACCATCTTTCTCTGTCTAACCATCTTTCTCTGTCTAACCATCTTTCTCTGTCTAACCATCTTTCTCTGTCTAACCATCTTTCTCTGTCTAACCATCTTTCTCTGTCTAACCATCTTTCTCTGTCTAACCATCTTTCTCTGTCTAACCATCTTTCTCTGTCTAACCATCTTTCTCTGTCTAACCATCTTTCGAAAACCAAAATAAAGATTTTTTACAAACCAATCGTTAAACTCTTCTCTGGTCCACTCAAACTTGTGATCATAATGTCGGAAGCCGCCATCCTTCAAGTTTGGAAACAGCACATTGAAGTCTGCGTTGGGCGTGGTAAATATTGCGAGTCGGGGCTGTATGAAGCCAAATATATTATGGGGCAGACGATCGAACGCTGCAGGGTTCAGGTGTTCGATCAGCTCAATGCAAATGACTACGTCGCATCCGATCAGTCGGTAATCTGGATCACAAACACTTCCTTGGAGCACCTGAATAATCAAAATAGTTAAAATTAAAAAGAAGTTTCCTTAATCGACTATGTCAAATAATGAAATTTGTACGGAATAAACTTTTACGAGGGGATATGTATTCTTCTTCTTCTCAGTATCATGTCAGGTCCCCCCAACGTTGAATATCACTTGAGAGTAGATATCTTTGTCCCCGGCAGCCCGAAAAAGATCTCCAACGCCCCTTATGCCAGTCCAATCACGCATATTGCGGAGCCAGGAGATTTGCCTCCTGCCAACACCTCTTCGACCCTCTATTTTGCCTTGGATGATCAGGTGCAGTAATTTGTACTTTGCTCCTCTGAGTACATGACCCAAGTAAGCAAAGCATTTTAGACACGGTCAATTTGCCTGACTAGTCCAGTCCACCTACAGTATTAGCAGGGAGGACCAAGGTCTGAGTGAATATGATGGAATACAAGTAGCCTGAAGGAGTGGATATGTACTTGCTAAATAATTTGTTGTAAGAATTGTTATCTAGCTATAAATAGTATGTAGGTGTTAACTATTTCTAAGAAAATATATAAGATTATTAAAAATAAAATTCGTTCTCGAAGAACTGAGAATCACCAACAAATTGTTGACAATATGCTTTCGGCGAGTTCTCCGATTCTTTGGGCACGTTGCTCATGGCCAAGGACACAACTTGGAGAGGCTTGTGGTTACTGGAAGCGTGGAAGGATGACGCACAAGAGGAAGAGTCCCAATATGTTGGACTGACCAAGTGAGACATGTAACTGAACTGCCCTTCGAGCCGCAGAGATAGATGAAGAGGAGTCATCAGAGGCTATCATGGGAGTCACGATGCTGAGTCATGAGCTACACACAACAGGATGATGGTACTGATGCTGTACATTAACGTTAACATATACAGCCACGTTACTAAGCTTCACCCACAGTTTTGAAAAAGCTATTGTATAGTGAAACACCTGTCGTTGATTTAATAAAAAAGATAAAGAAGTTTCAGTACGTGACGAGTCAATTGAACAGGCAACCCAGTTCAGATATCTTGGCAGTGAACTGCTCAGCTCTCATGACCTCCCCAGAGAAGTAAGGCCTCAGGTAGACAAGGCTGCAGTTGTGGCGGGCTGCCTGAGAGATGTCATATGGAGGAATAAAGATATGAGAACGGATAGCAAGGTACGCATTTATAAGACCTGTGTGCGACCTATCCTCACATATGGCATCGAAGCGAGGGCGGACACTGTCAGGACAAAAAGTATGCTAAGGACAACGGAAATGAGAACTCTGCGCGCCATTGCTGGGAAGATTTTGCGTGATCGTGTAAGGAACACCACAGTCCGAGAGGTCTGTGAGGTCCAAGATGTGGTCAGATGGGGACGACAGCGTCGACGATACTGGTACCAACATGTACAGAGAATGAATTCCACAAAGATTCCATACATAGCTCTGCATGGGGTGCCAGATGGACGGCGTCCGCCGGGTAGACCCCCGACACGATGGAGAGATAGCTGAAGCTCAGCATCACAGGACAATCCTGCAGTAACAGACTCTTGAGAGTCTACAGAAAGTTTAAGAAGAAGAAGAAGAAGATAAAGAAGTGAAAAAGATAAAAAAGATAATCAAGTGTTTGATTTGAGTTCTGTAACTTATATAAACAACATCAATAACAGTTTCTAATACTTACAGAAACTTTCAAAGGACTCGTCCTCTGAAACAAGTGATCATAAAACAACGGTTCGATGCGAGATCGGAACCTTGTGAGAAGACTTCCGTCGTAGTCAACCTCCAGTAAACTGTTCAGTTCACTTATCGGCTTCAGGTACATGAAAAATGACATTTCAGCACAGCCAAAGTCAACAACCTGAAAGAAAAGTGCAATGTAAACAAATAATATTTCTTACTTCCCTTTCCCTAAATCAGAGAAATAAGAAGGGAAAATTTTAAAATAGAAAAATGTTTACAATTCAATAGTCAGCTGGGCATAAAAAAAATCTTGTTTTTTATAAATTACAATCAGACCTTATTCAAACTGATTTTTTTGACGGTGATTTTGAGGTCCCTTTCGTAAATTTAAAATACGAGGCATATCCAGAAACTAAGTGTACTGAATTTTTGTAGGTTACAATTTTTTTTATTTAAACAAAAAAATTACGTGGTTACCATAGTACATATGTAAGCTATTTTTCGACATAGTCGCCATTCCTCTCAATGCAGGTGGTGAAGCGGGGTACAACTTTTTGATGCCGTCCTCGAAGTAGTTTCCCGCCAACCCCTCCGTCCACTTCTCCACCTCCTCCTTTACCTCCTCGTCGGTTGAAAACCTTTTTCCACCCATGTGCAGCTTCAGGGAGGTAAAGAGATAGTAATCTGAAGGTGCTAGGTCAGGGGAATGCGCTGAATGGTTCGGGACATCCCATTTAAACGAGGCGAGCAGTTCCTTCGTGGCGTTGGCCGTGTGTGGTATTTTTGGTTTAAATGGGATGTCCTGAACCATCCCTCGCATTCCCCTGACCTAGCACCTTCAGATTACTATCTCTTTACCTCCCTGAAGCTGCACATGGGTGGAAAAAGGTTTTCAACCGACGAGGAGGTAAAGGAGGTGGAGAAGTGGACGGAGGGGTTGGCGGGAAACTACTTCGAGGAAGGCATCAAAAAGTTGATACCCCGCTTCACCACCTGCATTGAGAGGAATGGCGACTATGTCGAAAAATAGCTTACATATGTACTACGGAAACCATGTAATTTTTTTGTTTAAATAAAAAAAATTGTAACCTACAAGAATTCAGTACACTTAGTTTCTGGATATGCCTCGTACTAAGATTTTGAAATTATATGATATTTTAATGTGAAGTCACGTATTTATTATAATAAAAAATTGGCTTGAAATTGAATTTTTTGGGTAATGTTCATTCGGAGAGTAGAACTTTACAGTCAATTTCTTTTTTATCTAATAAATTGACTATTCCAAACTGATCCAATAGAGCGGATATCATGATAGAGATTTGCTGTTGCTGGTTTTGAGGTGTGGAATTGTCTACCTCTTAGTATTAGAGATATGTGTGGCGTGTACAGCTTTAGGAAACACTCGATAACAACTCTTTTTGGAAGGTTTTATCAAAATTTATGATGTTTTAAGAACACTACACATTATTTCACACCTAAAGCTGAATGTGTTACTATCACATATCGGAAGATCTACAAAGATTTCTTTGTAGTTCATCTTTCCTTGTTCTGCAGTTTTCTTACTAAATGTGGAGAAATGCATATGTAAGTACCTAATCTAATGGCCGCAGCCACTACCTTCCTATTCTTATATTCAACTCATATAAGTTTATTTTTAAACTGTCAATGATGGTGGGTTCAAGTCCCGAATTGGCAGTTTTCTCTCTAATCGGCCCTTTATAAAATGTCCTTTAATTATTATCATTAATTGTGATGTATGGGTGATGACGATGGCAGCCTTCCAACTATGAGAAGATGAATTGACGCAGAAACTCCGACACATCTTTGACTGTCGATGTGAAGTCCAATTCTAGATGTGCATCTTCCACATCCCCTACAAACGTGGACAGAATCCTCTGGTACGCCATAGAGCAACTTCATTGTAATCGCTTCCAATGAAGGTAAGTGTACAGCACAGCAATACACCAGATCCGGCTCGAAGGACCACTTTGTACAGCACAGTTATGCAGCAGATCCGGCTCGAAGGACCACTTTGTACAGCACCGTACAAAGACTGTAGAGTAGATGGATAGCTGCCGCTCAATACTCGGCGATTTCGGCTCACTTTAAGCTTTTTCAGTGAAAAGTAGCAGGATGAAGAGATTCCTCTTTAGCAGGTAGAAGTTGGTCGTAAGTAAAAGACGATAGACTGGAGTGAACTGAAAATGTATTTTTGACGATTTGTGCTCCTTCTGTGTGGCCAATCGCTTATCGTAAGTGCCTATTTTTGCCGGTGCATGCCGTCATGGCTTGCGAGATATTACATATCTCACACGTTTTAGCATGCATTATTGCAAATACAATTTGGCGGGGTTATTGTCAGGCGGCAATCTCTTCCAACCAACCAGACAAAAGTAAATGAAGCAAGTTATGTGGTCGCATAAATCATTCAAATGCCTATCCATCCCCACGAAGCCCATAAACATATACGTGAGCACATGCCCACGAACCCCACAAAGACGGACAATCACCCGAACATTATTTTTCATATAAAGTGAGATATCATCAATCAAAAGGAAAGGAAGGGATGGTGGAGAGGAAAGGAGAAGAAAAATCAGGAATGAAGCATGTTATTTTACTGACTAGAAATTAAGAGTTTTTTCAGTCGCTTCTTAAAGCATGCCAAGTACGGAGCGAGGTTTATATTGGTTTGTAACTGATTCCAGAATCTCACTGCATGGACAGTAAAGGATGACGTAAAGAAAGAGGAGCGGTGAACCGGAAAGGCCAATAAACAATCTCTGTTTGAGAGTAGCGCTAATCCATGATTGGAAAGACGCTGAAAATTTTCGGCAAGATAAGAGGGGGCGGCGGGACAGTTAAGGATATTATACAATACAGTATGTGAATTTGGCGTCTATTTCTAACATTCAACCAGTTCAATGCCTTCTGGTATGAAGTTATATGATCGTACTTTCGTAGGTTATACGGTGTATATTTAAATAGATGTATAAGAAAATATATTAAGTGAGGCACACGTCCGATACAGTAAGCTAGCCAAGTCTGGTTGTGAAAAAGCTGCCCTTTAAATATACACCATATAAATATACACCATATTTTAGGTGACACACATGTCTGATACAGTAAGCTAGCCAAGTCTGGTTGTGAACAAGCTGCCCTTTAAATATACATCATATAAATATACACCATATTTTAGGTGACACACACGTCCGATACAGTAAGCTAGCCAAGTCTGGTTGTGAAAAAGCTGCCCTTTAAATATAAATCATATAAATATACACCATATTTTAGGTGACACTCATGTCCGATACAGTAAGCTAGCCAAGTCTGGTTGTGAACAAGCTGCTCTTTAAATATACACCATATTTTAGGTGACGTACACGTCCGATACAGTAAGCTAGCCAATTCTGGTTGTGAACAAGCTGCCCTATAAAAAAAACACTCGTATATCTCTGTAATGCAGAGGTAGGCCGAGGAAGGAATGGAAGGGTAGTTAGTGATGTCCCCCAAAAAAAATCATAACTAACATAATTTTTTCTAACTAACTAACATAGTTTTTTTTCAAAGTACACCCATACCTCGCTTTACAGCCTAGATACGTTCTGGAAAAGTTAGCCGTAAAGCGAAAAGCCGTATAACGAATCAATTATTTTGATACAAACCCATACCATTCAATTGGATCTGTTCAATTTTTTTATAAAATAATATACGAGGGTCATCCAGAAAGTAAGCTTACAACATTTATGTAGGATCGAAAAATGCTTGTATTTAATTGAAATTCACAGGATACTTCACAAATATATTTAACTATTTTTCAACGTAATCGCCGTCGAGATTGAGACATTTCTGTAGTCAGGGCACCAGCTTTTGTATGCCAGTGTCATAGACCTCCGCCGCCAGCTATTTCAGCCACTTCTTCACAGCTTCCTCGACCTTCTGATCGTTGAAACATTGTTGGGGTGTAGTGGCACACCCATGTCTCATCCCCAGTCACGATAGAGTCCAAATAAGCTTCTCCCTCCTGTGCAAAACAATCCAAAAATTCACGCACGGCGGTCACGCGATTTTGACGGTGCTCCAGTGTGAGCATTCTGGGCACCCATCTCGCACACAACTTCTTGTAACTAAGTTTTTCCGACACAATATTACCAAGGAGACTTCGAGAAATGTCAGGAAATTCTTCGTGAAGGTCGTCAAGCGTCACACGGCGGTCATTTCACACTTGTTGTTCAATTTTTTGCACAAATTCGTCAGAAATCACTGCCTTGCCTCGTCGTATCAGTACGGCCTTCTCTGAAACCCACTTCGTGACATGTTGTGGACTCATCACATCACTACCATAAACTTCCACGATCTTCCGATGGATATTTGCGGTGGTATTGTTCTGCAAAGTCAAAAAACTGATGACCGCGCGGGTCTCGCACGGACGAGAGTTGGCGGGAGCGCATGACGACCTCTCTATCGGAAGAATTTACTGTGACTGAACAAAATGGTCGACAAACACGCGGGACTAAACAAACTGACCGTTAGGATCCCCCCTACATGCCAGGTGCACCAACTTTGAAACAAAAAAATTCCCCCGGCCTCGGGAGCCCTTGTAACCTTAGTTTCTGGATGACCCTCGTAGTTTTCAGTTCTTAAAGCATTTTATTATTTTTATTTCCTATAAAAGTGCTTAAACAAAAATAAAAGTACAAATCAATGTAATAACAAACAGAAATTAAAGCATAAGCATATAAATTGAAAACAAAAGAAATCATATGCACATATGTATACATATGATATAGTAAAAAACATAAAATAAAATGTTTAAAAACTGTTTTAAACTGATGACGAACATGTCAAATATGTTGACGTGTCAGAAAGATTATTCCCACACTGATTCCCGCCATGAAATAATTTTCAAACCCACCATCTTTTTTATTGTTTTTTATTGCGCTTATTGCTATTCTTTATTATATAAAAAAGAGCTAGGGAAATTCTCGAGAGAGAGAGCGAATTCAGTCATTTTTCGCAAAGGACTGAATCTCATCATGAATCTTGGTGTGGACACGGTTTTAAGTCGCGGAGTATGTTAGCGTCTTGGCTGAATTCGAACAATGAATCTACGCAGTGCGGATTCTGAATCGCGACACGAGTCCATTCAAATAATCTCAATGAGTACTACTCTTAACAGTACAGCATTTTTTTTAGCCGTATAACGAAACATTTGTGGGCCGTAAATCGAAAAAGTGCCATAATAAAAAAAGGTCGTTATAGCGAAATTCCATATAAAGAGCGGTCGTATAGCGAGGTATAGGTGTATTTACTTTTATTGTTATTTCTAAAGTATTTCTTTTTATAAAAATGTTTGTAGGTATGTAGATAGATATTTGCAAATTAGGTAACAATATCTCAACGGAGTACAGTGAAACCTGGAAAGGACTGATAAAAAACCCTTTGAAGGGACTGATAAAAAAAACGCAATTTGAGGGAAAACGTAGATTCGGGGTTAGAAAAAAATATATATATATTTAGATAATCACGTAAACTGGAAAACTTTTTTCAATCGATTTGCGATTTTTTATAATCGTAGCCAAAGTTGTAATGGGTATCTCCAAATCAAGCGCGAGCGAAACACGTGAACCAACGTGTTAATTAACTTTTTCGAAAATTTTCCTTTTTTCTTGAATCGATGTTTTTCTTTGCTGAGACATTATTTGAAGGGATTCAACGAAAAATTAAAAGAAATGAAAAAAATGTAAATTAACACACGAAATACACGACAATTGACAATTGACAATTGAAATTGTATGTAAATGACCGACACTTTTAAAACACAAGCATAGATTGACCTGCCTATACAGTCTGCCTGCCTCTGATTCGCTAAATTTCCCACCAATTGCATCGTATTACACGACTCGTGTAACCTTGACCATGAGAGCTGCAGGTGCACACGTGTCTATAAATCGATACAACACATTTCTGCTTCCTAATATTCATTTCAAATATTTTAAATCGTCGCGCATTTAATTAAATATGTTTATAAATTGATTTGCATTTTAAATATTTCAAACGTAAATTGCGGGAAATAAAAACGTAAAAGCGGGTACTAAATGTACTAAAATAAAACGGGATTGTACTCGTAAAAATTGAACGCAAATAGCGGGAAAATGTGAATTCCGGGCACGTAAAAACGGGGTTTCACTGTAGTTATAAAGAAAAAATATGTTTTGACATTGTAAAAATATAAACCTTTTTGTAGCAAAATGTTATGAATTATTTATTGTATATGTAAAACATAGAGAAAAATCTCAGGAGGAATGAAGTGATTACGGATGAATATGAGCTTAAGATTGATGTATTAACCCTTTTAATCCCACGGGGCTGATTATCAGCCCCAACTGGTATATGCGAAAAATCCCACGGGGCCAATGATCTTTATTTATTTATTTTATTTTATTTGACTCAAAGTTTTCATACAAGTTTTTATGTTGAATGAATAAAAATAAAAATATTTTTTTTATGATATATGAAAATAACTTATTATTTTACACTCTACAGGGTGGTCTCCACAAAATATTAGGTTTTAAAACTAAATATTAACTGAGATAAAAAATAAAATATAAACTATTGTTTTTTTGCCAATGCTTGGGATTTTTAGCACATTTTAAGCAAAATATGCTGGGATTAAAAGGATTAAGTAAGATGAAGAAGAGCACTCTGAGGTGATTTGGGCATGTGAGACGAATTAATGAAGAAAGATCTTCTTCTTCTTAAACTTTCTGTAGACTCTCAAGAGTTACTGCAGGATTGTCCTGTGATGCTGATCTTCAGCTATCTCTCCATCGTTTCAGGGGTCTCCCTGGCGGACGCCGTCCATCCGGCACCCCATGCAGAGCTATGTATGGAATTCTTGTGGAATTCATTCTCTGTACATGTTGGTACCAGTATCGTCGACGCTGTCGTCCCCATCTGACCACATCTTGGACCTCACAGACCTCTCGGATTGTGGTGTTCCTTACACGATCATGCAAAGTCTTCCCAGCAATAGCGCGAAGAAAGATCAACAAAACAAATATACAGTGCAAATGTGAGTGAAAGGCGCGGTAGAGAATTTGGATCGAGTGAATATTTTGAAAGGAGGAAATGTAGTCAGAGAAATCTTAGATGTATGAGGTGTGTGTGTAGAAGAGATGAAAAATGTGTGTTACAATAAGTCTGGCAATCTCTCCTCTCTGCCTATCCCGATAGGGAAACAGCGCAATCGTGTGTATGTATGTTATGAATATAAAAAAATACGAGTTTCACAAAAAATCTGAATATAAATTGACACTAAGCTTTTCTTTCCCTTTGTTCTAAATTTTATCAACCGGTTCGGCGTGAAGTTGGTAATTTTATCAACCGGTTCGCTCTAACCGATGCAAATCCACAGGGATACATCACTGAATATAGTTGACGAAAATTTTAGTAAATGAAAAGTAAAAGGTGTGTAAAATAGAAGAACACGTAGGAGGCAAAGGCTGCGATATAGGTGGATACATATATTATCTCTGTCTACCCTAAAAGGGTTATGGCGTGATAGCATATTTGTATGTATTATGACATCTCGAAAAAAAATAACAATATTAAAGCGTAATAAAACCATGTACCTTATGTATTTGTCCTGCCCAACGACTGTCATTTTTCAATATATCACAAACATCTCCGTATCTCTGAATATACGCCGGAGGTGAAAACTTAACTCCATTTTCACAGAATGAAGCTTTGGGCATTAGCATAACCTCACTTTCGGATGTTGAACAGGACACTTCTTCCGTATGACAAGACATCCTCCTGAGGTAGAAGTCCTTTATGGTACGAAACAAGGAATATCTGAATATGTGAAGGACATGGAGGAGAATGATCATGGTTCCATTGTAAAAAAGAGTACACTGGAATTTTCCGATTTCACCAAAACAACAATTTGACAGCTGAACGCAAAAACCATAAACAAAACGATTAATTTACCATTGACAAGTAGAATAGACACCCCACTTTTTTAGGCGGGATTATTCTGTACATAGTTTTTGATTTCCTCTCTTGAAAATATTTTTTATTAATGAAGAGAATTGATATGAGCGCGATTTTTTTTACCAATAGCGTTAAAATGCAAGTGTTATGTATAAGGGTAGGTATTATTTTTATTTCGCTACTTTATATCAAATCAATTTCGATGGAAATAACACTATAATTATATATTATTATTACTCGATCAATATTTATTTTCAATTATTTTTAAACTACTTTGATAAGTATTTTTGTTACAGCAAATTTTCGATTTAAAATTTTGTTAATCTATAAAAAATCAAGTAAAAGATCTTGGTGTTACTTTAGAACATATTTTTTACTTGCAGTGTATTTTTAACCACATAAATTATTTGATTCTTTTTTTGTGAAAGGGACAACCAAATCATATTAAATATTGTATCCAAAGTTAAAAAAACATTCGTGTTGATTCTCAAGGATATGTGTGTATTAGACATATTAAATAAAGTTTTAGCCAGTTTACATATGTAAATTCAACGTAAACAATTTGATAATTTAATCACGCGAATGAAGCCGAATTTATTACAAAAATAACTTAGATGTTTTACATTAAGTAAAATTTAAGATATATAAATAAACTGAGTTAGTAATTTAGGTAAACAGTAGTTAAATTTGATCAAAAAAGAAAACGCGCATAATCTGACACTGAAAACCATATAAGATGTATGTTTTTTTCTTCACTTTTTTGGTATATTGCGTTTAGCAAATTTTTATTAAGCATTATATATAAATTATCATTTAAATGTTAATAAGATGTAACGCATAACAATTTATTAATGGAAAACATATTCCTGCATGTTAGCACATCTGTGTTTGAATATTCTGATAAAACCCATAAGGTAGATTCAAACTATTTATTTGGTAATCTAGTTCTAAAAAAAGACAACCAAAGTTTCCACTAAATAAATTTTAAAACTTAACTAGTTCAAGTGATTTGATTAATGCTCATCAAAGTTCTTTAAAATGCAAAATATTATTTTAATTGAATAGATATTGTTTTCAAGAGTTTAACTCTTATTTATAAATTTATTTCTGACTTCTTTTAAATTTATGTTTCGCAAATAAATTTTAAACTAAAATCCAGCGATTTACTTAATACTTTCTAAATTTATAGCTTTTATAAATTATTAGCTTTTATACATTTATAGCTTTTATAAATATTAAATTTTATAAATTTATAGCTTTTATTGTTGTAAAAAATTAAATAGCTTTTTATTATTATTTGTAATAGTTAATCCACCCAAACTAGGATGATTTGTGTCACAAATTAAAATCATAATGCAATTATATCTTCTTCTCCCTGGCTCCATCCCAACTCACTGTCTGCGAAGACTGTTGGGGTCAGCTCTCCTCGTCCTCAGGTTGTATGCTCTTCTGTCCCGGACTACATCCCCCAGGCCGTGCCTCTGCATCAGGTTATCTTTTTGCATCGCCCATGAATTCTTTGGTCTTCCTCTGGTTGTTATTCGAGGAAGATCCGTGGAGATTGCCTGGTTCACAATGTGATCGAGTGCTCTGCGTCCAATATATGAATCAATATAATAAAACAAATTTTTTAAAATGTCAAAGTTTCAACGGGTTCAATTAAAAAAAATAACATACGATCTATAAGTGGAAAAGTTCCATGAAGAAAGAAAAAAAGCAAAATTCGGACGTGGTTGGCGTGATATAGTTTTTCGTAAATGAAATATGTCTCGCAAAGGACAACCGAAAATAAAATGTTTTAATTTATGCATATACTTATCAACAGTTTGACTCAAATTCATAAATATATTTGAGAGTTTTAAATTTACGAAGGAAAATGGGACACTGAAAATCGTGACTGTCGTCCCACCTTGTATGAAACATTTGGTTACTTGACATTTCACATGACATCAATACGAATTTGACATTAAATATTCACCTGTCAAACTTAAAAAAAATACAAAAACTGGAAATTATATTTACATCCGGCAGTCGGAATAATATGAAAATAAAAATATTTTAAAACAACCATTCTAATTTTGTGCTTTCGAGTCACAAAAACATATTTAGTATATTTTTCACTAAAACTAAAATTAAACAAACTAATTTCGTTATCAGATCAGTTGTCAAAATACGATTATCGCTGTGCTGAAAATAAAGTTGGTACGTATTATTTCGTGCAATACGAATAATTAGAATTGTATGCAAAATACACCGCTTTGAGGTTATATCTCTGCCGTCAAAGAGTTCACGTAATTTTATAATATATATTAGATTATTTTGTTTATCAATTTATTTAATATTGTAGCATGCTGGGTCGGTGTTATCAGTTGAGAGAAGCGCTGAAGCTGTGCGGAACAAGTTGTCGGTATTTGAATTTGTCAAGGACTTTGAGTGCCACACAGAAAATGAGTGGAGAAAAATTTTCCCTTCCTGAACGATATGGTGGCGGTGAAAAAAGTGTTTGGTAAATATTTTTTTTTATTACTTTACAAATGTTTTCTTTTAAATTCTTAATTTTTTATTATATAATTTATATATAATATTATTTATAGTTAAGGCATTAACATTGCGGAGGTCTTTAAACCTCCGCAATCAAACAATGTCTTTAAACATTGTAATTTGTTTTATCAAACACTGTTTATTCCACTTTATTCCATATTATTTGTGTTTCCCTGATGATGAGATGAAATTCTTGAAACCGGTAGGGCTATACTGCCGTCATAAGCAAAAACGCAGTTTACAGGAAAAAATCAGAAATTTAACTATTAGGTGTACAAATAAGTGTCTGCCGTTTTTTATCAAAAAATGGGCATTTATTGTAAACGAAACCTCATGTTTTATTCAAAGTATTGCCCATCACTTGCTACTACTTTTCCCCATCTTTCTGGCAGCATACGGATACCGCGTCGGAAGAATGCTTCATCTTTTGCGTCTATCCACGAATCGACCCAATTTTTGGTATCTTAATATGATGTGAAGTGCTGCTCAGATAGGCCATGCGTCATCGATCGAAACAAGTAGAAATCAGAAGGAGCAATGTCTGGTGAATACGGCGGGTGGGGTAAAACTTCCCAATTGAGTGTTTCCAAATAGGTTTTGACCGGCGCCGCAACATGTGGACGAGCATTATCATGCAGGAGAATAATTTGGTCGTGCCTGGAGTAGTAGTGGGTGCGCTTTTCCTCGAGTGCTCGACTCAATCTCATCAATTGTGTTCGGTAGACAGCCCCAGCAATGGTTTCGTTCGGTTTGAGCAACTCATAATACACGACACCAAGCTGATCCCACCAAATACACAACTAGAGTTTTCTTCCATGAATATTTGGCTTAGCCGTAGATGTTGAAGCATGGCCAGGGGGTCCCCATGATTTCTTCCTTTTTGGATTATCATAGTGGATCCATTTTTAGCAGTAGGTAGAAAATAGACACTGAAGAAAAAAAACAAACGGATAACCTCCGCAAAAAATATTTGAAAAAAATGGAAACTAAAACTCGTAATTATTGTAACCACCCTTTTATTTGAAATAGCAAAGAAATTTGTTATTCCCCTCCGTACACTCTTCAGGAAATAGTTCTAAGCAGCATTAGTTTAGAATGGGAAGATGTAAAATAAATTTTTTATTTATTTATTTTACACATGACAAGAAATATACATAATTTGCGAAAAAAAAACAACAACAGGTAATTTAATTTGGACACACAATTTTAATGAATCTGGGTTTGTTGCTTTTCATTTGTCGTATCCCCAGTAAACTAGGCTTTTGCCTGTATCTCACTGAGGACATATAGCATGAAAAAATAAATCGATACTTCTTTCCGATTTTGGATTATATGAAACCCCGTTGCACATTCTCATCAACCTGACAAACAGTGACACTCAATTACAACTGGAAACATCATGCGAAATCAAACTCCTCGCACTTCATCATTCCAGACATACCAAAACATTCATCCCACAATATACCGCACACAATCATAAAAAAGATATATATGTATATATATAAAAATATAAATATAAAACAACAAAAAATACCACACTCAAAAGCTCACATAAACCCTTTCCACAAGTCATTCCTCTTGCAAGTCCAAGTACTCAAACTCCTGTCGCAATAACAACCACGCTCTGATCGACTGCCTAAATTGAAACCACAACTTAAAAATTCACCAAAGAAAACACACTTAAAATGAGAGCACTTTGCTACGTGACACGAAAATACAAAATTGAACTTTCTATCACATATCGGAAGATCAACACGGTTTGTTTGTAGTGATAATCCTTTTGGGTTGGTCTTATCAAAATTTATGATCTTATATGAACACTACACACATATATTGCATTACATCTAATGTCGAATGTGCTACTATCACATATCGGATAATCTACAAATGTTTCTTTGTAGTTTATCTTCCTTTGATAAGTTTTCTGTGGTTTTTCTGAACATATGTAAATGCGGGAAAGTATCTAATTTAATGGCTGCAGCCATTTCCTTCATATCCTTACACTCAACTTATCTTCTTCCTAGTGTCATGTCAGGTCCCCCCAACGTTGACTATTGCCTCCTGCCAATACCTCTTTGACCCTCTATTTTGCCTTGGATGATCAGGTGCAGTAATTTGTGCTTTTCTCCTCTAAGTACATGACCCAAATAGGACACCTTTCGGATTTTAATATTAGTCAGCAACTGTCTATCAACTTTGGCTCTTTGAAGAACCCTTGTGTTGCTGACCATATCCGTCCAGGGTACTTATATAACCTAACACTGTTCAGGGGATCCTTCTCATACTCAGCCAGCAAATGCTGGAATGAGTTGCCCCAGGCCTTTGAAGGAGCGGGTGAATAGTTATACCTTCAGAGATGCTTTAAAGCGTTATCTTCTGGGTGGTTAATGGATTTCTCAGTGGTTAATGGGTATCTTGTTTGCTTTTCTTTTCTTATTTTCTTTATTTTCTCTCTTTTCGCTGGTGGTGAATTGAGGATTGTGCATACGTGTTTGTGCGTTATTTCATTATTAATTCTTTTAAAACTGCTTATCTATTTCAATGTATTACTGCCTAACTATTTCAATGTTGTCTCAACTATCTTACTTCCCATTTGTCATTATGCAAAATTTGGACTCCTTTGAGGCTTTTCTTTTCTTTTTTTCTCGTTCTTGCTGACAGTTAACCTGAGGTGGTATATGTGGGTTTACTTTTTATTTTGTTTTCTGCCATACGTTTTTGTTTTTTTTCTATTTATTCTTTAATCTAGATATGCGGGGGTGTGGGATGGAAGCCCCCTGATGCCCTTGCGGTCGGGCTCGCCCTACATTGGTGGGGTGTATCTCGGCCGGGGGAATGTTTGTGGGATGAGCCCGGACCTTTTAGTGTCTTCTCTCTTGAATGTATTTTTTCTTTGTCATCTATTTGTTTTCTGTGTTTATTTTTTTTTATTATATATTCTTGTTTTACGTGTCCAAGGGTGTGGGCTGAAAAACACCTGGTGTCCCCGTGGCTGGGTTCGCCCTACATTGGTGGGGTGTATCTTGGCCGAGGGGATGCTATTAGATGAGCCCAGACCTTTTGATAGCTTCTGTATTTAATGTATTACTTGCAATTTATGTGTTTTAGAAGTGTTATTCAAATATAATCTGTACATACTATGTTGCTATCAATAAACCTATTATTTATTTATTTATTTATTTATTTATATATATTTATCTGGTAATATTTTAATACAAGTACTTAATTCAATACCAAATACTACAATTTGGTTAAAACAGGCATTGTTTATAAAGAATACATCTAATCACATTGATATTTTTCACATCATGTGGTAAAAATGATTTTTCTAATCAGTTTTAAGACATTTTGACCCCACTATCAGTATTTCCCTAGTTCATTGAAAAAAATATGACGTAAAGATAACATAACCACATATTAATGCACATACAAATTTGACATCTTCGTCGTTGCTGGGCCTCGTATTCAAAAATCCCCTCGCCATTCCAACGTCAATTCAGTTGGAAAGGGAAACTGTGCCGTGGAGTTAATGTTTCTTTCTTTATTTCTCCTCTTTAAGTGAGTGAGCTGTTGCATACCAGCAAACTTACTGGCTACAACAGTGTCCTGGATCCAATGGCACATATGAAGTGAAATGATCGGAGCACACTGGCATATTTTTTCTTCTTTTTTGTAAAGAATAAATATGAGCAAAGTCGTAGATATCCTTATATCCCCAAATGCTAGGTGGAAAAAATACATAGTAGTAGCACAGCGCGGGGTTCGAACCAGCGACCTTCCGCACGGAAGTCCAGTGCGTTACCGTGCAGCCATGCACTTTATACAAACTTGACATACATACTTATCAACATACCATAACAATTTATGACGTGATTAGTGATGAATGTGAACTTAAGGCTGATGTGTTGAGTAAGATGAAAAGAGCACGCTGAGATGATTTGGGCATGTGGAACGAATGAAAGAAGAAACACTAACAAAACAAATATATAGTGCAAATGTTAGTGCATAGGAAACAAAGTCAATAGGGCATTAAACATATATAAACTAACTCTGGTGTAACAGCCTCATTTGGTCGACCAAAGCGTTCAGCATCATTTGTGTCTGTACGACCGCGTTTGAAATCAGCATACCACCGACAAATGGTTATTTTCATAACACTTTTCAAGCCATCGCTGAGTTTTAACGGTATTTTTTCCTTTTAAAAAGCAATGTTTTATCAACACACAAAATTTGGTTTTTTCCATTGTTTTGAAAATAGCAAAAGTAGCGTCACTAAAACCACTGTAACTCAATGACACAATGTCGGAATGTCATGAAAGTTTGACACGTAACTTCTAAAGGCTGGTACTAACTGAGAATGGTGTGGATTTGTTATTAGAGGCGCCATCTGTTGGTTAGCTCCAGGACTTATTGATCGATGTATTAGAACTGGACAGTATCAAAATCTGCTTAGATTAGTAGATAGATAGTCCACAACAGTATTTTAGCTATCAACTTTGATGTGTGGAAGTGAAATATGGACATGCAACAAGGCTGGAAAGAGCCGAATAAATGCTGTAGAAATACGTGCACTATATGCATAAATGGGGTGTCAATGTAGGAGTATGATGTAATACGGAATGGAGTGATTAGGGATGAGTGTGAACTTAAGGCAAGGTGAAGAAGAGATTGCTTATTGGCCTTTCCAGTTCACCGCTCCTCTTTCTTTACGTCATCCTTTACTGTCCATGCAGTGAGACTCTGGAATCAGTTACAAACCAATATAAGACTCGCTCCGTCCTTGGCATGCTTTAAGAAGCGACTGAAAAAACTCTTAATTTCTTGTCAGTAAAATAACGTGTTTCATTCCTGATTTTTCTTTTCCTTTCCTCTCCACCATCCCTTCCTTTCCTTCTGATTGATGATATATCACTTTATATACAAAAAAGAATGTTTGGGTGATTGTCCGTCTTTGTGGGGTTTGTGGGCATGTGCTCATGTATATGTTTATGGATTTCGTGGGGATGGATAGTCATTTGAATGATTTATGCAACCACGTAACTGCTTCATTTACTTTTGTCTGGTTGGTTGGAAGAGATTGCCGTCTGGTAATAAGCCCGCCAGATTATATTTGCAATAAAAGTGTTAAATAAATAAATAAATAAATAAGAAGAGCACTCTGAGATGGTTTGGGCATGTAGAATGAATGAATGAAGGAAGACTAACAAAACAAATATTCAGTTGAAGGCGTGGTAGAGGAAGACCAAGAAAATTATGGTTGAAAACCCGCAATCTACGGATCGGAAAACAGGTAGACTATGGAGGTTGTCACCATGTTATCATTAAGCATCAGATATTTAGCCCCTGCTATATTTGTACTTCTCTCACATGAGAAGTGATGAGAACAAAGTTATGTTATATAATACAAATATTCTTATTATGTATGTGTTAATAAAAATGATGTCAAGTTGAAATGAGTTTGTAAGATTAGTTATTTAAAATGTGTTATCAGTGAGAACTGCACAGTTTATAGCAGTTGTAGGTCAAGAGCGCTGATTTAATTTTCTTACTGGACTTTATCATTATGTTTCTATTCCAGAACTAATATTTTTTTAATTAAGTAATTTAATGTACGAGGCATATCCAGAAAGTAAGTGTACTGAATTTTTGTAGGTTACAATTTTTTTTATTTAAACAAAAAAATTACGTGGTTACCGTAGTACATATGTAAGCTATTTTTCGACATAGTCGCCATTCCTCTCAATGCAGGTGGTGAAGCGGGGTATCAACTTTTTGATGCCTTCCTCTAAGTAGTTTCCCGCCAACCCCTCCGTCCATTTCTCCACCTCCTCATTTACCTCCTCGTCGGTTGAAAACCTTTTTCCACCCATGTGCAGCTTCAGGGAGGTAAAGAGATAGTAATCTGAAGGTGCTAGGTCAGGGGAATGCGCGGGATGGTTCAGGACATCCCATTTAAACGAGGCGAGCAGTTCCTTCGTGGCGTTGGCCATGTGTGGTCTTGCATTGTCGTGCAGCAGGCAGACTCCCTTTGTCAGCATGCCTCTCCTCTTGTTCTGAATCGCCCTCCGCAATTTTTTTAGGGTCTCACAGTATCTTGCAGAGTTGATGGTCTCCCCTTGAGGCATATATTTAATTAAAATTATGCCTTGACAGTCCCAAAACACGGATGCCATGATTTTCTTGGCTGAAATTGTGGTTTTGAACTTTTTGGCGGAGGGTGAAGAGGTGTGACGCCACTGTTGAGACTGCCTTTTGGTTTCAGGCGTGTAGTGTGCAACCCAAGTTTCATCTCCAGTAACGATGGAGCGGAGAAATTCATCTCCATGGAGTTTGCAGCGCCTCAAAAACTCTTGCTTTTTTACAAAATTTCGCACTTGGCGGGAGATTGGTTTGACATTTTTCACGAAACGTGTTGTCGCGTCGACACTTCTCAACGTACTGACCTCGAACCGGTCTCGTTGCGGAGGGGAAGGGTCAGGCTACACGGAAGTGTAGCCAACATGTCGAAAATAAAATCCATCCGGTCGTGAGAGCCTCAGTACACTTACTTTCTGGATACGCCTCGTAGGTTTGCATCAAATTCGACGACATACTCGTATATAGTTTTGCATATGCAGGGATCTCAAACGATGTGAATATGTAGATTTTCTTATGTAAGTTGGAGGATATGGATGTCAAACTATGTGACATGTGGAGTTTTGCATATGTAGGGTGTATGGTCGAGATATCTAAGTATGTGACATATGTAGGGTGGATCTCAAACTACAATATGTACCATATATATTATGCATTACTAAAGTTTTATAATTTATCTCCAGGGTGGAATATATCCAGTTGGCGTTGGAGCACAAGCCACTCAACTTGGGTCAAGGTTTCCCTGACTTTGCCATCCCTGAATACATCACCAAGGGTCTGGCAGACATTGCCAGTGGACCTGATGTGTTGATGTGCCAGTACACTAGAGGATTCGTATGTATTATTTAAATAAAGACTTTAAAATTAATCAACAGTTTTTATTTATTTTACAAATGACAAGAAATATACATAATTTGCGAAAAAACAACAGGTAATTTAATTTGGACACACAATTTTAATGGATCTGGGTTTGATGCCTTTCATTTGTTGTGTCCCCAGTAAACTAGGCTTTTGCCTGTATCTCACAGTATGATACTATATATGTAGTCTACAATAAATTGTGTTATTAGGAAAGTAATGTTTTTTATTCTGAATATAGTAGACTTTTGACTATCAGGGGAATGGGAAAAAAATTGTCCCTACATATGTATTTGCCCTTTAATTTCAAACTAGCTGAAAACTCATCCAAGGATGTGTGTAAACAGTAACTAAATAATAATTGGAAAGGCTAATTTCAACAATGACAGTAAATCAATTTTCATTTGTTTTATAAATCTGTTAACTTGGACAGCGTAATGTATTTTAAAATTTAAACAATGTTTCTGCATACATGTTTAGCATTTCATTTTCACTTCACGGTCACAGTATGTTTTGTTTCATTTTTGGCTTAATGGTATTATGCAAATTATATAATAGATATGACATCAAATAAGTTTATTTTTCACTCAGTTCACTTTTCGGCGAATGGTGCTACGCAGATTTTGCAACATTCTTGTTGCTCCAATTAACTGAGTAGGCTTTCAGTTTTAGTTAAAGCAGAACTGTGCTGTATACTTTTTTCTCTTACGAGGGAACCTTCTTCTTGATTTGTGTCATCAGTAGCAGCAGGTTCATTAGTAGTAACACATTGCACAATCTCTTCATCATTTAAAACGTCATATCCAGGTAAATTATCAGCTACTAGGCTGATATGAGCGGCATAGAGCCAAACCAGCCTATCCAACAAAACCAAAACGTTAGTTAGTGTTAAAATTTGAGTCACATAACGTTTCTTTATAAACCAGAAGTGCCTTTACTTCAAAATTCGAAATGGTACTACTGCTGCCATCTATCATTTTTTTGGCAAAGCGATTTTCGTGATATAATTTATGCCAAATTTGCCTATCAAACAAAAAAACTTTTATCATCAAATAATCTTATAATATTAGATTCATTTTTTTATTTTTACTGTACTAGTTTTAGAATGTATCTGTTCAATGAATAAAACACATTAATTACACAACATTTGATTTATAATAACCCATAGACTTTGAACTTTATTATCTCATTTCAACATATTCGTTGTATAGGCTGGTTTGGCACTTCGCCACTCATATATGATAGACTACTATATATCAGCCTGGCAGCTGCATTGAAAACAACATATTCGTTGTATAGGCTGGTTTGGCACTTCGCCACTCATATATGGTAGACTACCATATATCAGCCTAGCAGCTGCATTGAAAACATACTGGAGTTTAGAAATTTGTGAATCCAGAGAACACTCTCCGCCTGAGTTTGCGTATAAACACTGGAAATACAGAGCAGCGACTCATAATTCATATTTAAAAAATGTTAATCTCAGAGCTGTTTTTTTTTCAAGGGACAATCTTATTTCTAGGGCCATCCTCGACTAGTAAATGTTATTGCCAAACTATATTCGAAGCTTATTGACAGAGTAATCGACCCCAACACGGAAGTTCTGGTGACTGCCGGAGCTTACGAAGCTCTGTTTTCAACTATCTTAGGTAAGCATTTCATTTTGTTCTTTATACAGGACGGTCAAAAATTAATTCAATTAATTCCTATAATAATTACTATAGTTCGGAAATTCTAGGATGAGTCCTGTGACAGCTCACAAATTTGCCCCAATACAACCTTGTAACGATGTTCAGTAATTATAATTATTTTATCAACTTTAATATAACCCTCGATTCTAATAAATAGCAAGTTATTTAGGTAAATACATTACATAAGGTTGTATTGGGGCAAATTTGTGAGCTGTCACAGGACTCATCCTAGAATTTCCGAACTATAATCAACAAGTTTTAAAAAAAATACTTCATTTGGACTTTGCAAGGCGAACAAGAGGAAGGTGTTCTATGAGATACATACATACTATCATCACGCCATTTCCCTGTTGGGGTAGGCAGAGAGGACAGAGTGTCAGAATTTCCTATCTTTACACATCCTTAGCCTCTTCCACATCCCATTTCTCTGATTTTCTACATTTCCTTCTTTCAGAATATCATGCACTTGATCCAACCTACTTTCCTTGGTCTTCCTCTCATACGTCTTCCACTTACATTTGCACTATATATTTATTTTGTTAATATTTTCTCTCTCATTTGTTCTTCATGCCCAAACCATCTCAATATACTCTTTTTTATCTTACTTAACATATCAGCCTTAAGTTCGCAACAAATAAAACCACATGTTACCAACAGAATATGGGGCCGTCCAAAGGCGTACAGCCCGCACTGGGCCAAACCAGGCGTCACACTCTTGACATCAGTGCGAAAGGGGAATACAGATGCAAATAAACAAAAAAATCAAAATATGCATACCCCAAGCACGATAAAAGACAAAAATTATCTCCACAACACTCGATTTCTGAAGACTATATAATCTTCTTCGACCGACGACTTCCGTGGCCTAGTGGTAAGACACTTGACTGCCGATCCGGAGGTTGCGGGTTCGATCCCCGCTGAAACCCAGATTGTTTAAAATAGGATTCCAGTCTGATTAACACTTAGGACCTATAAAAACATCTTTCTGGTTGGTTGGAATAGATTGCCACATTGCAGTAAACTCGCCAGGTTAAAAAAAAAAAAAATCTTCAAACAAGTAGAACTTCAAACAAAAAAAAAAACAAAAAATACAGATAGAAAAGACAATGGTTTTATGGTTTTTTTATAAAAATTGAAGACTGATTTTCATAGTATATTTTAAAATTAACATGGTCACCGGTTCGAACCCCGCATTTTGTTAATTCCCTCAAACGACACAGCCATTTTTTCCATATCATAAAATTAAATATTGTTATATTCTAGGCCATGTTGACAAAGGCGACGAGGTGATCATCATAGAGCCATTCTTCGATTGCTACGACCCTATGGTGCGAATGGCCGGAGGTACTCCGAGGTTTATTCCCCTCAGACTGGTAAGATCCAAGACAAAATATATCGAAAAGTGTGGTAGACAAAGGCCGAGATAATTAAAACCAAAATGTTTTTTGGTATGCTAATTTTCATTCATTCTTATTGCACTATGAAGCAATAAAAAAAAACCTAATATGTAAAATTTCGTTTATTTAAAACTATATGATATATGTATATACGAGGCATATCCAGAAAGTAAGTGTACTGAATTTTTGTAGGTTACAATTTTTTTTATTTAAACAAAAAAATTACGTGGTTACCGTAGTACATATGTAAGCTATTTTTCGACATAGTCGCCATTCCTCTGAATGCAGGTGGTGAAGCGGGGTATCAACTTTTTGATGCCTTCCTCGAAGTAGTTTCCCGCCAACCCCTCCATCCACTTCTCCACCTCCTCCTTTACCTCCTCGGCGGTTGAAAACCTTTTTCCACCCATGTGCAGCTTCAGGGAGGTAAAGAGATAGTAATCTGAAGGTGCTAGGTCAGGGGAATGCGCGGAATGGTTCAGGACATCCCATTTAAACGAGGCGAGCAGTTCCTTCATGGCGTTGGCCGTGTGTGGTCTGGCATTGTCGTGCAGCAGGCAGACTCTCTTTGTCAGCATGCCTCTCCTCTTGTTGTGAATCGCCCTCCGCAATTTTTTTAGGGTCTCACAGTATCTTGCAGAGTTGATGGTCTCCCCTTGAGGCATATATTCAATTAAAATTATGCCTTGACAGTTCCAAAACACGGATGCCATGATTTTCTAGGCTGAAATTGTGGTTTTGAACTTTTTGGCGGAGGGTGAAGAGGTGTGACGTGACCGTTTTTAAACTCGCGACACCACTTGTACACACTCGTACGATTCATAGCTTTATCACCATATGCAGTTTTCACTTCATTATAAACCTCAACCGGAGGTTTTCCCTTCCAAACAAGATAACGGATGACGCCGTGTATTTCGCACTTGGCGGGAGATTGGATTGACATTTTTCACGAAACGTGTTGTCGCGTCGACACTTCCCAACGTACTGACCTCGAACCGGTCTCGTTGTGGAGGGGAAGGGTCAGGCTACACGGAAGTGTAGCCAACATGTCGAAAATAAAATCCATCCGGTCGTGAGAGCCTCAGTACACTTACTTTCTGGATACGCATAGTATAACACCAAAGACGTCATAATTTTATAATAAATGCAGACAAAAATTACCATTGTCTTTTTCCATCCAAGTCAAAGAATGTTTAAGTTGAAATTTTGCTCTAATATGTTGTGAAATAAAATTCATAGGAAAAGTTCTTCAATTCTCGTATGAATTTCAAACACTGGGAAACATTTGAATAATTCATTAATTTATTCAGAGCACCATACGATGTTTTTACATAACAAAACTAAAAAACATTTTAATTTTCTCATATCTTACTCATTGAAGTGTAGTTGTATAGTATTGTATGACAATTTACAACTTTGATTACTTTTTTACGTATTAAAAATAATCATTCGAGACATGCTTTCATGGATATCAACAGTATTCTATTTTATTATTTAAAGAATTGTTTTGAATGCGTTTGTCAATTTTCTTAGAAGGTTGTTCCAAGAACTTTAGGATGTACAACCTAAGGTTATATAAGAATGATAGATACATATTTTAAATATTTTTCAATATACGAGGGTCATCCAGAAAGTAAAGTTACAACATTTATGTAGGATCGAAAAATGCTTGTATTTAATTGAAATTCACAGGATACTTCACAAATATATTAAACTATTTTTCAACGTAATCACCGTCGAGATCGAGACATTTCTGTAGTCGGGGCACCAGCTTTTGTATGCCAGTGTCATAGACCTCCGCTGCTAGCTCTTTCAGCCACTTCTTCACAGCTTCCTCGACCTCCTGATCGTTGGAAAATTGTTGGGGTGTAGTGACACACCCACGTCTCATCCCCCGTCACGATAGAGTCCAGAAAAGCTTCTCCCTCCTGTGCAAAACGATCCAAAAATTCACGCGCAGCGGTCACGCGATTTTGACGGTGCTCCGGTGTGAGCATTCTGGGCACCCATTTCGCACGCAACTTCTTGTAACCAAGTTTGTCCGACACAATATCACCAAGGAGACTTCGAGAAATGTCAGGGAATTCTTCGTGAAGGTCGTCAAACGTCACACGGCGGTCATTTCGCACTTGTTCTTCAATTTTTTGCACAGGTTCGTCAGAAATCACTGCCTTGCCTCGTCGTATCAGTACGGCCTTTTCTGAACAACCTAACCCACTTCGTGACATGTTGTCGACTCATCACATCACTACCATAAACTTCCATGAGCTTCCGATGGATATTCGCGGCGATATAGTTCTGCACAGTCAAAACACGGATGACTGCACGGATCTCGCACGGAAGGGAGGTGGCGGGAGAGCGCGACGACCTCTCCATCGGAAGAATTTACTGTGACTGAAAAAATGGCCGACAAACACGCGGGACCAAACAAACTGACCGTTAGGATCACCCCTACACGCCAACTTCGAAACAAAAAATTTCCCCCGGCTTCAGGAGCCCTTGTAACCTTTCTAGATGACCCTCGTATTATACGTTTTATGTACAAAACAATAAAATAAAATCTGATTTTTCAGCACAAAAAGGAAGGCACCATAATGTCTTCTGACTGGGTATTAGACAAGAACGAACTGAAGAGCATGTTCAACGATAAGACTAAAGCCATCATCTTGAACACCCCGCACAACCCACTGGGCAAGGTGTTCCACCAGGAGGAGCTGGAGTTCATCGCTGACCTCTGTAAGAAGTACAATGTCATGTGCATCTCTGACGAGGTCTACGAGTGGCTGGTCTACAAGCCTTACAAGCACATCAGGATGGGTAAGATCTGCTTGACCTAAATTTTTACCAACAGATTACTGACATCACTGTTCTAATGCTGGAACAATTAACTTCCATTAAAAAATTCCAGGCTCGATTCTCTGGCCTCGAGTTAATTTCAATTCTGATCAACTTAGGACTTCATAAGCTTTAATTTTTTGTTATAAATTTAGACTGTTTTTGATATACAATGTAAGAATACAGTTTCATTTTAGTAGGTTGACTTGAAATTTCATTTTTCAATAGCTGTTTGGCATGGGAATTAACCCATTTTTATGTTATCTCCAAGGTGAAAAGAAGAGTTGGAATGGCAAAAAAGGCAATGTCAAAGCTGGAAAGGATATTGAAGAACAGAACTATCACCATCATGTCGAAAACTCGCCTGGTTGTCTCTCACCTTCGCAATATTCATGTATGACACGTAGACTTGGACTCTGAGAGCAAGCGAGAGATGTAGAATAGATGCATTTGAAATGTGGTGCTGGAAAAGGATCACCGATAACTGAGAATCACCAACAGATTATCGGCAATATACGTTCGATGAGTCCTTCGATTCTTTGGGCACATTGCTCGTGGCCAAGGAGACAGTTTGGAGAGGTTCGTGGTTACTGGAGGCGTGGAAGGCTAACGCATAAAAGGAAAAATTCTAATGCGTTGTTTTTTCCATTTTTCGTTCCTTATGTGCAGCCCATCGCTTATCGTAAGCTTTTGTATGCCGTCATAGCTTGCTAGCACCACACATACCACGCGCTGTAGGGGGTGTCCAATAGTCTATAGCATAGGTTCTCAACGTGGGCGATAACGCCCCCTTTTGGGCGTTGGAGACTTTCAGGGGGGCAGTAGAAGACCCAGAGAAAATTAGGGGGCGTTGAGATGGCACGAAAGGGTGTGGGCAGATTAAAAAAATATAGTCTAAAAAAGACAAAAAAACACGCTAATCACGTACTAACTAAAGTAAACTTTAGTATTTGTTATTGTATGTATTTTAATCATTTTTATTACGTGTGCGAAAATTCACATATTTTGGTAGTTCGGGAAGTGGATGAAAATTTTGGCTGCAGAAGCTGATTTTGCAACTGTACCCAGGATTATGGTTGATTGTTCAATGATTTCTGATAGCATTCCCATCTTCCTATTTAGCTGAACGTGGATTTAGTGCTGTAGCAACATTGGTAACTAAAAAGAGAAATCGGCTCCATGTTACTGAATGCGGCGACTTACGGTTGTTTTTAAGTAAAATCGAGCCTGATATTAACAAACTCCTTAAAATGCATCAAATTCAACCTTCTCATTAGATAAGTTATAAATTCAATGTCTTTTGAATGTTAATAAAAATACTTTTCAATATAATGAAGTATGCTTGTGTTTTAATTGTTCTCATTGAAACAGTCTTCTTTAAACTCAGAAATAGGCTAGGGGGCCATACCATACCATATCCTATCTTACGACTATAGTATATAATATTACATGTTTAAATATAATCGTGGCAATAGCTGGTTCAGATTCGCAAGTTAAAACAATTGGGGGGCTTTAGAAAAAAAAATATTCTCCAAGTGGGCGGTGGGCAAAATAAGGTTGAGAACCTATGGTCTATAGTGATTTCTTGCGAAGGCCATGTATAAGGAACATTTTATTATAATATGTGGAGGTATATGATATAGTCTCAATCAATGGTAAAACATAGATGATACATTACAATACAACAAACAATAATAATTTCACAAATAATTTTACAAATACGAGGCATATCCAGAAAGTAAGTGTACTGAATTTTTGTAGGTTACACAATTTTTTTTATTTAAACAAAAAAATTACGTGGTTACCGTAGTACATATGTAAGCTATTTTTCGACATAGTCGCCATTCCTCTCAATGCAGGTGGTGAAGCGGGGTATCAACTTTTTGATGCCTTCCTCGAAGTAGTTTCCCGCCAACCCCTCCGTCCACTTCTCCACCTCCTCCTTTACCTCCTCGTCGGTTGAAAACCTTTTCCCACCCATGTGCAGCTTCAGGGAGGTAAAGAGATCTGAAGGTGCTAGGTCAGGGGAATGCGCGGGATGGTTCAGGGCATCCCATTTAAACGAGGCGAGCAGTGCCTTCGTGGCGTTTTTAAACTCGCGACACCACTTGTACGATTCATAGCTTTATCACCATATGCAGTTTTCACCTCATTATAAACCTCAACCGGTAGTATTCCCTTCCAAACGAGATAACGGATGACGCCGCGTATTTCGCACTTGGCGGGAGATTGGATTGACATTTTTCACGAAACGTGTTGTCGCATCGACACTTCTCAACGTACTGACCTCGAACCGGTCTCGTTGCGGAGGGGAAGGGTCAGGCTACACGGAAGTGTAGCCAACATGTCGAAAATAAAATCCATCCGGTCGTGAGAGCCATAGTACACTTACTTTCTGGATACGCCTCGTAATTTCACAAATAATTTTTCTAATTTCTGTGACGCATATGTCCCGTAAAGGCTGTAAAATTTTCGTCATCTTTTCAGCAACCCTCCCTGGAATGTGGGAAAGGACCATCACCATTGGCTCAGCAGGGAAGACGTTCTCGGCAACTGGCTGGAAGACTGGCTGGGCGTACGGGCCCACCAATCTTATGAAGAACTTGCAAGTTGTGCATCAGAACTGTGTCTACACTTGCAATACCACCATTCAAGTATGTAAATATTGTTTTTAATTGCACTTCTGTCTAATCTAAGATTATTCTCATCTAGTCCTCAAACCAGCATTCTCTTAAGTCCTCCTACATTAGGTCAAGACGGCGAATATCCTTAATATAATACTGATGGATGGTGGAAGGTCTGATTTATAGAATCCCTAGTTGACGACATCAGTGGGCTAGTTCGTAAGACGGTAGTCTTTCACTAGTTCATAAGATGCTCAGTACTATGGTAGAGCTTTTGCCATTGCTGGTCCTATGACAAAAGAAGTCCCATCCAGCGTAATCTGCATTTTTTATGAGCATGACGTCACGTAGTGACGAAGAAGGAACTGCTTAAAGAGAATCCTCCGGTGGTGACAAACTTTGATGCGAAAAGAATACTAGTTACAACGGTTTTAAGGTTCAATATCACGGGAGTAGGTAAAGGGGACTTGAATTAGCTAAAACATACACTAGATCGGAGTAGCTAAAACAAGTCAGGCGTACTGCACGGTGATCCGACACCATGCAGTACGCTCCGACAGAACATTCAGAATTAACATTTTTAATACTACAAGTGCTACCGGTCTGTGATATATTTATTCTTTAAGTGGTGGGTACCTTGAGGTGACATTCCGGACTAGTCTGGGCAGTACTACCCTTATAAGCAAAAACTCAGCTAATGGCAAAAGTTAAGTTTTGAGAAAACTGCACTTTTGTGTTTTACATTGCTGCTTAAAAATGTCGTGATTCATAAACAAAAAAGCTGTAAAATGTGATTCATAAGCAAAAACGCAGCAAACGCATAGGCACTTGCTTTTTTTTTGATTATGAATCACATTTTATTGTTTTTTTTGCTTAGAAAAACCTAGTATTTTATAAAATTAAAAAAGACATTATGTCGATTTTTGGGTTGAAATAAATGGTTTTCTGTATTTTTTTTATGGATTATGGTTCAGAATTCGATATGGAATATTGCCTTATACTTAGTTAAATTTCTGATTTTTTCCCCCTTTAGCTGCGTTTTTGCTTATGACGGCAGAGTAGCTGATCATTCAATTTGAAAACTCTTACAAAATAATTTATATTTGATACAATTTTACTGAAAAACCCTATCCCCAAGCCATGGCCAAACAAAATATGAAATTAACAAACTCATCTGTCATACACACTTTATATCACTTCACATTAACAAGAATTTACATTAAAATCCAATCATAACTTGTGATTGAAAAAAATAATTTAATGTGATCTTGAACATTGCAGGAGGCCATAGCCCGAGGATTTGAGTTGGAACTGAATCGCCTGGACTCTCCCGAGTGCTATTTCCACTCTCTGCCCGTTGAACTGGAGTCCAAGAGGGACTTCATGGCTAAGTTCTTGTCTGATGTGGGGATGAGTCCCACTATTCCTGAAGGAGGATACTTCATGATTGCCGATTGGTCTAAACTCAGTACGTAAAGAAAATCCGTATTCAAAATCAGTAATTTGTGACATTTTACCTTTATAATTGTCTTGTAACAAGTATAAGCAGTGCTTAGCTCTGATGACAATGCAATGCTAATGTATCTTGTGTGTGAACAACTCATGCCAATTGGTTAATTTTTATACTTTTGGTTATTATTAGAGGATCCATTATAAATAGTGGAAGACCTCGACCCAGAAACCGAAGTCAAGCGCAGAATTGAATCGTCTCGTGCGGCTTTTAATAAAATGAAAAGCGTATTCTGCGATTATAATCTAAACTTGAAACTTCGACAATGGTTAGTCAAATGCTACGTTTGGTCAGTGTTATTGCATGGAGTGGAATCATGGACCCTCAAAGTTGGTAGTATAAGCATTCGAAATGTGGATGCACCGGAGAATGCTACGGATACCCTGGACGGATATGGGCAGCAACACAAGGTTTCTTCAAAGAGCCAAAGTTGATAGAGAGTTGCTGACTAATATTAAAATCCGAAAGGTGTCCTATTTGGTTCATGTACTTAGAGGAGCAAATTACAAATTACTGCACCTGATCATCCAAGGCAAAATAGAGGGTCGAAGAGGTGTTGGCAGGAGGCAAATCTCCTGGTTCCGCAATATACGTGATTGGACTGGTATAAGGAGCGTTGGGGATCTTTTTGAGAACAGGCATCTGCCGGGGACAAAGATGCCTACTCTCAGGTGATAGTCAATGTTGGGGGGACCTGACTTGACACTGGGAAGAAGAAGATTATAAATAGACAGCGGAGAATCTTCTAAATGATATGTTTTAACTAGTGAATACTTTGGCAATTTGCAATGTTAACACTTAATGATATTTTTTTTCTTCATAATGTAGATCTTGGATTAAAACGCTCATAGTCAACGCGAAATGCTAACGAAGCCCAAGTCTTTACCATTTTCTGCGATACGAATCTTCAATTTCAATACTCCCGACAATATCCCCAGTAAACCACCTCGTATATCACCATCTACGGAAAAAATTGTGGCTTTGTCAGAAAACACTTAATATTTTTATTAAATCATTGCACAGCCTCGTTCACATCTTGAACTTCATTTAGATAACTCCATTTAATTAATTTTCTCAAAGAAAATCTCCTCTATTGAAGGACCAACTCTTAGCATCATCTGCAAGATCCAATGATCTTGGTTAGCTTTTATCTCCTCTCAGAACTTGAAAATTAGTTAACCCTTTAAATGCCGGAAGTTATTAGTATGGCCGTACCCAGCAGGCCGAGATTTTTTCAACAAAAATAAAACCTAAAAAAAATTTATTTTTTGTATACAGATATAAAGGATATTATGAAAACTTACTAAATATATACACCGTGGGGCGTTTGAGCTGCCGTTCACTCAGAAAAACACAGTTTAAATATTCACAAAATGTCAGGGTTGTCACAACTTGACACAGAAAACACGTTTACTTATAAATATAGTGGAATATAATATACTTTGTAAACTACAATCAACAAATTATCTGTATGATGTATAATAAAGCGCAAAAGGTAAATAAACTATAAAATAAAACCGTAAAAAGTCTATATAAACGTCGTATTATGCCGCAAAACTACCGCCAATAACCAAAGAATACATGAAAACACACTTTGTAAATAAATACTTTGAAAAATTAACAAAAATAACGCACAAAAGTTAAAAATCAACCATTGAAGAAAACTACAAACGAAGTCGTTATAAATCGTCGCCAAAAACTGTAGTCAGTAACCCTGTATCAGAGACACGTATTGACTGTCAGTGAAAGCTTTTAGAAAGATGACTGTAACTTTGATAATATCGGTAAATTGTAATATTTAAGTATTTCTTGACCATCCCAATAGATGTCACTATGTGTTACAATTTATAAATTATTACAAATGGATTTGATATTAGCTTGCGACAAGCTCAAAAGAGAGCGCGTTTACGCATTCATTTTGTATGGCCGGCCTGGCGAGCACTGAATCGGAGAGCGCGTCAACACGCTCGTGGCAGTGAACCGGTATACCAATTCTAGAGGGTTGATTACTATCCTCATCTACCAGGAGGAAGTTAGTAAGAGACATTTTCGCATCAAAATTGGTATAAATAAGATCCAACGTGTTATAACTTGAGTTGGTGATCTCATTAATATGTATTTGGTTATAGAACGAGCAAAAATTAATTAACTAGTAATATTGTTAGAAATTTATTTACCCGCCCTATGGCAGTGTTAGTTTTGAAATCTAACCAAAATTAATAGTTTTCTTTCACTAATTAAATCGGAACAGGGTAGAACACTTGTACATAGGGTTGAATAATTGTCTGCATACATATTTGGTGGATATCCGTAGATAGCTTCAAACAAAGATCCTCATTGGTCGTTTCCATACTAGTGATCTTCTCCATTATGGTAACACTAAACAGTTTTAAAGTGGACAAAACAGAAGTAATATAGGACTTATTTATTTACATTGACTGATGAAACAATCTATAAGCTATACTAGAGAAAATGTATCGTGGTCCCTGTGACAGTTCACAAGTTTGCCCCAATACAACCTTGTACAGACGTTCAGTAATTTTAATTATTTTATCAACTTTAATATAAGCCTCGATTCTAATAAATAGCAAGTTATTTAGGTAAATACATTACACAAAACGAACAATAATGACAAATTAATACATCTTGTTACAAATTAGCAAAAATATGGCAGTTAGTTAAAATCAAATAATATTTGATGACGTTTGTCAAAAGTCACTACGTTAGTCTGCAATGACTAGGGATGGGGTATACGATAATTGGATTTTCGATTTTTTTATACCTAAAATTAAATGTTCGTAATTAGTATTAATTCATAGTAGATCTTGGTCTATTTAAAGATATATACAAATCATACAATACATTAGAAAGTCAGTATAATGAAAATTAGGAATTAAAATGTCAGTTTAGAGAAAAACAATTTTTCGATTTATAAAAAACTATTCGATTTGTAAAAAAAATGATTTTACCCCACCCCTTTGAGACATAACATTTCAAACGCCACAGGGACCATCCTACATTTTCTCTAGTATATCATGATGGTGTTTTAAGAATCTTTGGAAAGACATTCTGGAAATGAATGAAAAAGTTACAACCCTCAATATTTGTGACGCTGGCTTGACAATACTAATATTTATCATATGTGTGTTGCAGCTGACAAATTGGACTTGTCACAAGAGAAGGACCAATACAGAGACTACAAGTTCACCAAGTATATGACCAAGAATGTGGGTATCCAGGGAATTCCACCCAGCGCCTTTTACAACAAGGAGCACAAGCACCTCGCTGAAGACTACGTTCGATACTGCTTCATCAAAGTAATTAATCCCTTATGTCATGTTTACATGAGCTTAGTACTTATTGTTTAGCTGCTTAGTGACAAGTGAGAAGAAATCGTTAACACGTTGGTGTTACGAAATTAGTAGTAGCACGACATCCGTCCGGAATGGACAACCGTCGCCGCTGCCTTGTTTTGAGAAATGTGTTCAAATACCAAAAAATGAACGAACACGTGCGCTCACTTGCCATATCAATTTGTCACTAAACACTTGTCGCAGCTCTTTAGACGACTCTGCGAGCGACAAGTGTTTAGTTGAATTGTGGTGGGGGTAGCTGCTTGTCGCTTAGTTAATAACACTTGCACTTGCCAGATTTACTAATGCTTAGTACTAATATGCTTGTTTACACGTGGATACAAGTGCGAGTGACAAGTACTAATGACAAGTATTAAGCTCGTGTAAACATGGCATAAGTCTATCTTTGCTTTTCCTTTCCCAGTTGTTGGTAATATTTGCAAATTTACAAATTTTTTATCTTCTAAATCAATGGGACACTAAAATATACTCGAACCAGATGATATCAAAATCTTTTAAGATTAACAGTATTTTAGTACCAGCTTTGATTTATGGGAGTGAAACCTGGACTTAAAAGAGCCAAATAAATGCTGTATAAATGCTTGGACTAAGATGAGGTATTGAGTAAGATAAAAAAAGAGCACTCTTAAATGGTTTAGGCATGTAGAATTAATGAACGAAAAAAAACTTGCAAAACAAATATATAGTGCAAATGTGAGTAGAAAGTGTGGTAGAGAAAGACCATGGAAAGCATGATTGAATCTAATTAATGATATTTTGTAAAAAAGAAACTAAGAAAATCCGATAAACTGTAGTAGTTGCATTAACCTTTTCCTTCCTGTGCTAAAAAAATCGGCACGTTCCGGTGCTGTGTTCAACACACATGTAAAAATGAGCTATTTAAAATAGGAAAAATATGAATATTCATAGCCAATCGCTTAAATTAATTAAATTTGAAGCACCTATAAATATATGTTTATAGGTGAAAATCAATTTCCCTAATAAAAGACTGCATTCAACACAACAATATCGCCCTGACACATCAACTGACAGCTGAATGGCAAAATTATAACAGTGCAGACATTATGAAAAAAACTCTGAAACCGTTTATGGAACAGGTCAATCTTCTAGTTGTCTAAGATCGGATTAAAAATGTTATTTTTTGGGTTAATTGTTTAAACTTTTTTTAATTTACAGAAAGACGAAAATCTTCAGAAGGCAGCTGATATCCTTCACAAGTGGAGCGCATCCTCTTCAAGTAGCAAGTTATAGTCACAAATTGTATAACAGTGTCTGTGATCAAAATTTTACCGATACGCTCAGAATTTTACATAAAGAGAATTTATTCATATAAAATATATTGTTATTTTAAATAAATAATTGCTATTGCAAATAAAACTGCTATTGTTTTATTTTCAAGAATACTTTTGATCTATGGTGATTTTATTTTGAAGTTTGGTTTAACAAAAGGGGATTATATTGCTATGTCTATTCAATTTTTTAAATTATTAATTTTTAAAATACATATCGAACTGCTTTGCTTCCTGCTCCATCTGATTATATCATGTTTGTTGCAGGTCTGTTAAATACATATCGAACTGCTTTGCTTCCTGCTCCATCTGATTATATCATGTTTGTTGCAGGTCTGTTAAATACATATCGAACTGCTTTGCTTCCTGCTCCATCTGATTATATCATGTTTGTTGCAGGTCTATTAAATGTGAGTTTCTGACCATCTCAAAGAGTTGTTTAATCTTATCTTATATAATAAAAAAAATAAGAATTCAATTATCTTATATTATAAATAAACCAAAATGATAACAATTTATGTTGGTCATGTGTTCTTACATAATAATTTTACAGGGTGTTCATTTATTTTTATTGCATTTTATTAAATTATTTCAGAGCCGGGACAACGGTTGAGCGACTGGGAGACTGGCCCTAGCCGCGATATCTAAAGGGCGCTAAAATCGGTCGGCAAAAAAAATAGCATAAATAAAAATCCTAATGATAATTAAAGCTTGTAACCTTCATCACTTTCAACAAGTCCAATTCAGTTATTGGAATATGCAGTTTGAATTTTACAAATCGTAAAAACCCCCGCGGTATGCGTTTAATTTTATCAACATGAACATCATACGAATAGACAAAATGCGCCTCGTTAAGTCTCTCGTCTTCGCAATATTAATGTATGATGTGGAGACTTGTTCTCTGAATGCAAGCGAGATACGTAGAATAGATGCAATTGAAATGTGGTGCTGGAGAAAGAAGTTACGAATTCCATGGACGGCAGGGCGTACTAATGCCTTCATTTTCGAAAAACTCAGTCACCGACAAATTGTCGACAATATGTCTATGACAAGTCTTCTGATTCTTTGGACACATTGTTCGTGGCAAAGGAGACAATTTGAAGAGGCTTGTGGTCACTGGAAGCGTGGTAGGACGACATACAAGAGGAAGAGTTCTAATGCATTGTACTAAGTGAAAGACGCAACAGTACTACCTTTAATTATTACTCTTCAAACTGCGGAGTGCAGGGATCATGGAAGTCAGAATAATCCATCATGAGTAACATGACAGGATGGATTGTGAGGGCGCCTTTTCGAATGGGTGACCCAGGCATCAAAATACCTCATCCCGGCTCTGACTTATTTATATAAAAAAAAATAACAACTTCCTTAATCGAACCAGTTCAAGAAGTCAAGAAATTTCCTCGAATCCATCTTTTAGCATCGATAGTGTCACTTCCAAAGGTTTTGCCTTGTCTGAAATAAAATTGCACACAATAATTAGATATTTGAGCAATCTTTCCATTTGAAATCACAATTTAATATAAGAATAAATAAGACCGAAGTTTTAATCTTGCGTTAATTCATTTTGTATTTGATACAGGTTTAATTACAACAAATAACATACGAGGCATATCCAGAAAGTAAGTGTACTGAATTTTTGTAGGTTACAATTTTTTTTATTTAAACAAAAAATTACGTGGTTACCGTAGTACATATGTAAGCTATTTTTCGACATAGTCGCCATTCCTCTCAATGCAGGTGGCGAAGCGGGGTATCAACTTTTTGATGCCTTCCTCGAAGTAGTTTCCCGCCAACCCCTCCGTCCACTTCTCCACCTCCTCATTTAGCTCCTCGTCGGTTGAAAACCTTTTTCCACCCATGTGCAGCTTCAGGGAGGTAAAGAGATAGTAATCTGAAGGTGCTAGGTCAGGGAAATGCGCGGGATGGTTCAGGACATCCCATTTAAACAAGGCGAGCAGTTCCTTCGTGGCGTTGGCCGTGTGTGGTCTGGTATTGTCGTGCAGCAGGCAGACTCCCTTTGTCAGCATGCCTCTCCTCTTGTTCTGAATCACCCTCCGCAATTTTTTTAGGGTCTCACAGTATCTTGCAGAGTTGATGGTCTCCCCTTGAGGCATATATTCAATTAAAATTATGCCTTGACAGTCCCAAAACACGGATGCCATGATTTCTTGGCTGAAATTGTGGTTTTGAACTTTTTGGCGGAGAGTGAAGAGGTGTGACGCCACTGTTGAGACTGCCTTTTGGTTTCAGGCGTGTAGTGTGCAACCCAAGTTTCATCTCCAGTAACGATGGAGCGGAGAAATTCATCTCCATGGAGTTTGCAGCGCCTCAAAAACTCTTGCCCGGCCTTCACTCGATTCAACTTGTGTTGGTCTGTCAGCTGTTTTAGGACCCACCTTGCGGACAGTTTCCGATATCCGAGGGTTTCTGTCATGGTTTCGTGTAGTAGAGATCTGGAGATTTGTAGAAACATCGCAGAAAGTTCATCCACAGTCAATCTGCGATCGTCACGGAGCGCATTTTCGATTTTTTCCACAATTTCGTCAGTCACAATTGAAAGTCTTCCGCTCCTCTGATCATCATGCACAGACGTACGACCGTTTTTAAACTCGCGACACCACTTGTACGCACTCGTACGATTCATAGCTTTATCACCATATGCAGTTTTCACCTCATTATAAACCTCAACCGGAGGTTTTCCCTTCCAAACGAGATAACGGATGACGCCGCGTATTTCGCGCTTGGCGGGAGATTGGATTGACATTTTTCACGAAACGCGTTGTCGCGTCGACACTTCTCAACGTACTGACCTCGAACCGGTCTCGTTGCGGAGGGGAAGGGTCAGGCTACACGGAAGTGTAGCCAACATGTCGAAAATAAAATCCATCCGGTCGTGAGAGTCTCGGTACACTTACTTTCTGGATACGCCTCGTACATAAAACCCAATTACAACAAATAACAAAAAAAATAATTAAAAGCCTGAATATAACATAATGACAACAGAAACAATGTTAATAATGCTTCTATGTGAAGGGGTCAGTTATACCTATAGCGCTTATTGAGGATTTCAATCTTCAATTTGGAAGATATTTAAATTGCACACGGAATGGCTTTGTTGAAAATTAATTCAACAAAGTCATTCCGTGTGCAAGTGTTGCTTGCTGATGGGTCACTGCGTGGTAGCTAATCACCTTTTCAGAATGAGTATTGTAGAAGATCCTGACAGCAAGTGTGGTTTGGATTATGAGACTATAGATTGAGAGAGTACGACTATTATTTGTGACTTATCTCTTTCTTTTAGGTATAATTGGCTACTATATAAATTCTTTTATTAATATTATTTCTGTAGATATTACAAATCGAGCTTCTTAAAGCTTTTTCTAGATATAACTAAGCCACTTTAAAAGGAAAGCATGAACTATTACTTTCTTGAGCTTTTATTTTTAGTGTTTTTTAAGTATTAGCTCAAATTATTATAATAATAATTACACATATCTATCAGAAATGCTCTGAAGTTCATCCGAAATAAAAAAAAAATGTAAAATCTAAAAGCAGATGTCACCTAAAAAATATCACATTATCGTCTTTAACAATTTAGATAGTTCTTATTTGTAATAATAGATGTCGCACTATTTTATTTACTTTTGTAAATAAAACTAGGTGCGTACTGTTATAATTTTATTACAAAATTTAAATCATTTCTTTTTATCCATGTTCTAATGTTGTGTTGAATAAATAAGTCGTGAGTGAAGATTTTATCATCATTTTTACACCTGTCAGATGATGTGTTGAGGCGGTATTGTAGTGTTTAATCCAGTGTTTTATTTGCGAAAATTACATAAAATGTGTTTATAGAAGTATTAAGTAGTTAACCCTGTGCATATTTTATATACAATCACCGTTGATATACGAAAATCTGAAACCTTGCATGGCACTGGTTAATCCACTAGATAGATTTTTTTGCATATGATGTAACTAAGAATAACCTGTATTGTACAATACTTTAGTTTATACAGTGCAACCTGACAGGTTTATCGTCAAATGATAATTTCTTCCAGCCAACCAGAAAGGTATTAAAACAAGCGTTAAGTGAAAACGGGAATCAAATTCACAATCCCCGAGTTGAAAGAAATTGCCGAACTTGAAGTTGTCAATATAATAAAATACGAGGCGTATCCAGAAAGTAAGTGTACTGAGGCTCTCACGACCGGATAGATTTTATTTTCGACATGTTGGCTACACTTCCGTGTAGCCTGACCCTTCCCCTCCGCAACGAGACCGGTTCGAGGTCAGTACGTTGAGAAGTGTCGACGCGACAACACGCTTCGTGAAAAATGTCAAACCAATCTCCCGCCAAGTGCGAAATTTTGTAAAAAGGCAAGAGTTTTTGAGGCGCTGCAAACTCCATGGAGATGAATTTGTCCGCTCCATCGTTACTGGAGATGAAACTTGGGTTGCACACTGCACGCCTGAAACCAAAAGGCAGTCTCAACAGTGGCGTCACACCTCTTCACCCTCCGCCAAAAAGTTCAAAACCACAATTTCAGCCAAGAAAATCATGGCATCCGTGTTTTGGGACGGTCAAGGCATAATTTTAATTGAATATATGCCTCAAGGGGAGACCATCAACTCTGCAAGATACTGTGAGACCCTAAAAAAATGCGGAGGGCGATTCAGAACAAGAGAGGCATGCTGACAAAGGGAGTCTGCCTGTTGCACGACAATGCCAGACGGAACTGCTCGCCTCGTTTAAATGGGATGTCCTGAACCATCCCGCGCATTCCCCTGACCTAGCACCTTCAGATTACTATCTCTTTACCTCCCTGAAGCTGCACATGGGTGGAAAAAGGTTTTCAACCGACGAGGAGGTAAAGGAAGAGGTGGAGAAGTGGACGGAGGGGTTGGCGGGAAACTACTTCGAGGAAGGCGTCAAAAAGTTGATACCCCGCTTCACCACCTGCATTGAGAGGAATGGAGACTATGTCGAAAAATAGCTTACATATGTACTACGGTAACCACGTAATTTTTTTGTTTAAATAAAAAAAAATGTAACCTACAAAAATTCAGTACACTTACTTTCTGGATATGCCTCGTATGATAGCTTTATCCAATGTGAAATGGAGCTCTATAAATTAAACGACTACACCAATAAAATTACTTACCTAAACATAACACCAGGAACGTGTCCAGCATAGTTGGGAAGAAGACCAATATGCTTATGATAGATCTCACTGGAGTCAAAGACGAGGGGAGGATCAGGTCTAAGGAGAAGATAAAGGAATATGTGAGAAGGGAAATTATAGTCAATATTCTCAAATATATGATTTAATATGTTCTGAGATTTTCACGGTTCATTATGTTAGTTGTATGTCTTTCGGAATCTTGCACTGCATGATTTGACTTACGATGCAGACGTATCAAAATCATTGCAGTTTTTATCTTCAGGGCTTGTTCGTAGTCAACTTCAATATAAGTGAATGTATGCCGGATACCGCTTGGCCTACAGCAAAGTCTCAACTGAACTTCTAACAAAGGCAAAAACAAACAAGCCTTAAAGATGAAAACTGCAATGTTATCAAAACAGCATCATAAGTCAAATCACATGATACAACAATCTAAAAAAATCTTAAACAATGAATATGGTAATTTATGTTGTTTTATTTAGTAAGTCAACAATTTCGATAAACCTAAAAATGTCAATTGAGGTTTTTTGAAGTTTTTACTGCATTTTTGTGGTTCAATGTGTCAACATTATGTGAAAAATGCAGCTGTCACCTTTAACCACTAAAGGGGTATGGCCGTACGGTGTACGGCGAGCGAATTTTTACCTCAAAAGAGTATGGACGTACACGGTACGTCCAATGTTTTTTCCCAAATACATGAATTTATCCATAAAACGGACAAGGCTCAAATGTTTTTATCTATTCAATTATTTTGTATATGGCGGCCGCAATTAACGTTTTTTATATTACTTACAAAATCTATTTTTTATTTTACTTACAAAATCTCACTCACTTAGAGGTTAACGCTCTTTGTATATTTATTGGAAAAATATACGACATGTGTCTTTCGGAAACCATAGCAGCATTTACTTAACTTTAAAAAAGTCAGCGCAAGTCATTAACATGTCGAGTACATCTTTGAAGAAAAAAAAATCAAATGCAATAAAAAAAGATAAAGTTTATTATATTACATAAAAAGAAAATGGAATAACCAGTCTCCTTCGGAGAAGTTTCATCTTGAACTTAACAATATCTACATTAAAAGGTATTAATGTAAATGTATAAAAAAATAGTTGCAACTGTCAATCACAGTGTATTTATCAACAATTAAATTGGTGTCGCGAATAAGGTGGTAACTAACAAAACTTGTATTTTACAGTATTCAAGAAAAACACTTTTTTTATTAAGTGTCGATATTTTAATAGTTTTTTTTAAATCAAAAGATATATTTTCATACACACACTTTATTTAAAAATAAAAAATTACTCAACTATATTCAAAACAACAAAAAAAAACATAAAAAACAAAATGATCATGTGGAATAACGTGGTCCGCGAATGCAGTTACAACGTTATTCCACAACTCTTATATAAAACAAACAAGTTGTGTTGTTCCAACATTTATATGAAAAATCAATCATGTACGTTAGTTGCCACGTTATTCCACTAACCTCTTTTGATCTTCTTTTACCCGTTACTTCTTTGCCTTTTCTGCTTATATAGGATTGTCCGCTGTTTCACAGTTTCTTCCGTTTATTATTTGACCATTCTGCAACCCTTTTTACCGAAATTAAGTTTATTTTCAATACTAGCAGAGTGAACGACGGGCGCCTCCCCAGACATGTTGATACTTGAAACCACGTTATTCCACCGAGTGTGCAAAAATCCAACGGCAACGTTGGCTTATCAGTAGAAAGAAAAGAGACACAGAATAGTTTTATAGAGAGGACGAAGGACATAACCACATAGCACGTTATTTCACAATAAACTGGATTTTGAAAAAATGTTAGTTACCATCTTATTCGCAGCACGCATTCAATTAATGAAGTTTATTTTTGTTATAAATTAACAAATGCGATAAATATTACAATGATTTTTTGCTGAAAATGGAAAAATTAATTTTTATTAGAAAAAAGGAATACAATTTTATTGAAATCATTTATTTATTTATTATTTACAGTATTTTTCAGGCTGTGTTAAGCCAGCATTTTGACCATATAAGGTCCTTCGAGATGGTAGCCAATTTTGGCATAATAATTCCTTGTGCCGACTCCGGATATGACGGCAATTTTATCAGATTCGTGCTCCTCTCGCGCTATCCTCTCAGCTTCCTCCATCAAGAGCATTCCAAAGCCTTGATGTTGGAATTTTGTGGGATCACGAGCGTTCACCTAAAAAATTTAAATTTACAGTTAATTTGCAATGAAAAATTGTAACATTCTAGGATTGGAGGTTTATACTATATTAGGGTGACCAGATTTCAGTTTATGTAAACCCTGAGATTGTTCGTAAGTAAAAAAAATTACAATGGGAAATATAGGCGGCCCTCGATTTTCTCACAATTCGCTATTTTGCACATTTTTTTTAATAATTTTTTTTCAAGATTTTTGTCAATAATGCAAAAATTGTTCGCTTCCATGCAGTCGCTCCCCTTTTTTTGGAAGAACTATAATATATGGAGCACAATAAACAATATTGGAGACTCGTGGGCTGAAATAAAAGAGTCAACAATGAAAGGTTCCTGGAAACAATTATGCCCACAAATGATGAGTGATTTTATAAATTCTGAAGAAACTCCAGAAACTATCACAGATGAAATAGTTAGCGTAATGAATGAACTAAACTTGGACGTCAACAACGAAGATGTTAATGAGTTGATTGAATCTCACTCAGTACCTCTGTCAAATGAATACTTAATTGAGCAACAAGAGTTAAATGAAATACACAATGAAAGTGAAGAAGAAGAAGCTGATAGAATTGTCAAGACTTTGATAGTCAAAAATATGAATGAAGCCTTCATGCATCTTGACAAATTTGTGCCTATCATGGAAGAATGTGATCCCAATGGAGAACATATATCTCAAGTACGCAGGGCGAGCATGGACCCTGTGATTCACAAATTTGCCTCAATACAACCTTTTAACGACCTTCAGTAATTTTAATTATTTCATCAACTTTAATATAAGCCTCGATTCTAATAAATAGCAAGTTATTTAGGTAAATACATTACATAAAACTAACAATAATGACAAATTAATACATTTTGTTACAAATAAGCAAAAATGTGGCAGTTTGTTAAAATCAAATAATATTTGGCGGCGTTTGTCAAGTCACTACGTTAGTCTGTATTGGCTAGGGATGGGGTATACGATAATTGGATTTTTGATTTTTTTATACCTAAAATTAAATGTTCGTAATTAGTATTAATTCATGGCGGATCTTGGCCTATTTAAAGATAGATACAAATCATACAATACATTAGAAAGTCAGTATAATGGAAATTAGAAATTAAAATGTCAGTTTAGAGAAAAACAATTTTTCGATTTATAAAAAAACGATTCAATTTGTAAAAAAAAACAATTTTACCCCATCCCTTTGAGACAAGACATTTCAAACGTCACAGGGACCATCCTACATTTTCTCAAGTATAACATAAGGGTATTACCCAACTGGTTTCATCGTTTTAACCTCATTATCAGAGGAGCACAAAGTTGTTCATATATAATTATAAATTTTGATAAGACTTTCCAAATAGGATTGTTTTCAAGTGTTTTCTAAAGTTGCACATGCCACCCATATCTTTTAATTCTTTCAGGCAGACAAAGATCTGTCCAAATGAAATATTACTCAACAAAATGAACATCGACTAGTGCTCCTCTGATGATGAAGTGAAAACCTTGAAACAGGTAGGATTATACCATGATATTAAGTAGAATAAACAGTGTTTTATTAAAACAAAATACAATGTCTTTAAACCTCCACAGTTTTAATGTCTTAAGTATAAATAAAATTAAAATAATTGAATTTGTCTCACTGGAACAACGCTTCCGTAAACATGCAGTTCTCTGACAATGCTGCACTGTTTGAAGTCTGCGTTTGGTCCTGGTTTTAGTTCTGGTCTGTAAGTTTCCCCTGAACACTTTCTCAAGCGCAACAGACCCACCAGAATATCTTGCTGTGGGTCCTCATATGCCAGGAATGTCTCCCACCCTCCGTTGGCCACATAGTCACGCCTTATCAATTCCACCTGGAAAACAAATCAAAAGGTGAGATACGGTTTGGGCATTTTGTACTTGATTTGAGATTTATGTTGAGGTAAAAATAATATTCTTCAATGAAATTACGCAAAACATAGTTAGAACAGGGTATTCTAAAATGGGAATACATACAATGCTGTAATGATATTTATAAACATTGCATCCAATGCAAGTTTGATTGCGAACACAATAAAAAAATTAGTTTTTGTAACACAATACATATAAGGCTATGTGTGCGAGGGACCAACTGTTACTAACTTCATTCTATACGTAATCCTAAGCCATGTAATAGTAGCTTTCTCATTTTTGCTTTACCCTCAGTTCATCGTGTTGTTTACAAGTCATCGGAAGCATTTCGTTCTAAGTTGAAACCAAAAAAAGACATTGACCACTGAGTTAAAGCGCAGCAGTGTAATTTCCTCATATTTGGTCGGCTATTCAACACCCACTGTTGTTCGCCAGCTGCAGATCTTAATGTGAACCAAATTCAGCTGCAGTATCTTAATGTGAACCAAATTCAGCTGCAGTATCTTAATGTGAACCAAATTCAGCGGTAGTATCTTAACACTTGCCTTACTGTGCTAAAAAAATCCCGCCATTTATTTCTGTTGATATTTATAAATGTTTTTATTTCGTAATGACATCATTCAAACCATAGAGGTTTTGTTGAGGAATACATAAAGTATGAAGACTCTGCAATCAGTATATTTGGAGAAATTAAATAAAATATAAGTCCTGGTCACTCGTTATCCATCACAGGGCGGCAAGTGTTAATGTTGTGTATCGTACCATCGATCGTTACAATTTCGTTATATCGAGATTGGAGCTGTATTTTAAACTTGAAATTGACTTACTTCGTAAGGCCTAACTTTGTTGTGTATTTCCTGGATTCCGACTTCTCTAGTTCTCACATCTCGACAGTCTGTACCAAAATCTTTCATTCTTGCTAGAGCCAATTCTCTCAGGTTTCCATGCTCTACGCCTGAGCTTACCAGAGGCATCGGTATGTCTCTTTGTACTCTGAAATTGAAGATAATTTAAGTAAACATTATTATCATTCGTGTTCTGTAATATCACGATATATATGATATTTGCATATTATAATAAAAGTCCGTTAATTAGAAAAATGATAATTCGTAGTATTTCAACATTTATAGGTCTCCAAATTGGGACCATGGTTTCAAATGGACAAATTGCTGGATTGATTTCTATTTTGAGCTCTTATTTACAATAGTTATACATAATAACAAGTGGTTTTTTATTTTCGATCTTTCAGCTTAACAAGTCAATTTGTATCCTGTGAATTTTTACAGGTTACAGCCAATAAATTTACGGGCTACAGCTAATAATTTTTGTACTAATGTTCTAATGGTAATTATAAGTATATTTTGTCACAAAATCATACGAGGGTTTCCTACTACAAACTGTACAATGCGGAAGATCACACAAAAAGTTCCGAAATATGTCTTTTATATTTTTGTTAATACAGTCAAGTGCTGATCATATGAAATTCAGATCGGTAACAGGAGTCTTGTGTGACCCAAAAATACTTATAAAACTGAAAGGAAAGGTATACCAGACTATCGTTAGACCCGCAATTATGTATGGCTCAGAATGCTGGACTATGTACAGCTCCTACTCTAGGCAACATGAAACAGCAGAAATGCGAATGCTTAGGTGGTCGGCAGGAGTATCACTGAAAGATAAAATTAAGAGCTCACGCATTCGTGATAGCCTGAGGGTCATTGACATAAACAATAAGCTGGAAGAGCGACAGCTGAGATGGTACGGGCACATAAGACGGAGACCACCAGACCATACTGTAAATCAGGCAATGTCTGTGGATCTTTCTCGACAGCCGTCCAGAGGAAGACCAAAGAACTCCTGGATCACTCAATGCTCCAAAATCCTACAGAGAAATGGTCTAGATGAAAGCAACACCTAGAACCGAAGAATACACATGAACGAGAAGAGCCGACCTCAACAGCCTACCTAGGCAATGAGTTGGGACAGTGCCAGGGGGAAGAAGAAGTCAAGTGCTGATCATCCATGGTAATCTGGGACACTCAAGCTCGGATAATTGAAAAACACGGTTATTCCCAATAATGTTTATGAATACAAAATTTTAAGAGTTGAAATGCTAAATAAATTTTGCTACGCAAGATGAGTCCAAGAACAAGTTTTCTCAATTTTTGAAAGATACAACGGCTAAATGCTGGTATCATACTGTGAATGTTACATAAGAAAGCCCCGGATTCACATATTTTCGTGACGGTATGAACGTGTAGGAAACACCGCCAACTTACCAGCATTAGTCAATTGGTATAATGTAAACCATAGATTTTATAACAGTTTAGGTCCGTTCGTTAGAAATTTAGAAAAAATAGTTATGAGGTTCCAAAAAAAAAATTGCACTACAGAGGACGACCACGGTTAATCCAATTCACGGATGATTGAGCCCTAGATTATCGGTGCCAAGTATTGTATATCATTTTGTATAGAAGATCAGTTACTGGCTGAGAAAAATCAAATAGCGGTCGACCAGTTGAACCTGAAAGGAATCGACACATTCAATACCACGGTATCAATAAAGGAACGGGAAGTGCAAAAGAGTTGATAAAGTAATAATTTTGTATTTAACAAACCTGTAAACTCGTGTCCATGGTGGCACTAAAGCTAATATTCTTGCAACAAGATCGACCAACGTGGATGGAGGGTAACTCTTGTATCTTCCCGTTTTCCACAGTTCATAGAGACCAGTGCCTCTGATGACCAGAGTGGGATAAATCTTCAAGCCGTCGGCACGGAATGCCGGGTTCTCGAAGAACTCCGTAAACTGTTCGATATCACGTTCTAGATCCACGTTTGGTAGATCAGGCATCATATGGGCTACAACCTAAAAATTAATAAAAACCTTATTAACATATTGAAATAATAAATTAATGAGTTTTCGACGCAAGATTTATATTTTTAATTTTACTATTTCTTATTGAATCAGACATATGTGTCACTAGATTTGATCTTTATTGTATTGTAAATAAATATATGCTTTTTATAGCATATAGAACGAATGCATGAAGAAACAAAAAAAAATATAGTGTGAATGTGAGTGGAAGGCGTGGTTGAGAATACAAAGGAAAGAAGTAAACATGAAAAGTCTTAAATATTAAATAGAAAAATAAGGCAATACAATTGAAGTGAAATTCAATTTATTTTACCTTAAAACCCGCATCTTTGGCCATATGAAAACTTTCCGATACAGCTCTAACAGTATGACCACGATTGGTATCTCTAGCTATGTCTTCGTAGACCGATTGCACTCCAATTTCCAATCTAAAAAATATCAAAATATATAATATTGCTATAATTAATAGGGACAAAATGTAAGACACATAAAGGGGTTAAATGTGAAATAAAAATAATATTAAATGTAAATTATGTATTTTTGAGCTCTGTGATGGATTTAAACCGAGAGTTCTTAAAGTGGTCGATATTGACCCCCTGGGGTCGATTTGATTTTTCTAGGGGTCGATAGTTTCAATAAAAAAATTTGGGGGTCAACAACAGCAAAAATAGACCCCCTTACCAGTGCTATTTGTTTATTACTTCAAAATATCTATGATTCCAATAGGTACCTAATTAAGAATATTTGTACTGATTTTGAATTTACATATTTATTTCATAAATCAAAAAAACTGCTTGTATTTTTTTGCTTTAATTTTCGTCAGTACATATTTCAATATTAAATGTTGCACAAGATAATGCAATGCATAATCCGTAGTCCTTTTATCTTTTTCAATCTTTAATTACAAGTGATTACAAGTTAATTACAAAAGTTTGATATCTAGTGAAATATTTAATATCGAGTTCTGTACAAACTTATTAATTTGAGTAAGTAAAGTAAATGCCTAGGGCAGTGGTCGGCAAACTTATTAGCCAAAGAGCCAAATATGTACATTACAACGATTAAAAAAAATTTTTGAGAGCCAAATCTGTTTATTAATTTAGCAAACCTTTATTATAATTTTAGCAATTCATTAAATTACGGGTACACTGAATAAAACTTGATTTCGTACTTAATAAAACATTTATTCTTTGATAAAAAATATTATGTAATTAAAGAATCCATAAATTTAAATCATGACAATGACTGACAAACACTTAATGTGAACAATGTCCTTGCATCTCCTTGGAAAGTTTAAGTAAGTCAGGTTTGTATGTTGTTATTCTTAATTTTAGGCACGATTCCTGGTTCTCATCAATAAGACTTCTCAGTTTACTCTTGATAAAGTTTATGCTTGAAAACGATTGTTCGCATGAATATGTAGAACCAAAAAAGGAAAGAATATTGCGCGCTTGCCTGTGGATATTTGTGCAAGAGCCGCACTTAAGGGGCCAAAGAGCCGCATGCGGCTCCGGAGCCGCACTTTGCCGACCTCTGGCCTAGGGGGTCGACGGTTTTAAAAGTTTTTGGTAAAGGGGTTTGCGGCCAAAAAAAGTTTGGGAACTCTTGATTTAAACTATGTAATGCCAAAGACAGAAATATTTGCATAATTAAACCGTACCACACAGGCAAGGGCGGATATATCCATGTTAATATTATTGAGCTTATATTATCAATTTGACATATGATTATGCCATATATTGCAGTTAGTAGAGATAATGCCATTTCCTGTAGATCATGAATACTTAAAAAAATTTATATAACTCACCTAAAATATTCCATTAAAAAATTATAATGAGTAACACAGTTATTTTTACCAAGATAGCGTTTCCTGGATAATCTAAGAACATAGCTAAAGAGAGTTATCAAGAGAAATTGTCAGAGAAAAAGGCAATGGAACTTCAGAAGTGGAAAAGCATCACCGAGGAAGTTCAACCTTTTAAAGAATTGTATGGCCATCGGAGGATATTCATGATAAGACCTTCAGTCAATGGACCAAAACTAAAATGTAGATAAAAACCAAATTAATATTACCTTGTACAGCCGTAGCCCAGCATATCGGACAAATGCCTCTTAAGACAGTAATCTGGTCGTGTCTCTATGGTAATGCCGATACATTTAATTTTAGCTTTCTCCGAGTATTTCACTGCTTCTGCTACACTTGAAGAAGTGTGACCAGATAAAGCATCATGAAGATTTCTAAAATATAAATATAATACTTGTACAATATATAAATTTAAAGTATAATTTTATTAATTTAATACCACATTAGAAAGTCATTGTAAAATTTTAATTACTAACTGTTTTTAGAGTCGGATGTTATGAGTAGAATTAAGATAGTGATTTTAACCATTTTAATCCTATGGGGCCGATTATCGGCCCCAACTGGTGTATGTGAAAAATCACACGGGGCCGATCATCAGCCTCAGTTTTCATACAGGTTTTTTTTATATTAATAAAAAAAAAAAATACTTATTATTTTACACTCTACAGGGAGGTCTCCACAAAAAAAATAGGTTTTAAAACTAAATATTAACTGAGATAAAAAATAAAATATAAACTACTGTTTTTTTGCCAAAAAATGCTTGGGATTTTTCGCATATTTTATGCAAAATATGCTGGGATTGAGAGGGTTAAGAAGAATACATAGGGTGACAATGTATAACACAACACGGAGTGAAGTTATTAGGGATGAGTAAAAGCAAGGCTGATGTGATGAGCAACATAAGAAGAGCATTCTGAGATGGTTTGGGAATGTGGAACGAATGAATGAAGAAAAACTAACAAAACAAATATACAATGCAAATGTGATTGAAAAGCGTGGTAGAGGAAGACCAAGGAAAGTATGGTTAGATCAAGTGTATGATATTTTGAAAGGAAATGTAAAAAATCAGATAAATCGTAGGTGTACGGATGTAGAATAAGCGAAAGATGTGTTTTGCAATAGGAAAATCTGACGCTTTCTCTTTTCTGCCTACCCCGAAAGGAAGACGGCGTGATAGTATGTACAGTACCCGGCGGTAAGTAATACACATCGGGCTTAAGAAAGAGACTGTCGGCCATAATCGGCTAACTTCGGCTTTGTAGAGTATCGTCTCTGTCGTACGATGCGCTAACAGTCTCGCGACGGAACACGTGTATGAATGACAGAGACGACGCTCTACAAAACCGAAGTTAGCCAATTATGGCTGACAGTCTCTTTCATAAGCCGGATGTGTATTACTTACCGCCGGGAACTGTATGTAATCTTGAGATGGATTGGACATATTGAGAGAATAGTTCTGAAAAACTTACAAAACAAATACTCGTATATACGAGAATGTCTGGAATACATAGTTTACAAGGAATAGATAGGTCGAGGAAAGAATAGAAGGATATACAGGCGGCCCTCGACTTTCGCACCAATTTGCACATTTATAAAAAAATCTATTGTTTCAAGATTTTTGTCACGCACTCGCTCACACTTTTTTGATAGAACTATAATATATGGAACGCAATAAACAATATTGGAGACTCGTGGGCTGAAATAAAAGAGTCAACAATGAAAGGTTCCTGGAAACAATTATGCCCACAAATGATGAGTGATTTTATAAATTCTAAAGAAACTCCGGTAACTATCACAGATGAAATAGTTAGCCTAATGAATTAACTAAACTTGGACGTCAACAACGAAGATGTTAATGAGTTGATTGAATGTCACTCAGTACCTCTGTCAAATGAATACTTAATTGAGCAACAAGAGTTAAATGAAATACACAATGAAAGTGAGGAAGAAGAAATTGATAAAGTCGTCAAGACTTTGACAGTCAAAAATATGAATGAAGCCTTCATGCATCTTGACAAATTTGTGCCTATCATGGAAGAATGTGATCCCAATGGAGAACATATATCTCAAGTACGTAGGGCGATTGAAAAAGACACAGCATGTTATAGAACTCTTTATCAAGAAAATAAATAAAAGGTGGTATTCAACTAACTCTTGACAAGTTTATAAAAAATCTGAAAGCACTTAAACACGCCTCGTTAACTTTATTATGTATATTGATAAATAAATATTTTTAATATGTACATTATTGATAAATAAATATTTTAAAATACAATTTTTGATGTTTTTTTTACATCCCTCTACTTTCGAACATTCAACATTCGCACACATTTTTAGGAACCAATTGTGTGCGAAAGTCGAGGGCTGCCGTAGTTGAATAAATTTGAATTGATGGAAAGATAAATAAATAAATATTATTCTTTTTCTTTCTTAATTTTGCTAACAATTTCATTAAAGAATTTTAAAAGGTACCAACTTACCTTATAAAATAATCTCTGTAATCCTCCGGCAAACACATGAACGTTCCACCCATCACAATGAACTCAACTTTATCCACGCTATGTCCCAATTGCATCAGTTGTTCAACACGATGTCTGGTTTGTAAATAGGGATTATACCGAGCCCTTATAGCTCTCATAGAGGTAGGTTCGTATCCTGTATAGCTTTGTGTAGAATATTCAAAGTCAGAATCAGGTCCTCCGGGACAATAAACGCAAATATTCCCAGTCATATTAATATGAGGGCATCTGTGGGGTTTACACATCACCGCGACTACAGCAATCCCTGATGCAGTTCTTATAGGTTTAGCACGTAATTTAGGAAGTAAAATCTTCTTCGCATCACTGGGAACAGCAGCTATTATATCAACAAGTCTAGGAGAAGTGTCCAAACCGTACTTTGACGATATTCTTGTTTTCATACGATTGAGGTTAACGTCTTTTCCTTGGTGATGCGCGGCAAGTAACTCTTGAATTATTTCGCCGATTGTTAATAACATCTTTTCGTCTCGGCTCAAATCCGATCCAGCCTTTTTACGCGTCATTTTTATGTAACTTTTATTATATATCAATTACACTGTTTAAAAAATAGTGACATGCTACGACGCAATGACATTTTCATACGTATATTGCCATATAGGAAAATATTTTAAATGTTAACAATTTTATAGCTGGTAATAAGATCACAGTCAAAGAATAATAATTTAATTAAACAGTCAAATGATGTTTTTGATTAAAAATCAACTTTGACATAAACAATCTTATGCAATATAAAAAAAAACAATACAAGACGATCGCAACACAATAACAAAACAAACCTATTTTAACTCTTTTAAGTAATCAAAGTCGTATGAAAGTTTTTACAATGCCAATACTGATTGCCCAATCTGTATAGTTTTGTTATACGGGAGTTAATTAAATTGTAATTAATAGTAACTATGTGTTTGTAGAATAAAATATGGCCAAGTGGAACGTGTAACTCGCTAAAGTTTCTTCTCTCTGACAAGATTTTAAGGTTCGTCCTTCCAACAACATATTGTAATCCAATTAAGACCTTGCGACTTGCTGTTTGATGTTTATAAAATGAAAAACTTCCGGTATATGCGTTAATTTTTTTAATATGAACATCTTAATAAGGCTACCATATTACCAAATTAATTAGACTAATATACGTAAAAAAACAATATATTGTTGACACATCGAATAATTCTACATGTGCAAAGTCACGTCAATTATGTGGGTATTTCATAGTTGAATTCCGAAATAGAAAAATATGTTTTATACGATCTCTTCTTAAAGTCTTTGTTGTGCTCCCTGATGATGAGGTGAAAACGTTGAAACCGGTAGGGTTAGGGTGTTATATTAAGTTGAATTAACAGTATTTGACTAAACAAATTACAATGTCTTTAAATCTCTATAGTTTTAATGCCTGACCTATAAATAAATATTAAAAAAAAAATTTATGCCATTTTTTCATCTGGCAGTCTATTTTTATTTAATTTCAATAAGTATTTATGTAAGAATTTAGTAATATAAAATTTTTCTTGGTGAATGATATCCTTCAACATATACTAATTGGTGATCAGGACATGTTAAAAAGTGTGACCGGGAGACAATATCTTCGAGAATTCGGGTTTAGAAACATTGTAGTATGCACGTAACTCGCGGTTCATCCCTATGTGTGTTGGAATAACTACATCACAAGAAGAGGCAACTACGAGACGCCCAGGTGGAATCCAAGCTACTTACCAACTAGACCACGGAAGTCGTCAAATTATATAAGGTTTAAATTAAACACATCTTACTTGATAAGGTTGATGGGAGCCCATTCAGGAGTGTTCCTGCGTTTGTATTCTGAAGCAATTTCAGTGATCTTCGAAGAGTCTTGGATTTTTTCTTGATTCTGTCGGAAATCGGGAAGACTTTGTCCATACTCTGGAAAAAATGGAATATATATCGCTTTAATTGTTGGTTTGTCAGACAATATATGCAGTGTCTAGTGTAATCGAGCCTTTGGGTTTAGAGTCACTGGAGTGGGTAAATAAAGATTATTCAGGCAGGCAACCTAACGATTTATTTGACTTAAAATACATAAAATTAGTTCATAGTTACACTATATAAATTAGATTAGTTCTTAATATATAAATTTGTATATGGATATAGCTTTTGGCAAATGCTTGTATTATAAATTACTTTATAACACTACCCCTTCTAATACAGCTCCTACGATTCCTCTGACCTTTCACATCATATTTTTTTTAAAACCATGTTAATGTTTATACTTTGTAGCATCTTGTGACATGTACTATAAATTCAAAAATTTAATGTGTATTATTTTAATGGTCAAAATAGACCGTACATTATAAAGGCTTTTTTTGGGTGTGATAGGATTTTGAATTAGCCGCCAATATCGTGCGATTTAACGCCTCGGGATTATTTTCTTTGGGGTTGTGTTAAATCCCAGGTTTACACCAACAAACCCTTGATGAACTTGTGACCAACATTTGTCGTGTTATTGGCGCCATACAGCTGGAAATGCTCCACTGAGTCATCGAAAATTGGCGTGATCGAATCGGCCAGTGCAAAAGAAGCCGTGGAAGCCATTTGAACGATATCTTGTTTAAATCATTAACGGCATGAAATATTCTTTCAAATTAAACCTTCAGATCCATTTTTGGTTTATTAGTTGTTGTTTTATTTTATTTTAAAGTTATATCGTTCTTAATGGGAAACCCATCTTATGATTGGTTAAGGTACATAAGTCATTAGCCAGCCACGGTCAACATATTAATGAAATTATGTTCAAACAATAATTGTCATTAAACAACCTATCAATTGAATTCAAATACACGGCCATTTAAATAATTTATACGTGTTTTATTTCAAAAACAAATCCTATCACACCCAAAAGAAACGTCCTATATAAGAAAATAAAATAATCAATGAATTCAATTTACCATCTTTCTTCTTTTGGCCAGCACCCTCAGTCTCGTAGAAGGGTAGCAAGCACTGCCTGGGCGGGGTGGGATAAGGCTCGTCTATGGGAAGCTCCTTTACTATCCCCACACATTCTGGTCTCACTTTGTACAGGGGCAAACGGAATTGGGCTTTGGCAACCTGCGGAATTCAAGTTTTAAGGCATTGTGAGGCAAATTGACCTCATTGTTTAGCATCAATCAATCGATGCAGATATCAGTGAGTGATACAAAATATGTACATCCAAAGATATGCACATTAAATACGATAGGCCAGGGAAGGCAAACTTCAAGTGCATCAAAGTACATGCCCAATTCTTCAAGTGTGTCAAAGCTATTTCTTCAAATGTTTCCAAAGAATATGCCTAATTCTTAAAAAAATCTTCGCGTGTCAGATTACAAAAATTAAAATTGTGCCAGAGGATTTTTCTTTTAAATTATTTTACACATGACAAGAAATATATATCATTTGTGAAAAAAACTTAATTTTAATACACAATTTTAATGGATCTAGGTTTGTTGCCTTTCATTTGTCGTTTCCCCAGTAAACTGGGTTTTTACCTTTATCTCACTGAGGACTTATATCATGAAAAAATAAATCGATAATTGTTTCCGATTTTTGATTATATAAAACCTCGTTGCACATTCTCATCAACCTGACAAACAGTGACACTCAATTACATATAATATGTATACATCACGCGAAATCAAACTCCTCACACTTCATCACTCCAGAGAGACCAAAAACATTTCCCCCACAATGTACCGCACATAATCATAAAAATAAAAAAAATACAAAACAATAAAAAAAGACCACACTCAAGAGCTCACACAAACCTTTAACACGAGTCATTCCTCTTGCAAGCCCAAGTACTCAAACTCCTGTTTATTAATACTAATTATTTATCTGACATAGTTTTAACTTTCATTCTTTTCTTCTTCTGATAACAACAATAGATTATTCTGTTTCGTTTCAAAATGACGTCTTACAGTCACGACACTTTCATAACAAATAAAACAAAATGCACCAATATTTTTCTATTCAATTACACCGAATTTGCGAAACCATTGTTTCTGAAAGAACCGTCCACTTTCTCTTGGTTCAATACTCAATTGTTGTTTTTTTATTGACCTACATTTAGATAAGGGTAGATCGAAAAATAATGACATATTTACAGTCCATCGCATAATCTGTTCGAGGACACAGATAATGCAAGACACTGGGACACAAACACCCCCTCTACCTCACGTTTATCCATTTTTTTCTGTTTCTCACTCGCCCCCATATAAAGTGACGGGCGTGCGTGATACATAAGAGACCCGCACCGCGTATATACTATATATTGTACTAGAGATGGGAAAGAGTTGAACGGAGTTTTTTCGGTCGTTCAGTAAAAGTAATTAGTCCATTGAAGTAGTTCACTTGTTCATTTAATTGAATGATTTATTGTTTGCTCAGTGACAAGGAGCAAAAAAATTAGATTTAAATTTTTTTTCAAACAAATTTCGAATTTTGCCCGCGTGACACTAAAAATTGTTTGCGTGTCACAAGATCGCAATCTTTGCGATGGGCTATTCCTTGTGATGGAATACGATTGTCAGCCATGGTGTAAGTGAAAGACCTATGCATGTACTGGTTTAATGAGTGCAAGACTTTGAACAAATATTTTGTACCATACTCTCCACATGTTGAAATCATCTTAAAGCTCCTTTCTTCATCTTAATTAAACCATCAATTGTATTCATGCATCCATTTCTGACGTCTCATACACTTGATTGTACAATAGATATCAAGTTGATAAACAATGAACCCATTCATCAAATTAAAGTTGGATGATGATGAAGAAGACTCACGTATCCACTGGAGTAGTTTCTGGGATCCACATTTCCAGCCACGGCCATCTCGAGCTGATGCCGCGCCAGTCTCTGTTTGAGGTTCTCCCTTTCGTACTCTGCCATGGCCTCCGTGGCACTTACACTGAACCTTTGGCCATGCTCACCGTTTAGTTTCGGAATGAATCCTGCAAAATAGGTAAAATATTATTTTATCTTATTTTATCAACTATTCTTTATTCTTGTATACAACAATAACAAAAATACATTATTAATAATTATAAAAACAATACTAATAATATTATTATACTTGAGAAAATGTAGGAGGGTTCCTGCGACATTTGAAATGTCATGTCTCAAAGGGATGGGGTAAAATCGTTTTTTTTTTACAAATCGAAAAATGGTTTTTCTCTAAATTGACGTTTTAATTCCTAATTTTCATTATACTGACTTTCTATGTATTGTATGATTTGTATATATCTTTAAATAGGCCAAGATCCACTATGAATTAATACTAATTAAGAACACTTAATTTTAGGCATAAAAAAATCGAAAATTCAATTATCGTATACCCCATCCCTAGCCAATGAAGACTAACGTAGTGACTTTTGAGGAACATCGACAAATATTATTAGATTTTAACAAACTGCCACATTTTTGCTAATTTGTAACAAGATGTATTAATTTGTCATTATTGTTAGTTTTATGTAATGTATTTACCTAAATAACTTGATATTTATTAAAATCGAGGCTTATATTAAAGTTTATAAAATAATTAAAATAACTGAACGTCGTTACAAGGTTGTATTAGGGCAAATTTGTGAACTGTCACAGGGACCGTGCTACATTTTCTCAAGTATAATAGTATTGGCGGTAATAATAACAATAACAACATTATTATAAAAATAATAATAATATCAGCAACAATAGTTATAACAACAATAATGATAATATTAATAAAAATATTATTAATAACAATATCAATAACAACAAGAATAATAAAAACAAGAATAACAATACTATTAATAATAACGAAAACAATAATAAAAAAATAACAACAGTAATAATATTAACAATAATAATAATGACAACAATAATATTAATATCTTCTTCTTTCTCTTCTTTAGGCCTGTTGGCCTGTTATGGTCCTGCATCATCGTTTCCCTCTTGTGACGTCGACTGCCAGCTGTCTTTCCATCTTTTGGGAGGTCGTCCTGGAGGTTTACTTGCTTGGAGGATACTGTCCCTGGCCATTATTACGGCTCTTGGTTCCGCCATTCTGGATACATGTTCGTTCCAGAACCTTCTTCTCTGTCGTCCCCATCTGACAATATCTTCAACTTCGCACATCCTTCGGATTTCTGTGTTCCGTACTCTATCACGAAGGGTTTTGCCAGCGATACTCCTGAGTACTTTCATTTCGCTGGTTCGAAGGAGATTTTTGGTTCTGACAGTGTCGGCTCTAGACTCTATGCTGTATGTCATTATGGGGCGGACACAGGTCTTATATATCCTCACCTTGATTTGGATGTTCATATACTTGTTTTTCCAGATAGTGTTCTTTAAACATCCGGAAATAGCTGCGGCCTTTTGTGATTGTTCAAGTACTTCGCCATAGAGGTCATGCACATTATGCTAAATATTAATATAAGTAAATAAAATATAACAAAAATAATAATATCGGTTATAATAACAACAATAATAAGAAACATTTAAAAAATAATAGCTTTTCTGATTTTTCGCTGGCAGTTAATCTGTGGTAACATATTTGTGGGTTTATTTATTTATTTTTTCTGCCATTTATTAATTCTTTATTTTTTTTCTTAATCTACAATACATGTGCAAGGGCGATGACTGAAAAACATCTGATGTCCTCGGGTCCGGGCTCATCCTACATTTATAGGGTGTAACTCGGACGGAGGGATGTTATGACATGAACCAAGGCTGTATTATCATATGTACATATAATTCGGAATGTATTTATACTATATATGCACATATTATGTTGCTATTAACCTTTCCTGTCCTGTGATGTGTAACTAGTACACATTGCTTCTAAAAACTGTAATATCTCTATAAATATAATAAATACTGGGTTCAGATTTTAGGTATTCCTCCGTAATACATTTACGCATTGAATGAAAAAATAATATTAATAATAAAATTAGCCCTTATAGGCCACATCAGAGATATTTTTTGAAAATCGGGAATAAATTCACCAATACAATCAAACGTGTGCCAGTGTGTGACGTAGGTATATTCATTCTAAAAATCCGTATGGATGAGCAAGCGAAGCTATTCACGTCTCATTCTCACTCTACTTCGGTATATGGGAACGCAAAAAATAGAATCTCAGTTCGGTCGCTTCTCTCGTTTAGTAGCCAGCCAGCTTTCGTTCGAGGTGGTCGCTTCGCCAGTTTTGTGAACGTCGTCCTATGTTTTTTTTCATGTTTTCAGCAATTAAATTACAGTTAATATCACTTTTGACTTCAAATTTAAGTAATTTAAGCGATTGGCTATGAATATTCGTATTTTGCCAACTTTAAATCGCTCATTTTTACATATGTATTGTTGTGTATTGAATACACATCACCGGAACGCGCGGATTTTTTTAGCACATGAAGGGAAAGGTTAATAAACCTATATTATTTTATTTATTTAACACTTTCCACCCTGTGATGGATAGCGAGTGACCAGGACTTATATTTTATTTGATTATTCGACGTTTTAGTACATGATAAAATGATTTTTAAAGCTAATTACAAAAAATAACCTAGCAGACTTTGCATAATTTTAATGTAAAACATACATTTTTTTCACTGGACGCTTAGCGTCCAGCACCGTGGCTGGCGGATTTTTTTAGCACAGTAAGGCAAGTGTTAATAGTAGTAAAAATAATAATTATTGTATAACAATAATTATAATAACAACGATTATCATAATATTAATTATAATGATAATAATGCAACAAAAGTGTGTGTAATATTATAAATAAAACACAATATCATATCATTGAATACACCATCGAACCGTCCCGCCTGCTCTGTATGTATATTCGCTAACCAGTGGAGCAAATACTTTAGAAAATAAATCAAATAATCTTTCACAATATAAAAAAATGATAAATTATCTTTGTATATGAACAGAAAAATACAATGTTGAAAATAATCATACGATGAATAAATTTAAACTGGGACTGCCAGAACAGGGCCGTCGCAAGTGTGAATGTCACCGGGATTTGAAAAACAATAATCATTGTATGATATTGACAAAATTTTTTGCCCCCTTTTGCCTTTATTGAATTCGGAACTCCATTGTATAATATCATGGGGAGCTAAATAGGCATATTGCCTTTGGGCAAAAGATGTTCTAACTCTAGCGATGGTGAACATTTGATCAGTTGGCATGCCTGTCATGTGTGTCTGCTGAGTTTACATTTTTTTTATATACAGTGAAACCCTGTTTTTATGTTTTTGAAGGGATTGATAAAAAATACGTAATTGGATGGAAAACGTAGATTCGGGGGCTAGAAAAAAAATGGTAAATTATTTTTTATTTAGATAATCACGCAAATCGGAAAACTTTTTTCAATCGATTTGCGATTTTTTATTATCGTAGCCAAAGTTGTAATGGGTATCCCCAAATCACGCGCGAGCGAAACACATGAACCAACGTGTTTATTCACTTTTTTCGAGAATTTTCCTTTTCTCTTGAATCGATAATGTTTTGCTGAGACATTATTTGAAGGGATTCAACGAAAAATTAAAATAAATGTAAATTGTATGTCCACGACCGACACGTTTAAAACACAAGCACATATTGATCAAATATAGTATACAGTCTGTCTGCCTCTGATTCGCTAAATTTCCCACCAATTGCATCGTATTACACGACTCGTGTAACCTTGACCATGAGCGCTGCAGGTGCACACGTGTCTATACATAGAAACAATATATTTCTGCTTCCTAATATTCATTTCAAATATTTTAAATCGTCGCGGATTTAATTAAATATGTTTATAAATTGATTTGCATTTTAAATATTACAAACGTAAATTGCGGGAAATAAAAACGTAAAAGCGGGTACTAAATGTACTCAAATAAAACGGGATTGTAAAAATTGTACGCAAATAGCGGGAAAACGTGAATTTCGGGCACGTAAAAACGGGGGTTCACTATATGTGCATACTGTGTTGCAATCAATAAACCTTTATTTATTTATTTGTTTATGGTTTCTAAAAAATCAGAGCGCCTCTGTGTATCTGCTCATGTTATTCAACAAAAGTAACGCTTGATGCATAAAGTAATTAATTAATCAATTAAAAATTACCCATACTCATGTTGTACCGAGAAAGTGCTGGACCTGATTTATTGTTACCAATCCAAGTTATTGCTTTTAACTCATCCAAAAATAATTACGAAATTTAATACAAAATTAATGCGATAAAAAAAAACAATTGTTACAAATTTCCACAATTAATTTGATCCTTCGTAATTCTAATAAACAGAGGCGGAACAATGTGTGGGCGAGAGGGGCGTCAGGTTCAGGGGTAGGTTCGTTGAGTGTGCAAAAAAATTAATTTTGAACTTTCGAACGTCGAAAATCTATGACTATTTATTTTTTCTAAATACAATTAGTGACTAAATGTATGCAAACTTTAAACTTTTGAAAATATCAAAGAAGGGGCGACGTTAACCCTTCTTTCCCTGTGATGTTTAACTAGCACACATTGCATCTAAACACTTTAATATCTGTATAAATATAATAAATACTGAGTTCAGATTTTAGATATTCTTTCGTAATACATTTACGCATTGGATGAAAAAACCAATATTAATAAAAATTAGCACTTATCAGCCACATCAGAGATATTTTGCGAAAATCGGGAATAAATTCACCAATACAATCAAACGTGTGCCAGTGTGTGACGTAGTATATTCATTATAAAACAGCTATGGGTGAGGAAGCGACGGCATTCACGTCTCACTCTCACTCTACTTCGGTGTATGGGAACGCAAAAAATAGAATCTCAGTTCGTTCGCTTCAGTAGCTCTCGGGGTTTCGTTTGAGGTGGTCGTTTCGCCGTTTTGTGAACGTCGGCCGATGTTTTTTTTCATGTTTTCAGCAATTAAATTTCAATTAATATCACTTTTGACTTTCATTAATTTAAGCGATTGACTATGAATATTCTTATTTTTCCGATTTTAAATCGCTCATTTTTACATGTGTATTGATGTATATTGAATACACAGCACCGGAACGCGTGGATTTTTTTAGCACAGGAAGGGAAAGGTTAATAACAAAACTATCGTGGCATGAATTCGGGTATATAAAGCAAAATATTTTTTAGCTACAAATGGTTTTATTTTGGCCACGCACGTGTTTTTAACCAAAAGAGAGCGGGGGCTATTTGGACACATATTCTTCGCCTCTTCTACATCTATACTCCTCATACATCTATACTCCTCGTTGTTTAATTCATTGATCCGTAGCAAACTAGAAAGCAATGCTTGCATTTGGAGCCCGGTGGGGGCGCAGAACTCGCTCATGGTGGAGAAAGCACAAAAAAAATATCTACGATATCTCTATATGAGAGAGTTCGGTGTCTATCCGTGGCTTTATCCTACTCAGTTTCTGCTGGGCATGCTCGAGTATAACTCCTTGAGCGTAAGAAAAGATCTGCGTCTCCTGGTATACGTTGTCAAACTCGTTCGAGGAGTTGTGAGCTGTCCAGCATTACTACAAAGATTAGCGTTAAATGTTCCTAACAATTACACTAGACTGCGCCGGCAAGAACTGTTCTCAATAACATACGCAAGAACGGGTCTTCCAGCCGCTATGCCTGTTGGAAGGGCCTTAACTCTTCTGAACGGGACTGCTTCGGATATTGACATATTTCATATCACATTACCAAAAGCAAAAGTAAATTATCTTCTAAGATTGAGCGCGTTAGAAAGCACTCATCAACATACTTAAGTGACTGAATATATGTGTATCATATGTCTGTGTGTATATACTCTTATGTATGCATATACATTATTTTTTATTTTATATATTTTTTTATTTTTTTCTATGTAATTTTTCTTCTTTTTTAATATGTCTTGTATTTTTCAAAGTAATTGGGCTAAGCCTGTTTTGAAACAATAAATAAAAGGTTTACAGTTGGAGTGTTGCAGGACTGAGACATTTGTGACATGATCACTCCAGTGGATCTAATGGATTCCTAACAATTACCACTCCAGTGTAATATTGAAACTATATCGTACCTTCATATCCAGGAGTCATCGGATGTTTATATATAGGATAATCTATCCTATGTCTGGCACTTACTATGTCCATGTCATCTTTAGGTGGTCTGTACGTCTGGAACAGAGAGAAACACAAATCAGCAGAGCCGCATTCGTTACAAGGCAAAACTAGGAATTTGCCTAGGGGCACCAAGCCAAAGGGGATGCCCGTTATAAATAGGTTATAAAAATATGTACAAGGTCGATTTAGATTAATGTTTAATGGGAGAATGTCTTCACTTCAGTTCATATTTGAAACTTAATAATAACCACGACTGTTCAATGGTACAGCTTAGCATATTACAATAATTATCAACAAATCTTAGTAAATTACAATAATTATCAACAAATCTTAGTAAATGTTTATCCAAATATTTACATTATTTTATTTATGCACACCATTAACATATTGTTCCGCGGAAGGACGTTTTTGATTACGGAAATGCATAATTAAAAATATATTTAATATCCACGCTAAAACAAAACAGACTAAACCTTGCCCCTCGACCGACGACTGACACGGAAAACCCACATCAGACAAAAGGGGTCAGCGCTATCAGTTCGACATTCCAGTTTCCTTTTACCCAAAAAAAAGCTCCTCCTCTATAAAACCTTTATCCGCTCCATCTTGACCTATGCTGCACCCTTTTGGGGTAGTGTGATCAACAACGGATCACCTGAAGCTTTAACGAGTGCAGAACAAGGCTTTCAACACTCATCCCAGAAGAAACCTCTCCCGAATTCACGCCGAACAACGTGAAGAAATCCTCCAACATCACATCATAGCTTGGACTGTGAAGTTCTATAAAAGCCAACAGGATCACAAATATCCTCTAATCGCTACCCTGGAAGCTTACGAGAGTAAGCCCGATCTACCTTTCCGTTATAAACACAGGTTTCCGAAGCATCATCTGTTGCTTTACTAGTTCATATATCATACATATTAGGGAATATGAACTACAATGACATCATAGATGCATTTAGGGAGAAGAAAGCAAGATGGAAACTATAGTGGTTTGTTGTGTGTTACGAAATGTATCCCCATCCGAACAGAAAGAGTAAGTTTTGGAAGAGGGATGCAAGTTCTGATCTCTAAAATGGTGCTTTATAAATGGTTCTCTAATTATTGTTATCAAAAAGGTAATTTGACCGTTGAAATAAAATAAAATATGCCGGCTTCGAACCCGTATTATGCTAACAAAATGTATATACTTGAAAGTCATCCTTTGTCCTGTCGGAGAGGATAAGCTTCTCCGCATGGACAGTGGCGGGATCTAGCAGGATCTTGTGAGTGGTCGATCCATACGTGTCTCCTATGCGGTACCTGTATTGGGGGCAGTGTCCAGTATATCTGAAAAAATGTACATAATATCAGTTCACGCTTCTGTATAAGTCTGATAATTAAGATATCTAACTGTCTTCAAAGCCATTGTCCATCTCCACACTTCTTTGTCGGCTTGAGACTTATAGTAGGTTTCTTATAGGGGGTATATTTGGAGCCCTCCAGTGTTTTCTTCGGATTCACTGGAGTGATCATGTCACAAATATGTCAGTCTGCAAACCTATACAGTATGGGGGTCCAAACTTTTCAGTTCTCTGGACTACACTTTAGGAAGACACAGCTTATAAAAACTCAACACGGATACCATACTTTACTAAAGGTTTCAATCAATTGTATATCTAATTATAACTATATATCTGTGGCGTTATGGCAGCAGTTGATATGTCCGTTTTTTGTCATTTTGTGTTTATTCTCCCAATTTATAGAAAATATTTCTCAGCATGTTGTGGCAAAACTTGGTGTGTCAGTCATTATCCAAACAAAAGATATATTGTTTGGAAAAACTTAAAAAATGTTTATTTGTACTGATTTTAACAGCTTATCAAAGTTCATATTGCTTCTCCTGTAAACTAAGGTAAAACGGACATACTCGTATCAACTTCTGCCATAACGCTACATTCCATTTGCAAATATTCCACGTAATATATTAAATATCGACTGAAAATGGAGTAGCAAAAACATTGAAATTTAGCATTTGCTTCCTAAAATCTTGAAACCTGTTTTGTTCTATGTATACATTAGGGGTGGTCAACTTGTTTGTTGTCGCGGTCGACTTTTTACGTTAGAAATAGTCGCGATCTACCTATCAAATTCGCGAGATTTAACATATTAACAAATAATCCACATGTTAAAAAAAGATAACTTAAAGTTTATTAATAAGTGTGAGCAGAATGTACTTTGCTAAAAAAAGTTAAAAAAGATAACGTATACATACATTTATTTGGAGTAGACATACATGTAATAAAGAAAATAGAGCCTTTGGAAATAAAGATTGGTAATGCGACTGTGCCTACAGAGAGCGTGGTGCGTAATTTGGGTGTGTATATGGAATATGACTTAAGATTCGAGGCTCACGTTAGAACTAAATTACAATGGGCTTTTTCGCGGCTTAAAAATATTTATCGCATCCGTCAAAACCTATCCATTGAGGCTAGACGTAGAATAATGGACGCGCTCATTATCCCAATAGTCGAGTATGGTGATTGCATCTATGGACCGTGCCTTCTAAGGAGAACCGAACGGAAATTGCAAAGATTGCAAAATGCTTGCTGTAGGTATTGTTTCAACATTCCCCCCAGAGGACACATCACCCCTTTTTTGAGAGCTTTTAAAATTATTGACATGAAACAAAGACGGTTTCTTCACTTAAGCGTACTCATGCATAACATTACCAGTACAAAAATGCCACTTTATCTCTTCGAAAAACTGGATTGGTCTAGAAACTTTCACGGCTACGAGACTAGAGGCAGAGAGACTCTTTTACTTATCCCAAACCATAACCTAACACTGTTCAGGGGATCCTTCTCATACTCAGCCAGCAAATGCTGGAATGAGTTGCCCCAGGCCTTGAAGGAGCGGGTGAATAGTTATACCTTCAGAGATGCTCTAAAGCGTTATCTTCTGGGTGGTTAATGGGTTTCTCAGTGGTTAGTGGGTTTCTCAGTGGTTAATGGGTTTCTCAGTGGTTAATGGGTCTCTTGTTTGCTTTTCTTTTCTTATTTTCTTTCTTTTCTCTCTTTTCGCTGGTGGTGAATCGAGGATTGTGCATACGTGTTTGTGCGTCATTTCCTCATTAATTCTTTTAAAACTGCTTATCTATTTCAATGTATTACTGCCTAACTATTTCAATGTTGTCTCAACTATCTTACTTCCATTTGTCATTATGTAAAATTTGGACTCCTTTGAGGCTTTTCTCTTCTTTTTTTTTCTCGTTCTTGCTGACAGTTAACCTGAGGTGGTATATGTGGGTTTACTTTTTATTTCGTTTTCTGCCATACGTTTTTGTTTTTTTCTTTTCTTTTTTATTATATTTATTCTTTAATCTAGATATGCGGGGGTGTGGGATGGAAGCCCCCTGATGCCCTTGCGGTTGGGCTCGCCCTACATTGGTGGGGTGTATCTCGGCCGTGGGAATGTTTGTGGGATGAGCCCGGACCTTTTGGTGTATTCTCTCTTGAATGTGTTTTTTTCTTTTTTTCTTTTTTTGTCATCTACTATATTTATTTTTTGTGTTTATTTTTTTGTATATATTCCTGTTTCTACGTGTTTAAGGGTGTGGGCTGAAAAACATCTGGTGTCCCCGTGGCTGGGTTCGCCCTATATTGGTGGGGTGTATTTTGGCCGAAGGGATGCTATTAGATGAGCCCAGACCTTTTGATAGCTTCTGTGTCTGATGTATTGTCTGCAATTTATGTGTTTTGGAAGTGTTATTCAGGTGTGATCTTGTACATAATATGTTGCTGTCAATAAACCTAATATTTATTTATTTATTTATGTATACATCTACATTTAAAAAAAATGTAGTAAATTGACTGTGTTGACATATTGTAAGTTACGAAGACGGCCGCGATCGACCAAATATTCCTTAGCGATCATCTGGTCGATCGCGATCGACCTGTTGGCCATAATTGCAAAATAATACCATTACACCCGCGAGCCGCGAGTTGGGCATGTATGAAGTAGAGGATATGGTTGTAGAGGCAAAATTGAGGTGGACCGGACATGTGATTCGCATGGGTGCTCATAGGCTTCCAAAACGCGTCTTATACGGGGAAGTAATGGGCTAGCGAAGAGTAGGCACGCAGAGGAAGCGATATAAGGGCAGTATGTGCGAGTCGCTGACTTTGTGTGTGACACCTGGATACTAGTAGTAGGTGGCTCAAGATTGAGGAAAGTTGAAAGTTATGCGTTTTCGAGATGATGGCGCTTCGTTAAAACTTCATTCATTAAAAAAAGGGAGGAAAACAATTTAGGCAGTCAATCGGAGCGTGGTTGTTATTGCGACAGGGGTTTGAGTGCTTGGGCTTGCAAGAGGAATGACTTGTGGAAAGGTTTGTGTGAGCTCTTGAGTGTGGTGTTTTTTATTGTGTTATTATTTATATTTTTGTTCTTTTAATTTTAATTTTTATGATTATTTGCTGTACATTGTGGGGTGAATGTTTTTGGTATGTCTGGAGTGATGAAGTGTGAGGAGTTTGATTTCGGGTGATGTATACATGTTTAATTGAGTGTCACTGTTTGTCAGGTTGATGAGAATGTGCAACGGGGTTTTACATAATCCAAAATCGGAAAGAAGTATCGATTTATGTTTTCATGCTTTATGTCCTCAGGCAAAAGTCTAGTTTACTAGGGACCCGACAAATGAAAGGCAACAAACCCAGATCCATTAAGTTTGTGTCCAAATTAAATTACCTGTTGTTTTTTACGAATGATGCATATTTCTTGTCATGTGTAAAATAAATAAATAAATAAAAATTAGCTAAACGTGTGAGAAATAGTGTTCTACGAACATACGTCAATATTATCAGGCGACTAGGCAGGATCTACATGCCTGCGACGTCTCTCACAGATAATATCACATAATCCCCGTGGAGAGCAGTTAGAGATTGACGTGGAAATAGTGAGAGCATCCTCGACTACTAGATACAGCAACGACGACGATGATGGGTCTGTCGCTTGAAGAAAATAGGGGACATAGTCGGGGCCTAGTTATCTCATACTGTTATCTTGATTGTAATATTTGTCAATTCACTAAATATTGTATTATGTATTAGGTGTTAACATAAGTTGTGTCCGTTTTTTCCAAATTAAAAATGAGCACCAAAAGTAAAACAAAATGGTAAAGATATTACGTCATTCGAAAGAAAATTTTCTGCTCTACAAGATATTGTGTTTGCTTTTACGTTACGTATATTATTTTATTTGATTACAAGCCTTCAAAATGGAATGTCGAGTAGACGAAAGTGAGCATTTTCGACACCTCCAACGTTCGACAATTGATTTTTGTTGTTTTAACTCAAAACATATGGAACCCAAGCGCCGAACTTCTGGACTTTTAACATTGATTTAAGATGGCGGTATACAGTCACGTGACTACAATTCATCTGCTCGGCAAATTCTACGGTGGTTTGAAGGGGATCTTCATGAATAATATGATTTAAGTGGTCGTCATCGAAGTCCACTGGTCGTCCAGAACGCTCCATATTTTTCAGGTTGAAATTACCGTCTTTGAAATGCAAAAACCATCGACGAGCTGTCCTTTTATTCATAGCATCTTCACCGTACACTTTGCAAATATCGCGAGCAGCTTTGGCAGCTTTATTCCTTCGATTGAACGCGAACAGAAGGAGGGGTCGAAAATACTCACTTTCGTCTACTTGACTTTCCATTTTGAAGGCTTGTAATCAAATAAAATAATATACGTAACGTAAAAGCAAACACAATATCTTGTAGAGCAGAAAATTCTTATTGGGTGTGTTAACACCTGTTAAATTTATATGCTTATCGTATTTTGAATGATAATCGATATAGATTTATAGCTTAATCGTCTAATCGCTGCCCTGATTATGAGAGTAAATCTGATCTGCCTTTCCGTTACAATCACAAGCTCCCGAAGCATTATCTGTCACCTGACTAGTCTACCTACAGTATTAGCTGGGAGGACCTAGGTCTGAGTGAATGTGATGGAATACAAGTAGCCTGAACGAGTGGACATGTACGTGCTGAATAATCAGTTGTAATTGTTACCTAGATATAAGTAGTATGTAACTATTCTATAAAGAACACCAAGGAGTTTGTCTACCTCGGGAGCAAAATAACATAGGACGGTCGATCCAAGAGCGAGGTCGACAGCCGTATACATCAGGCTAGACTTGCATTTAATAAAAGGTCGAAAATAATAGAATCAAATAATATAGACCTAAAACTGAGAATACTCCTCATCAAGACCTATGTATGGAGTATCTTGATGTACGGCTGCGAGACATGGTGCCTATCCGAAAGAGATAGACGAAGACTAGAGGCTTTTGAGATGTGGTCCTATAGAAGACTATTAGGAATTTCCTGGAGAGACCGCATCACAAATGAAGAGGTTCTCCAACGAATCGAAGGAGGAAGGCACCTGCTCAGGATCCTGTCCGAAAGGCGTGCAAGATGGATCGGTCATATAATACGACAAGAGGGCCTCTTGCATGCCATAATGGAGGGTATGACCGAGGGGACAAACTCTAGGGGACGCCCACGCCGAGAGTACCTGGAGGACCTGTTGGTGGACGTGCGCTGCTCAACATATACAGACTTAAAAAGAGCCGCACAGGACAGGGGGGAATGGAGGAGAAGAGTTCGAATTGCTGCAAACCAGTCTTAGGACTGCAACCACGGAAGGAAGAAGCTATTCTAAGAAATTTCTAAGAAACTATTTCTAAGAAATTAAATATTAAGATTATTGAAAATAAAATGACATGTAGAAAATTAAAATTAATTCAGATCACAGTTATAACATAAATTAGATTAGTTCTTATGATATAAATTTATATATAGGTATAGCCTTAAGCAAATGTTAATGTTATAGATAACTTTATTAAATAAAATGAAAAAGATACATTTTATATATTATTTATAGTTAAGGCATTAACATTGTGGAGTTTTAAATACATTGTAATTTGTTTTATCAAACATTGTTTATTCCACTTTTTGTAACGGTATAACCCTACCGGTTTAGGGCTTTCAACTTATCATCAGGGGAGCACAAACAAGACTGAATTTTGTTTGAACTTGTACCGAGATACACGCTTCTAACGGTAAACATTCAGGTTGGGGGCTGGGGGTTGATCCCTCATGGCATAGGACAACCTCGGCGAGCAGCGGAGATATTCTTGGGATATATGTGTTTGCCAGATTTTCACCTAGATGCACCGTACACTTCGCAAATATCGCGAGCAGCTTTGGCAGCTTTATTCCCTCGATTGAACGCGAACAGAAGGAGGGGTCATAAATGCTCACTTTCGTCTACTTGACATTCCATTTTGAAGGCTTGTAATCAAATAAAATAATTCATGTAACGTAAAAGCAAACACAATATCTTGTAGAGCAAAAAATTTTTTTTCGAATGGTGTATAATCTTTACCATTTTGTTTTACTTTTGATGCTCATTTTTAAATTTGAAAAAAAACGGACATAACTTATGTTAACACCTAATATAACACTTTCTTTGTATACAGTACAACTTTAAATTATTGTTGCCATATGGCGATCTTCTCCAACTAACCAGAAAGATGTTCATGAGCTCTTAAATAAAAACTAGACTGAAAACCTTTGATTTTTTTTTAATACTGGGCTTCAGCGAGAATCGAGCCCAGAACCTCCGGGTCGGAAGATAGGTGTCTTGCCAACTAGGCAACGGAGGTAGTCATAATAATTGAATAAACAAGTTTCAAACAGCGTCTTAAAAAGTATCACTCTCTTCTCACCGTATCAATGGCATCAACCAATGAGTCGTGTTCACTGGTCGAGACTAAATCTCGATAGCCTACATTCTTCTCTCGGCCCATTTCAATGCCCTCCTTCCTCGCGAGAGTACTTTGCTGTTGTGTTCTGGTCAGGTATCGATAAACCGATGGATTGTCACAAGTAGCAATAACACTAGTGATCATTGTTTATTGCAAAATGAGCATTTTGCAATATTTTGTTTATTCATAAAATATTTTGTGTCTTTCTTCTTAGATTTTTCAGTCAGGTTTACAGTTAAGGCTTCATAATTATTTTTTTTATCCACTTTGCACGGATTTCTCCTGTTACACAAAGAGGGTCTGCTTCTAGCGTTAGCTTATTCATTAGGAATAATATCAGCCAGGATTCTTCTCATACTGCTAGACGGTACCGAGAATATATCAACAGTGTCATTCAGTTGGTTCAATATCTCTATACCACGCGTGACTGAGTGTTTAGCCATGATATTCGTCCTGTAAGTTGGTATGTAGAACAGAGGGTGGTTCCTTGCACGGCTATATTTATTGGGTACATATAAACTTAGTGCTTCTAGAATAGTGGGACAGTTAAAGCAACATTGGAAAACCTTTATTAGGAATATCACAATGGATTCTTGCCTTCTTGTTTCGAGGCTTCTTTAGTTACACACCGTGAGAAGTTCGGCATGGTGAGCATATTTTGGGTAATCACCCTTTGTTCTGTACCATAGATATCTGAGGATTTTTTTTGTATTTGTTCAATATTTTTTTTATTGTATTTGAGCTGATGAGGAGCCCAAACTGTAGATGCATATTCTAATTTGGTTCTAATTAGATAATTATATAAGTTTCGGAGGATATCGATCCTGTTTAATTCTCTTGATATTCTCATTATAAAACCGAGTAGTTTGTAACAGTCCGATATCAAACGTGAGACATGGTTAACGAACGTGAGTCCGACATCAAAGGTTACGCCCAAATCTTTGAATTCAGAAACTCTGTTTAGTGTCACTCCCTGTATAGTATACTGATGGTGGATTGGTGAAAACGATCGACTATAAGATAAACAGACACATGTAATAATGTCCAACAGAAGATGATTTTGCTCACTCCAGGAGACTAGGGAGTCTAGGTCCTGTTGTAACTGTGCACAGTCGTGAGGTGAATTGATATTTTTGAAAATTTTCAAGTCGTCAGCGAACAATAAACATGTCGAGTGACTTATGGAATTTCGAATGTCGTCTATTAATATGAGGAATAGTAGGGGACCTAAATTGGATCCTTGTGGTATACCAGATCTTGCGATAAATTCCACAGAAGACTTGTTACGGATTGTTACGTATTGAGATCTTTCTTTTAGGTATGATGCAAATAATCCAATTAGATTATGGCTGAAGCCAAGTTTATGCATTTTCTTAAGTAATATATCGTGATGAACTTTGTCGAAAGCTTTCATTCAGGTTGGTTAGCAGAGATTTAAAAAATGGCAAAAATCCCACAAGTTTGTACCACGACAATGTCACACATGATTCGCTCGGGCGCTACAATAGCTGCCAGTCGTGATTTATTTAATAATAGTGGGTCCGAGTTTGAAGAGAGTTCGTTCTCTAAACGGCGTTATAAAGGGTCTTTCAAATTGAGCAGTTTTTTTAATTCTAACCTTTGGAATTCTTTAATAAAACACACAATTTGCTTTGATTAAAAAAAACTTTTTATCGGTCATTGAAGTATAATGTATGACATTTAAACACAAACAAAAATATCCGACAAATGTCCACCTCTTGCAGCTCCACAGATGTCCATTCTTTTGTCAAAATTTTCGATTACATTTTGGCATAATTGCGGTTCTAACTCACAAATAACGCGAATAATTTCGTCCTTCAGCTCAGGAATTGATCGGGGGTCATTCTTATAGACCTGGCTTTTCACGTAACCCCAGAGAAAATAGTCCAACGGTGTCAGATCACATGATCTTGGTGGCCAATTAACATCACCGTTTCCGGAGATTACAATACATAAAATAATTGAACAATTTGAACGCGTTGTTGTATTGTACATGACTCAATTTTTATAAATGTCATACATTACATTTCTCAAATGTCACAAGACCCAGGCAAGTTCGCGATGCCATCTGTGTTTTATCCAAGAATTTAAAAAAACACTCAATTTCAAAGATCCTTTATAAAATTGCCCTTCAAGTTAAAATTAAAAGATATTGAAGAAATTGCCATTTGACCAAACAATAAAATACTCACCCAGGAATCAAATGAGGTTGTGGCGTTCCTAACGACGGTGGAGCCATTTTAAACTAAATTATCTAAAATTTAAAAGATTAAACTTAAAATTTCATTATTTAACAGGAATTTTGAACCAAATGTGGTTTAAGAGAAATGTCAATTCTAAACCATTGTTTACTTATCTTTTAACTCTGCAATAGTTAGACTAAGGAGGGGTTAACTGTCAAAAATAATCTTTATTTGAATATTTTATATTTTTTATTGAAGTAGGGTCTTTTCAAAATTAAGCTTGTATGATATGATATTTTATTTCGTGCGAAATTTGTGGCATTTCAAAATTTGGATGGCTTAACAATAATAATAATAGGCGAAAAAAACTCCGACTCAAACTCCGACTTCAAATTTTTAAATGTTTGACTCCGACTCCGGATTCGACTTCGACTCTAATTATAGTACATATATTGCTAACCATATGTTATTCTTAATTACGTAGCGTAATTTCTTCTTCCTGGCACTGTCCTAACTCATTGCCTAGGTAGGCTGTTGGGGTCGGCTCTTCTCGTTCTCAGGCTGTATATCCTTCGGTTCTGGGTGCCGCTTTCATCTAGGCCATTTCTCTGCAGGATTTTGGAGCATTGAGTCATCCATGAGTTCTTTGGTCTTCCTCTGGATTGCTGTCGAGGAAGATCCACAGACATGGCCTGATTTACAGTATGGTCTGGTGGTCTCCGTCTTATGTGCCCGTACCATCTCAGCTCTTCCCAGCTTACTATTTATGTCAGTGACTCCCAGGCTACCACGAATACGTGAGCTCTTAATTTTATCTTTCAGTGATACTCCTGCCGACCACCTAAGCATTCGTATTTCTGCTGTTTCAAGTTGTCTAGAGTAGGAGCTGTACATAGTCCAGCATTCTGAGCCATACATAATCGCGGGTCTTACGATAGTCTGGTATACCTTTCTTTTTAGTTTTATAGGCATTTTTGGGTCACATAAGACTCCTGTTACCGATCTGAATTTCATCCATCCCACATTTATTCTATGGTCAACATCCGCTGCGCCCCTCCGTCTTTGTGAATGAGTGAGCCCAGATACTTAAATGAGTCACAGCCGGCTAATATCGCCCCATCCAGTTGCATTGAAGGAGTTGTGGCATTTAGGTCTTCAAATGGCATAATTACGTAGTGTAACTTCTTTTTGTAAATGGTTTTATCATCGATGTACAACTTTTTTATTATCAAGTGCTCTATGTATCATGTTCCCTGTCGCTTCCCTTCTTTTTTTGTGAATATTTAGCGTTCAATAATTATGACTTTCTATAATAGTCAATACAATGTAAATTCCTGCACGCTCAAATATTAATCTAAACTTCGCTCAATTCTATACAAACTTGTACACTTTCACTTTATCCCCCTCGGGTTGAAAGCGAATTTAACTTTTATTCTTTTTTAACTGTTCTTAATCAAATTTCTCTTCAACATGCATACCTGTGCGTGTAGACCAAATACTTTCCACAAGTTAAATTATATCTTATGATTTTTTTACAATTCTATTCGTTTCTCCTTTTACCCCGAGGCCATTGTTTCTTGATGACCTTAGGACTGGACTGTCTCTGGACTGTTCCGGTTCTTTGTTCGTAAAAAGTATGGTTGAATCAAGTGAATGATAATTTGAAAGAAGGAAATTTAAGAAGTCAGATAAATCGTAGGAGAGGTATGGATGTATTTATTTATTTATTTAATTAACGACACAACAGTGTCTTTTATATACAAATGAACATAATATGACAAGTTATACAAGTACTTATTAAAATTATTGACAAATAATACAAAACTTTATCTTAAACTAACACGTACAGGAGATACAAAAAGCAGTAGTAATAATAAATTAGTCATTGTTTAAAATTATTTAATATTAATATGTATATTTAAATTCAATATATTTATGGTATGTGTATCATTTACGTAATTGTCGAAGACTTGTTTTATAGTGGTAAAGAACTTAGATTTGTTTTTAGTGGAACAACGCTTATATAGAACAAGAAGAATTGGATTTTTCGAGAATTTTATGGATAGATCTTGAGATATAGAAAATACTTGGGCTCACTAGTAGAACGAGATGCAAGTTGACACCTTCCACATGTTGATGCAGGGTTACTCAACTCCAGAGGCAAAGTATTGTCCTTAACACTTGCCACCCTGTGATGGATAGCGAGTGACCAGGGCTTATATTTTATTTGATTATTCGACGTTTTAATACATAATAAAATGATTTTTATAGCTAATTACAAAAAATAACCTAACAGATTTTGCATTATTTTAATTTAAAACATACATTTTTCACTGGACGCTTAGCTTTCAGCACAGTGGCTGGCGGATTTTTTTAGCACAGTAAGGCAAGTGTTAATGTTTCGTTTATACTAGGTTATTTATATTAATAAAGGAGAGCACAAAGTTAGTAGCTGTTTCTAAATATTGTTGTGATATTCTTGCGAAAATTATATATACTTATATTAAAAATATCTAAATTTTTGCAAAATTCATTTCCAAGTCTTTGCATACGAATTATAGAGGAGTTAATTTTATAATTAGTATAACAATTTTCGGTATTAAAGGGGTTGAGCTGTCTTGTGGATCTAGTGGGAATACGAAATGAAATGCTTGCGAGTAAGTGAGGTGCATCAATCACTGAGTGAATGATTTTGTATAGCAGTACTATATTGTATAGCAGTACTGTATTTGTGTGTATTTTTAATGACTTGCATTGTAAGTCTCTTAAGTTTTTGTATTTTTATTTGAATTTTATGCTTGTTTTTATTTCTTATTTGTGACGTTCAATCAACTAGACAGGGGTTCGACGCGTGACAGGGAAATAAATTCGCTGTTTCTTGGCTTTATGATTCTGAGCTTATATTTTTTCTTTTATTTTCGTTGATTTAGTTTACTCGTATTTTGTGTTTTTTTTTTGAACAAATATTTAATGTCATCACCCCCTTACCTCCCGATGATTCCATAACTCTGCCTAATTCTCATACTCTTCCATCTACTCCTTCTTCCTTTCGTGAATTCCTATCTACATTGGACACGTCATCTCCAGACTCTTCAGATTTCGCTGATACAAACCCGCCATTACTTTTGAATAATCATATCCGCTCTGCTTTCTCTACAGCTAACAATGACTTTCACGCATGCCATATAAATGCTCAAAGCATACCAGCCCATTATTCTGATCTGCTCACCTCATTTCATGACCAGCCTGTCCATGCCCTGCTGGTTAGCGAATCCTGGATGAAACCATCACTATCAAACTCACTTTTTTCTCTTCCAGGATTCCATCTAGTTCGGCGAGACAGGGTGAGGAGAATGGGAGGAGGAGTCTGCATATATTTGAGGAATAATATAAATTTTTCTATCATCTGTCAATCCCAAGCTCCTTACTCTGGAGGCCCAGAGTATTTATTTATATCCCTTCATTACAATTTCATTAAATATCTCATCGGAGTAATATACTGTCCTCCTAATACTAATTATTTTGACGAGTTAGAAAAACTTCTTGAAGATCATACTCCTAATATCAATACCACTCTCACAATGGGAGATTTCAATACGTGCCTTAAAAAAAACGACGACCGATCTGATAAACTCCTGACAATCGTACAGTCAATGAACCTCTCAATAATGCCCCTAAACTGTACACATGTAACAAGAAATTCCCAAAGCCTTCTAGATTTAATTATTACCTCAAATCCCTCTGCAGTTCGAACTCATGGACAGATTGATGCTCCAGGCTTCTCGCATCATGATCTGATATATATCTCACTGATCAAACACGCTCCGAAACTCTCAAAAGAGAGAAAATTCATGAGAAGCTTTGGACGCGTCAATAGGGATGCCTTATTTTCCGATGCAAGCGAAGTTGACTGGGCGACCATAGAACTATTGGATACTATAGATAGTAAAGTTAACCTATTCAACACGTTCTTGCTAGAGCTCTGCGACAAACACGCTCCACTTCAACTTACTTACTTAAAGCATATGGTAGACCTGCTCCATGGCTGACTGACGACATTAAAAAAAAACATGGCAAGACGTGACAAAGCGAAAAAAAACTTCAAGTCTAATCCCTATGATCAACTATGGGAGATTTTTCGACGACTTCGCAATAAATGTACACAATTATGTCGGAATGCAAAACGAAAACACTATTTTGACACCCTTCAAAACTGTCAGCCTGCAAAAAGGTGGAAAATCCTGAACTCAATGGGTGTCAAATCCTCGGACAACTCAGGTAACTTCACATTAGATGTTAATAATCTTAACAGACATTTTGCAGCACCATCACTCAGTTTACTCGTAGATATTAACACAAAGGAGAACACTCTCCGAAAAATTCTTGTAATGCCTCGACCCAATGTTCCTGAGCTCCACTTTTCGGAGGTTGATGTAGGTGAGGTTCGTCGTATTCTTTTGACTTTATCCTCAAAAGCGATGGGTGACGACAATATTTCGATTGTATTCATCTCCTTCATTATCGATGCTATTCTTACTATCATAACACATATTATAAATTTTTATTTGTCTACTAGCAGCTTTCCTAGTCTATGTAAGAAGGCTCTTATTATTCCGATCCCGAAAATTGGCTCACCCACGTCATATAAAGATTTTAGGCCCATATATATTCTACCCACATTATCTAAAGTTATTGAAAAAAATGTTCGTATACAAATTGACTCCCACCTTAATCAATTTGAATTGTTTAATCCATTGCAGTCAGGATTTCGTCCGTGACATTAGTACCACTACCGCACTGGTCAAGATTACGGATGATGTGAGACGTGGAATGAGCTTTAAGCAGCTGACATTGTTATGTCTATTGGATTTCAGCAATGCATTCAATACTGTAGACTTTGATCTGCTTATGACTCGAATGCGTTCATTACGATTCTCTTAATCGGTCATAGTCTGGTTTTCGAGCTATTTAAAGGGAAGACAACAATCCTGTAAATACCAAGAGCGTATAGTTGAATGGGCTGATCTCTCTGCAGGCGTTCCCCAAGGTGGAATTCTCTCTCCACTCCTTTTTTCTATATTCATCAACTCAATAACATCGTCTCTTAAATGTTCTTATCATCTGTATGCGGATGACCTACAGATATTAGGGTGTCCCTTATTTGGCCAAAAAAAAATTTTTGCGAAATTTTTGGCTCTCACCCCCTAAATATTTTACATTTGGTTTGATTTACTCAAAAACAAAATTTTATCTCAATAAGATGACGTTAACCCGTGCCGACTTGAGCGCCAAATTTGAATGTTAGGAATTATAGGTTTATTAGTTCTAACTCAGTGTAGTTCTTTTCAGTGTTTCTTTCTTAAAATCTGGGTATGGTCTACGATGTTCTTGAACACAACGCAACACAAATTGCTTTTGCTCCTCATCGACTGTCAATAGTCCATGAAAATATTGCATTAATTTAACACGTCATTCAACAGTCATTAACAGCTATTAACTCCTTAACTATCATTTTAGCTTCTGAATATGAAGTGTTGCTCATCCACGTTAAAGGATTTTCTTGAATAAAACTAGTATTCATCTTCAGGCGAGATAACAGATATCTGCTCTTAGTTGACACGAATTCATCTATTGTTTTCTCGGAAATGAATATAATTTTAGTTTTTTTTTGCAGTTTCCTCCCAAAAAATTACAAAGAGCTCTTTGAGTTCGCGATAATCGCCTTTCAGGATTGGTTTATTTTATTTACTTTCATAGAATTCTAACACTTCCTTAATTTCCGACTCATTGAAAAATACTTCCACATTCTTTATGCCACTTTGAAAATTATTTGCATTGACACTTTTCCAGCTCTCCCTCAAATGTTTAAAAAGTGGTATGTCAGGACAGCTTATTACATCATGTACTTTACATTAAAATACACATCGTAAAAAAAAGTTCATATATATGATGACGGCACGGGAAAAACAACAACTCTCTGTCCAATATTTGTTCAAGTAAGACACATGCCCACTTAAAACAGTCAATGTTTGAGGCAGTTGTGTCGCTACAGAGAATTTGAACATTGTCTTCTCTACCCCAATACGTTATTGCATCCCAAACAGCGTTCGCTTGCTCTTTACCAGAAGCATTCTGTAATTTTGGAACGCCGACGAGCTGCTCACTGTCCCCAAATGTATTAACGATTGGAAATCTTTCTTCTTTTGGGTCCCTGACATTTAATGCGGGCAACAATTTACCATCCCAATGAAAAATAAAAATTGCAGGGATATTATTCTTGAAAGCCGATTTAATTATTTCAGAACGTTCTCTTTTCTTCTTCTGGCTGATTCGATGAATAGAAGATTTATTAATAGATAGCTCTTCAGTATTGTGGTCAAGTATCTCTGCTGTTGCCTTAAGGGTGGATACAGAATCTCTCACACTTAGCTGACATTTATCCAAAGCAGCCACTAATTTTGTAGTAATAAAATCAGTGGTACATCTTCTCGTTACATTCTGCATTGTTGTACTCTCAAGACTCACCAACGTCGATTTCATCTGAACTTGGAAATGCCTTATCTGAATCTTCAGATGATGGAAAAGGAGGTACACTAGAAGATGTAAATGCTGCACATTGTTGTTTCTCTTGCCTTTTCTCTTTTTCTAATTTTCTTTGCCTCACCCTTTTTTCTTTATCCGCGAGTTTTCGGTCTACTTCTGATAGGTAGCCTTTACGTCCAGGCTCTCTCTCTGTTGAAGTAAAAACTTCCTTTCTTCTTCCAACTTTAATGTTTGTAGAGCATTGGCATGTGCAATATCAAATAAATTGTCCAAACTATTTCTAAACTCTCTTTCACGGCGCTTAAAAAAATCTTGAGAATTTTTTGCAATTTTCTCCACTTCGAATGCAAGTTAATAAATTTTTGTTAACAATGTTGAACAGCTCTTGTCGTAATTCTCGCTTTCTCCCAAAATATCACGCACTCACGAACCACAATATTAGCACTTACACTGAAATTTAATTTTACCTTCCGTATGTTATAAAATAAAACTTCCAGCACTTGTCTATTTGTTGGTAGCTTGTGCCCTGTTATTTGGTGTTTTATATATCCTATTAAAATCACACGTTCCCTGGCACTGCGTAATTCCTGTGACATAATGTTATTGTAGCAAGCCAAAAACACATACTACACGCTTGATAACAGATAATTAACTGAACGCACTGCACGTGCCACGTACTAGAGACCTGACTTAGCGTGACAAGTTCGGCCATGTTCTTCGTGCAAGTTCGCGCTCAAGTCGGCACGGTTTATAATGCTTCGATCACAACAAAAATTGTTGTAGACATGTTTTAGAGTCATTCAAACAAAATTGGAGGGTGAGAGTTAAAAAATTTTGAAGTCGGAAAATAAGGGACACCCTAACAGATATATATTCATTTTGATCCAAATTTCTTTCACGCGGCTTTGAACAATTTAAATGCGGACCTTCAATCGATCTCGGAGTGGACTGGGCAGCATGGCTTACTCATAAATCCTAAGAAATCTCAAGCGATCCTCATTGGCAGCCCTCAGCTTCTCGGTAAATTCAACACTGACTTACTTCCTCCTATATTACTTGATGGCTCTATCATACCAATACATAAAACTGTTAAAAACCTAGGAGTGCTAATAGATAACACTCTCTCATGGCGAGATCAAATAAATGAGGTAAGCCGAAGGATCTTCTTCAGCCTTCATTCCCTTAAAGTGTTGCAAAGATTCCTTCCAACCAAAACTAAAATTTTACTCGTAAAATCTCTGCTCTTTCCAATTCTGGACTATGCGGACGTATGTTACTTGGATGTTACAGAGGAACAGCTGGACAAATTACAGCGTCTTCAAAATGTGTGTCTTAGATTCATTTTCAACCTATGAAAGTACGACCATATAACTTTATACCAGAAAGCATTGAACTAGTTGAATGTTAGAAATAGACGCCAAATTCACATACTGTATCTATTGTATAATATCCTTAACGGTCCCGCCGCACCCTCTTATCTCGCCGAAAATTTTCAGCGTCTTTCCAATCATGGATTAGCGCTACGCTCAAACAGAGATTGTTTATTGGCCTTTCCAGTTCACCGCTCCTCTTTCTTTACGTCGTCCTTTACTGTCCATGCAGTTAGACTCTGGAATCAGTTACAAACCAATATAAGACTCGCTCCGTCCTTGGCATGCTTTAAGAAGCGACTAAAAAAATTCTTAATTTCTAGTCAGTAAAATAACGTGTTTCATTCCTGACTTTAGCGAAAAGTGTATGTTTGGAGATATGTTATCTCTGCCTACCCCGGAAGGGACACAGCGTCATGATATATATGTTTGTATGTAAGCCACACTAATATCAAGAAAATTCTTACTAAGAAAATGGGCAAAAAAAATTAAGGAAGCCTAAATACCATAATAACTTGCGTATTTCTAGTAAGGTATAGAAAAAAATCCATTCTCTATTGGCAAATGAATCTACCTTCAATATATCATATTTTTTCGTTGCATAGATTCATTCACTCTCTCCACATGACCAAATAATCATTTTAATAATGGCTACGAAATAGTTTTAGACGTGTATAATATGTAGAAACAATAATAAATACCGCATTCCTATCTTTTTTACGTTCGTACTTGGCCATCAAAGGCTGGAGGTGGAAAAAAGAGCGGCAAAAAATCCAAAATTCAAATCTGTGAGGACCCAGCATATAGAGGCAAGCGATTCTCAAAGTTTCGTTAAATTTTTCTTTTTTTTTTTAATAATAAATAGGCAATTCACCCAAACTACAATGATTTGTGCCACCATATTAAAGTCACAATGCAATTATATGTGTCAATGATTATTTTTTAAATGCCAATTGATAAAACTTTTCAACTTCAAAAATTTACCAATCGATCTATAAGTGGAAAAGTTCCACGAAGAAAGAAGAAACGCAACATCCATTGGACGTGGTAAACATATGGCTTTTAGCAAATCAAATCTGTCTGTCAAAGGACAACCGAAAAATACGTGGTCTATAGTTTCATTACCCAGACCACACATGTAGCCGGAATTCTCCACAATACCCATTCTGTAAAGGTGACTAGCCACCATGCAGTGGCCCGTCTGCAAACGACACATGACAAACATTTCCATCTTATTCATTCTTATCATATTAAACCATGGTTTCAAAGGGATAGATTGATGGATTGGTTTATATCTAGAGCCCTTATTTATACCATTTATATCCCAATCAAATGCGAATTATCATGTTTAATTTTATTTAAAAAATCTGTGAAAAAATGTCTTATAAAGGTTACATTAATTTATGTGTTTGAAATATTTCCATTTCTCTCAATATAATTAATAACTAAAAATATACAAAAGATAACGAATGAATGTAAACTAAGGGGTAGTGTGATGAGTAAGACGAAGAAGTGCACTATGAGATGGTTTGCACATGTGTAACGAATTAATTAAGAAAGACTAACAAAATATATTATATATAAAGTGCAAATGTAAAGGGAAGGCGTGTGAAAGGAAGACTAAGGAAAATATAGTAGGATCAAGTGAATGGTATTTTGAAAGAAGGAAATGTAGAAAGTCAGAGAAATCGTACGAGTTGTATGAGAAGATGTGGAAGATCTAAGGATGTGTATTGAGATAGGAAAGTCTAGCGCTCTATCCTCTCTGCATACCCTGACAGAGAAATGGTGTGATGGTACATATGTATGTATACACATAACCTTTACAACTAATATGCGTTACGTTGTTATTCATCAATCGTGAGAGTGATGAAATAGAACTCTTAAAATTGTCATATGTTCTTTCGAAGGAGATTACGCAATTGACGTGGAAGAGAAGCTAAATATTAACGCTGGAAACACGAAGGGATTCTCGACTACGAAGCCCATCAACGACAACAAATAACACTGTAAGAACTTATCGTATGGAGCTTATGAGCTACAGATAAATATATATGTTATAAGTTTTAATATTATAATAGTTCGTCTGGAAGTGTATCCCTTAGGTATTGAATCAGGGATGCCAGCTTGCTTAGAGTCAACACTAATTATTAGGTCAGCATTTATTACTACGGCCGCTGATATATAACGCTGTTTCATAATCAAATCAAATCTAAAGATCTTTTTAGATTTATTTGGTTCTTTTTTGATAAGATGAAAATAAAAATTAATAATGAGTAGATTGAAACTTTACAATAACCCATAAAGTTGGCAGTATGAACCGACTGGAAGCATTCGAAATGTGGATACATCGGAGAATGCTACGGATACTCTGGACGGATATGGTCCGCAACACAAGGGTTCTTCAAAGAGCCAAAGTTGATAGAGAGTTCCTGACTAATATTAAAATCCGAAATGCACTTAGATGAGAAAAGTACAAATTACTGGACCTGATCATCCAAGGAAAAATAGAGGGTCGAATAGGTGTTGGCAGGAGGCAAATCTCCTGGCTCCGTAATATACGTGATTGGACTGGTATAAGGAGCGTTGAGGATCTTTTTCAGACTGCCGGGGACAAAGATGCTTACTCTCAGGTGATAGTCAACGTTGGGGGGGCCTGACATGACACTAGGGACACTAGGAAGAAGAAGAATAACCCATAATTACCCAATTGCATAAAGACAGTAAAGTTATAGCAAGAAATTTAAAATAAATATTTTTTCCAAGGTTTTAGTTCAATCAATTTGTTTAATAGCCACATATGTGTATATCAGAAATTGATCAAAGGCCAACGATTTAAATTGATATAAGGCAAACTATAAGCTCAAATATATAAATTGAGGAGAAATGAGGTGTGAAAATGACATTAAAACCCAGATGTTCATAGTTTATATATAATGTACTATCCGCCAAACCATTGGCATGAATCTTATAAAAGTTGTTTTTGTATAATGTAAAATAAATACGACCGAATAATGACGCATTTGTAAAATTCTAATGAAACCAATATTATATTATTTAAAGTTAAGGCATTAAGATTGTGTAGGCTTAAAGACATTGTGATTTGTTTCATCAAACACTATTTATTCCACTTTATGTAACGGTACACCCCTACCGGTTTAGAGGTTTTCTCCTCGTCATCAGAAGATCACAAACAATACTCAATTCTGTTCGAAGTCGTACCGAAATACACACTTCTAACCAACCAATATTATTATAACCGAATATTTTACAATAGTTGCTTTTTTCGGTTTAACTGTAATTTAAAATATTGAGACTGGGGTTCGATTCTCGATAATACTAAAATACTCGTAATAACAAACCGATTATTCCAGAGCAATTAAATTAATTCAAGCCGATCACATTGTGAACCAGGCAATCTCCACGGATCTTCCTCGAATAACAGCCTGAGGAAGACCAAAGAATTCATGGGTGGTGCAAAAAGATAACCTGATGCAGAGGCACGGCCTGGAGGACGTAGTCCGGGACAGAAGAGCATACAACCTGAGGACGAGGAGAGCTGACCCCAACAGTCTTCGCAGACAGTGAGTTGGGATGGAGCCAGGGAGAAGAAGATGATTCCAGAGCAAATTTATTAGAAATAAAATATTATTTCAAGTGTTTATTTTTTTAATGTATTGGTATGCACATTTAATCGAGAACTATTTATAAACGACCATAAAATTATTGATAAAACGGCAATAAAAATAAAAACGAGTGTGTATTGTTAAACTTCTATAAACTGAAAAGTTTTAAATCATGACTATTTAAAATGATTATTCTTACGTCATTGCATACCGAACAGATCTATTTGATCATGCACTTTATTCCTTCAGTCCTCTGCGTTGAGTGTTGGTCTCGGGAGTTGTTCTTTAATCAAATATTTACTTGGATCTACCAAGCGGCTTTTTCCCATATTGTTCTGTCAACTATACGAGTATATTGAGTGTTAACATAAGTTGTGTCCGTTTTTTCCAAATTTCAAAATGAGCACCAAAAGTAAAACAAAATGTTAAAGGTTATACGTCTTTCGAAAGAAAATTTTCTGTTCTACAAGATATTGTGTTTGCTTTTATGTTACATGTATTATTTTATTTGATTACAAGCCTTCAAACTGGCTGAGCAGATGAATTGTAGTCATGTGACTACAAGTCATCTGTTCAGCCAATTCTACGGTAATTTGAAGGGGATCTTCATGAATAATATGGTTAAAGCGATCCTCATCAAAGTTCACTGGTCGTCCGGAACGCTCCATGTCTTTCAGGTCGAAATTACCGTCTTTGAAACGCAAAAACCACCAACAAGCTGTTCTTACATTCATAGCATCTTCACCATACACTTTGCAAATATCGCGAGCAGCTTTGGCAGCTTTATTCCCTTGATTGAACGCGAACAGAAAGAGGTGTCGAAAACGATCACTTTCGTCTACTTGACATTTCATTTTGAAGGCTTGTAATCAAATAACATAATACATGTAACGTTAAAGCAAACACAATTTCTTGTAGAGCAGAACATTTTCTATCGAATGACGTATAACGTTTACCATTTTGTTTTATTTTTAGTGCTCATTTTGAAATTTGAAAAAAAAACGGACAACTTATGTTAACACCTAATATTTGGATCTACCAAGCGGTTTTTCCAAATACTGTTCTGACTCAAATATAATTGAAGGTGTCCTGCTTTTGAAATTAAGCATAACATTGTATTGTATTACACTTTTGTTGTATACAGTACAACTTAGCGGGCTTATTGACATCTGACAATCTCTTTCAACCAATCAGAAAGATGTTAATGTGGTCTTAAGTGAAAACCAGACTGGAATCGTTTTTTTTAATCTGTTACAGTGGGATATTATTGACTTTTGAAACTTGCGCAAGCTGTCCAGCACTTAGAAATAATGATAACAATAATTACGCAATGCGTAAATTCACAGATCAACATTTATTACATTCTTATAAAATAATATTGCAATTTCAGAAATTTCAGTTTCCATAGATAATTTTTACTTCAAAGGTTTTCATTTCTTCCCCTGGCCTTATTTCATTAATTTGCAATTAGACTATATGATTCTATGATTAAATATTTTGCGATCATACACAGTGGTAATGTCGATGGAACTATAACATTTATTTCACGTATAGATTTCATTTAACTTATTGTACCCGGCGGTAAGTAATACACATCGGGCATAAGAAAGAGACTGTCGGGCCATAATTGGTTAACTTCGGCTTTGTAGAGCGTCGTCTCTGTCATTCATACACGTGTTTCGTCGCGATTTGTTAGTCGTTGTCAAGCGTTCTAGGGACAGAGACGACGCTCTACAATGCCGAAGCTAGCTGATTATGGCCGACAGTCTCTTTCTTAAGCCCGATGTGTATTACTTACCGCCGGGTATTGTACAACAGCGTCACCTTATCTTCGCTGGAAAACGCTTTTTTTGAGGTCTTGAGCGATTACGTTTAAAATTCGATAATGCGCCTTCGTCACAGGATGATCCAAAATCCTCTCGAAGACGTATGGAGGGACAAGTGAACTGTGAGGGAAAAAAATAATTAAATAAATAAGCTGGAACTAATCTTAACGCAACTATTCAAAGAACTTAATATAGTATTTTTTATTGACATTTTATATTTTGTGAAAATTCTGTTGATAGCTATGTACATATATTATATTATTTAATATTTTGAGAGTTTGAGAATCGTAAGTATAAGATTTAAAAGGCGCGCACCTGGATGGCGATGGTTCTCCCCTCCCTTTCTTCACCCACCAACCAGTCGGTTCCAGCGATCGCCATTTTTACTCGAGGAATGTGGCCGGTCGGTTCGGCGGGAGCGATAGAGCGTCTTGCTCTTGCTGTATATTTTTTTTCATCAAAAATATCCGTAAATATAACAACAATAAACAAAATTGCGAGTTTTTATAATGAACTAAAATTATAAAGTGTAATTGTGGAGATAGTTTGTGTTACTTTTATGAACAAATAGTGTCAAGTGTTCCTTGTATCAACGGGATTTTTTTCAAATATAGAATACTTTGAAGTTAGTTGCTTGTGCCGTTATTGCAGGATTTTGTTTGAAAATGTTACAATTTGTGATGTTATATCTAAATTTTGAGTTGTAAATACATGTATTTTTATACTCAATATGTAAAAAATAATACGAACTCCGCTTCAAAGGTAGTTTTTGTCTTTATTACAAGAAAAAATAATTATAATACTGAATTGTTTGCATATTCATCTGCAATACGTCGAAAGCTGAATGTTTTATTTTGAGTTTGAATGGATTGTTTATAACCAAAGCTTTATTTTGATTTTTCAACTGTATGTACGTTGATTTTCAAACAAAGATGCTCCAATTTAAAAGATGATTTGAACCTTTTGTTCAAAAATAAATAATTTAAGTGTATAATTTATAAATTGGTTTCAAGTTTTTTTCCGTTTATGTACATACATGCATATAATCAAATTCAAAACATTAGCCAGGTACTAGGGTTAACTTAGGGTCACAAATTCCATTGAAAAGACGACAGATAAGAACATGCTACCAATCGAGTATTATAACATTTAAATTTTACTATTTGAAATTGCTGTTTTATTTAATTTATATAACTTCAATGAATTATAATGACTTTTAGTCAGAGAGATGTATGTAAATACATTAAAATTTAAGGTTTTTGATGACAACGTTGTACTCGTATATATGAGGTGTTAACATAAGTTGTGTCCGTTTTTTTCCAAATTTAAAAACGCGCACACAAGTAAAACAAAATGGTAAAGATTATACGTCATTCGATAGAAAATTTTCTGCTCTATAAGACATTGTGTTTGGTTTTACGTTACATACTCGTATATTATTTTATTTGATTACAAGCCTTCAAAATGGAATGTCAAGTAGACGAAAGTGAGCATTTTCGACACCTCCTTCTGTTCGCGTTCAATCGAGGGAAGAAAGCTGGGATCTTCATTAATAATATGGTTTAAGCGGTCCTTATCGAAGTCCACTGGTCGTCCGGAACACTTTTAGGTCGAAATTACCGTCTTTGAAACGCAAAAACCATCGACGAGCTTTCCTTTAACTCATAGCATCTTCACCGTACACTTCGCAAATATTGCTAGCAGCTTTGGCAGCTTTATTCCCTCGATTGAACGCGAACAGAAGGAGGTGTCGAAAATGCTCACTTTCCTCTACTTGACATTCCATTTTGAAGGCTTGTAATCAAGTAAAATAATATATGTAACATAAAAGCAAACACAATATCTTGTAGAGCAGAACCGTTTCTTTCGAATGACGTATAACATTTACCATTTTGTTTTACTTTTGTTACTCATTTTTAAACGGACACAACTTATGTTAACACCCAATACATTCAGACTTCACGTTCATATACGAGTACTACTTTTAATATTTATTTGTTGTCGTGATATTGTATTTAATATATCATATATGAAAATATAATGTCATTTTTTATTTTCTTATAATAAAAAACGTGTATTTTAATCCTATTGACATATCTTATAAGAATATTTGATATATCAAATGTGAAACTATACATTCGATGTAAATACAATACGGGTATATTGCTATATGTTATAATACAATACAGGTATATCGACATTTTGCAATTAGTCCAACCGACCAGAAATGTGTCCAAGGCATGCGTGTGGAAAAAAACAGACTATAGTTCGGAAATTCTAGGATGAGTCCTGTGACAGCTCACAAATTTGCCACAATACAACCTTGTAACGATCTTCAGTAATTTTAATTATTTTATCAACTTTAATATAAGCCTCAATTCTAATAAATAACAAGTTATTTAGGTAAATACATTACATTAGGTTGTATTGGGGCAAATTTGTGAGCTGTCACAGGACTCATCCTAGAATTTCTGAACTATAGAAACATTTTTCTTAATCAATATTAAGAATCGATCACGAGATTATAATACTTTCTTTGGTCTTCCTTACCACGTCTCCACTCACATTTGAACTGAATATTTTTTTGTCAGTCTTTCTTCATGCATTCGTTCTACATACTCGTACCATCTCAGAGTGCTTTTTTTGTCATCTTACTCAACACATCAGCCTTAAGTTCACATTCATCCTTAATCACTTCATTGCGTATTATGTCATACATTGTCACACCATATATTCTTCTCAGTGCAAGAATGTATTCCACTCCTTTCAGTATTTTTTTACATCCATGTTTTCCCCTCATACATCTAAGTTGCTACTAAAATGCTATTGTTGACCATCATCTAAGTATACACTAATACTGTTCGGTTCGAGTATATCGTCGTTGTTTTTGATGCCATTTACAAAAATGCCACTTTATCTCTTCGAAAAACTGAATTGGGCTAGAAACTTTCACGGCTACGAAATGAGAAGCAGAGAGATTCTTTTACTTATCCCAAACCATAATCTAACACTATTCAAAGGATCTTTTTCATACTCAGCCAGCAAATGCTGGAATGAGTTACCCCAGGCCTTGAAGGAGTGGGTGAACAGGTGTACCTTCAGAGATGCTCTAAAGTGTTATCTTCTGGGTGGTTAGTAGGTTTCTCAGTTCTACGTGTTCAAGGGTGTGGGCTGAAAAACATCTGGTGTCACCGTGGCTGGGCTCGCCCTATATTGGTGGGGTGTATCTTGGCCGGGGGGATGTTATTAGATGAGACCAGACCTTTTGATAGCTTCTGTTTTTTAATGCATTCTCTTTTTAATGTGTTCTTGAAATGTGTCTAAATGTATTACAATATTTACATACTATGTTGCTATCAATTAACCTGTATTTATTTATTTATTATATTTATTTAAAATAAAAATATCAACACAGGGAAAAAACATGTATGTCCAAAAGTTATATGGTTTCCCTGTTATGAAAAGACAAAAAAAACACATCATCCCGAAGCAATTCCATAGTTGGTATTAATCCCTGCCAACCAGCACAAGAGTTCATGACTTAGTAAACCCCGACACATCAAGTCATTGGGATTAAATAATAAAATAATATAGAAAAAACAATATTTTAGAAGCGTTTCAGTCAACTTTTTACAGTTGTTTTCACCAAGAAAGGATTATGTCCAAAAACAGGTGTCCGTATTTTAAATTTTTAGGTAATATGTTTTTAAGTTACTCATTTTTTTGTAGTAATTCTTATAAATAAATCAACTGTTTTTAAAAAACACCTGTTTATATTTTATTTTATTATAAACTTGATTTTACATCACCTTCCGAAACTTAAATTGCATTTATCTTAAAACTCAATATTTGGACTTAAATGCTTTTCGTAGAACAACGACGATATGTACTTTAGTGCCCTATTGACTTCGTTTTATATTTTCACACTCATTGGATGTCTCTCTTAACTCTTCCATCATCTGAGAAAATACTACCCAAATAGCAGAATCGTGAACTTGCTCCAATCGTTCATTCCATCCTTAAAAATACAATTTGGCGGTATAATCCCTTGACAGTGGAATTATACTGACTGTCAAAAACGAAAGTCTGGAGATCTCAGTATATGTTAGCAGTGAAGTTTAAATGTATGATATACTCGTAGATAGATCCATTGCAATAAACCATTTCTAATTTACAATAACGCGTTTGATGAGATTTGTTGTACGTTATACTCAAGAAAATGTAGCATGGTCCCTGTGACGTTTGAAATGTCATGTCTCAAAGGGGTGGGGTAAAATCGTTTTTTTTACAAATCGAATAATTTTTTTATAAATGGAAAAATTGTTTTTCTTTAAACTGACGTTTTAATTCCTAATTTTCATTATACTGACTTTCTAATGTATTGTATAATTTGTATCTATCTTTAAATAGGCCAAGATCCACTATGAAATAATACTAATTACGAACATTTAATTTTAGGTATAAATAATCGAAAATCCAATTATCGTATACCCCATCCCTAGCCAATGCAGACTAACGCAGTGACTTTTGACGTATGTCTCCAAATATTATTTGATTTTAACAAACTGACATATTTTTGCTAATTTGTAACAAGATGTATTAATTTGTCATAATTGTCAGTATTGTGTTATGTATTTACCTAAATAACTTGCTATTTATTAGAATCGAGGCTTATATTAAAGTTGATAAAATAATTAAAATTACTGAACGTCGTTACAAGGTTGTATTGGGGCAAATTTGTGAAACGTCATAGGGACCATGCTACATTTTCTTTAGTATAATTGACACGATCATGAGCCAAACATTATAAAAAGTCTTAAACAAGTTTAGAAACAATCCACTTGTTTTGTTTGGTGTCTAGCACGAGGATTAAACATCCTTGTTTATTAAACCACCGGTGGAAAACTGCTATGAAGAAGAATAATGCGATTTGATTGATACATACCATACATATGTAGTGTTATGTTAAATATTGACCAGTTAACACGTGCCCCTAAATATTGACCAGTTAACACGTGCCCCTAAATATTGACCAGTTAACACGTGCTCCTAAATATTGACCAGTTAACACGTGCCCCTAAATATTGACCAGTTAACACGTGCCCCTAAATATTGACCAGTTAACACATGCCCCTAAATATTGACCAGTTAACACGTGCCCCTTAGTTTGTAGCGTGTTATTTTTTTTTTTGTAGTTTTTGTTTATATATTTCCGCTCGATAATTGACCATTCATAATTTTTATAATATACAATTAAATATTGGTCAATGAATTCATAGTTTGGCCTAAATACTAACAACTATTTATTTTTCTTAATATTTCGCAGACTAACGCAGTGGCTTTTGACAAACGTCACCAAATATTATTTGATAATAACAAACTGCCACATTTTTGTTAATTTGTAACAAGATGCATTAATTTGTTATTATGGTTAGTTTTATGTAATGTATTTATCTAAATAACTTGCTATTTATTAGAATCGAGGCTTGTATTAAAGTTGATAAAATAATTAAAATTACTTAACGTCGTTACAAGGTTGTATTGGGGTAAATTTGTGAACTGTCACAGGGATCATGCTACATTTTGTCAAGTATAACGAGATCAGTGGACATCACTTGACACTGACGTATACTCCTTCATACCATATATAAAAGTTCATGGCCATTATTCAAGAATATGAAGTCTGAGAAAGGTTTACCTTGATGGGATATACGAGTACATCTTCTAGAGTCTAGACAGAGACAGATAAGATTAATACTGAAAAGAACCGAAAAATACATAGGGTGACAATGTATGGCATAATACACAGTTTAATGATTAGGGATGCTTAAGGTTGATGGGTTAAGTAGGATGAAGAAGAACACACTGAGATGGTTTGAGCATGTGAAACGAATTAACGAAGAAAGATTTAACAAGACAAATATTCAGTGCAAATGTGAGGAAGGCGCTGTAGAGGAAGCTCAATACAAGTATGGTGGGATCATCAAGTTTATTCGATCTTACCCAGAAAAATAATGTGACACAACCGAGACCATTGGTTTGTGAGTCAAACGACTTACAGTACCCGGCGGTAATAATACACATATGAGATGTATACCCTTGCGGTCGGGCTCGCCCTACATTGGTGGAGTGTATCTCGGCCGGGGGAATGTTTGTGGGATGAGCCCGGACCTTTTAATGTCTTCTCTCTTGAATGTATTTTTTTTGTCATCTATTTATTTTCTGTGTTTTTTTTATATTCTTGTTCTACGTGTTCAAGGGTGTAGACTGAAAAACATCTGGTGTCCCCATGGCTGGGTTTGCCCTATATTGGTGGGGTGTATCTTGGTAAAAGGGGAGGTAAGAGGGGATGTTATTAGATGAGCCCACACCTTTTGATAGCTTCTGTATTTAATGTATTATCTACAATTTATGTGTTTTAGAAGTGTTATTTAAATATATTTTGTACATACTATGTTGCTGTCAATAAACCTATATTTATTTATTTATTTACATGGTTTTGTTGAGCGTCGTCTCTGTCGCATGATGCACTAAACGTCCGGTACGCGTCGACGCGACGGAACACGTGTTTGAATGACAGAGACGACGCTCTACAAAGCCGAAGTTAGCCGATTATGGTCGACAGTCTCTTTCTTAGCCCGATGTGTATTTCTTACCGCCGGGTACTTTAATCACTGAACGGGGGAATTTGTCGACCCTCAATCACTGAGTGAGGGTCGGCAAATTCTTACATCATTTTTTTTATTGAATATAAATACAATTTTCACATTATACGAGTGTCAGTCATATTACATACTCGTATATTCCTAAATAAATAAGGACAATAATTATTTTTAATGACAGTATATAATATTAATATATACATACCATCACGCCATCCCCCTGTCGGGGTACGCAGAGAGGACTGAGCGCCATACTTTTTATCTCGACACTCAGATACTTCGCCTCTTCTGCATCAACACATCTCATATCATTTCTCCGATTTATTACATTTCCTTCTTTTAAAATTTCATTCACTTGATCTAATCATACTTTCTTTGGTCTTCCTTTACCATGATTTTACTCATATTTGTGGTATAACACATCGATCAATAAGTCCCGGGACTAACTACTAAAACAACATTTGTTTGCCAAAATTCTTCTTTATTCATCAACATAGTCTCCTTCAAGAGCGATACATTCAATCCAACGCTTTCCTAACTTTTCTATGCCAGCCGTGTAGAACGATTTATCTTTGGTTTCAAAATAGGCGTTAGTTTCGGTAATCACTTCTTCATTGGAGCCAAATCTCTTTCCCTGGAGCATCTTTTTGAGGTCTGCGAACAGCCAATAGTCGCTGGGGGGCAAATCTGGAGAATACGGTGGGTGTGGAAGCAATTCGAAGTTCAACTCATACAATTTGGCCATCGTTACCATCGACTTGTGACACGGTGGATTGTCCTGATGAAAGAGAACTTTTTTCTTCTTCATATGGTTTTCTTCGTTACTAAAACCACTGTAACTCAATGACACAATGTCGGAATGTCATGAAAGTTTTACACGTAACTTCTAAAAGTTGGTACTAACTGAGAATGGTATGGATTTGTTATTAGAGGCGCCATCTGTTGGTTAGCCCCGAGACTTATTGATCGATGCATTTGTTTTTTTTTTAGTATTTCTTCATTCATTCTTTGTTCATATCCAAAACATCTCATCATCAACATCTTACTCAATACACTAGCTTTAAGTTAACATTCATCCCTAATCACTTTATTCTGTTAACTGTCATAAACATATTTTATTGCCCTATGTATTCTTCTCAGTGTACACTTTTTATTCGACTATTTTCAATATTTTTCTATACCTACGTTTCACTTCCATAAATCAAAGTTAGTACTGAAATACTGTTGTGGACCATCAATCTTAGCAGAATTTGAGCTTCCTCTGCATTCATACACAGTACCGCACAGGGTACAAAGACTGTAAATAGGCACGTTGGTTGCCGCGTAGCGCTCAGAGAATCGAGGTAGCGAATTCCGTAGCGAAGATCCAGTAGAAGAAGAAGGTAGCAGGGAGAGATTCCTCTCAAGGCAGTCGAAGTAGGGTAGCGGGTCTCAAGTAAAAACACGGTAAAGTCGGTAGTACTGAGAATATATATTTCCAAAATCAGGGGGTCCTCTATATAAATGGTCAGTCGGCCGTCACAAGCGCCCATTGCCCGCGAAATACAACAACTTTCGGGGTTTTGGGCCCTGCTTACGCCGACTGGACCCCGACCTACTCCGATCGCATTGCCCCGCAAGTCACTTATTTCCAGTGCGGTCGCGAATGCGATCGGAGTCAAACAAACATACATTTTACATATAAAATACAAGAACATATATCAGATTTACATGCAAATATAAGTTAACATTAGTTTTATAGACAGATCTACACATAAATGTCTTTTTCCCTTATACCACATACACACACACAAGGGTGACGGCACACGTCCGATACATACACTTTTCTCGGACTTCCTCCGTTTCATTATTTCAAAATATCAATCACTTGATCCCACCATACTTTTTTTGCTCTTCATCTGACGCACCTTTCGTTCACATTTGCATACGTGTAATAACACATAAAAAATAAATATGTACACATATTGTGTAAGATTTTTATAATTTGATGTGAACATTATTATTCGTGTTGGAAATCGAGTGCGTGTCGCCATTATCAAACATCTATATCGAATTCTAATTTCCTTCACGATTTATTAAAAAGAAAAACCGATCTCTGGCCGTAGGTTGGACTTGCCTGCGTTTTAAGATATTTTCATAAACGATATTCGTTCGCTTTATTTTCTAAAATTTTACGTACAATCAAATGTTTATCATTTAAAAGTTAGTACTTAGTTTTCTAGTTCTTTAAAATATATTTTCTTTCTATTCCAGGTAGCTGGTGATTGACCCTAGTAAAAAAAATTCGTGTGTGTACTTTTAGTGATGTCGTGATTGTTGTTCGTGCTACGGATTATATTTTTTTATATGACGTGCTATTATTACATGCGTGATATTGATTGATTCAGCAAGTTCTTGAATCACGATTTATCAAAATGGAACTGGACGTTGTAGTGTGTGACTTTATATTGTCTTTTCATTGTCCAACTGGTTGACTGTTTCGTAGTTGAAGTTACATACAAGAGTATTTGTGGTGAACTTTTATACCGGTAAAGAAAAACAGGTGAGTTGATTTTATATTTGTTTTTTTTTTATGTCATTTTTATTATATTATAAACTCTCGATTCAAGCACACGTTTTTAATTCCTTGTTAAATTTGATTTTAATTTTTCTATTTTATGGATTAGAGTAGCGACAGGAAACAAGGTAAATGAAACAATACAACAATGGCATATATCAAAAGTAGCAAAAATTACAGTACATAATATACATACATATATAACATAACACCATCTACCTGACAGGCAAGGTAGAGAGGACAGAACGCCATACTTTGCTATCTCGATACAGATTTTTGAGACTCTGGAATCAGTTATAAACCAATATAAGACTCGCTCCATCCTTGGCATGCTTTAACAAGCGACTGAAAAATCTCTTAATTTCTAGTCAGTAAAATAACGTGTTTCATTCCCGATTTTTCCTTTCCTATCCACCATCCCTTCCTTTTCTTTTGATTGATGATATCTCACTTTATATGAAAAATAATGTTCCGGTGATTATATGCTCACGTATGTGTTTGTGGATTTCGTGGGGATGGATAGTCATTTGAATGATTTATGCAACTTGCTTAGTTAACTTTTGGGCTGGTTGGTTGGTTGGAAGAGATTGCCGCCTGGCAATACACCCGCCAGATTGTATTTGCAATAAAAGAGTTGTATAAATAAATAAATACTTCGCCTTTTCTACATCCATACACCTAATACTATTTCTCTGATTTTTTACGTGTCCTTTAAAAATTTCATTCACTTGATCTACTCATACTTTCTTTGGTCTTCCTCTCCCACGCTTTTTACTCATCTTTGCGCTATATATTTGTTTTTAGTCTTTTTTCATACCCAAAACATATCTTCATCTTACTCAACACATTAACCTTAAGTTCACCTTCATCCCTTATTGCTTCATTCCGTATATCTGTGGCGTTATGAATTTCATCCAACTCGATTTCGATCTGCGCAGCTGTTAACTTCTTTAAATAAAAATGTTTTATGCCAGTACGGAACTCATATATATTTTCCATTATTGCGGTAAATGTGAATGTCGCATCTGGCTGAAATTTTGACAGAGGTCGCTTGACGAATGATACTTGCCAACAGTAATGTCACTTTATGAAGTGAAATTATCAAACTTTTTAAACTACCCTTGTACTTCCGATGAAATATGAAACATGAAAATAGTTACACCTAAGTATTGCTCTCGTTACAAACCTGGATCGTTACACGTGTTGCGGTGATTTTTTAATTTGTGGAATGGTCCAAGTAATTTATTATTACAATAAATGTTCTAAAATCCCATGTAAAACGGGCTTAGTACTCAATTAAACAAAAAAACATTGTTAAAATATTCACTTTTGCGCATTCTTTCTCACTGTGTGTTGTTATTTGAATATTGTTTTTTGATCTAATTAGCGGTGTTTCTCACATTATTCCTCATAAAGTAAATTCACACCAAGAGATCTCGAGAAGTAAGAAAATAACTAAAGAACCATCTTGATAGCGGGAGTACCTACTTGTGTAAAAAAACTCTGTGTAATAAGCGACACAGAATTTAGTAATAAATCATTCATAAGTAGAGGTTAATAACGGTTTTATAAAGTAATAAGTGACAAAAAATATTGATAAAATCGGTGTGTAATAAGCGAAGTAGATTTTTGAAATAAATAATGAAAAGATAGAATAAGTAACGGTTTTATAAAGTCATAAGGGACAATAATTAATTATTGATAAACTAAGTGTGTAATAAGCATAACAGAATTTTGTAATAAATAATTCAAAAATAGAAGAAAATAACGATTTTATAAAGTCATAAGTGACAGTAATTATTGATATGCAAATGGATGGAGAAACATTACCAAATTGTGACTTCTTTAAGTATCTTGGGTCGCTCATCCATAGCGATGGAGGATGTGCAGCAGATGTAACACATTGAATTAGTGTGGGATGGATGAAGTTTAGATCAATGACGGGAGTTCTATGTGATCCGAAAATGCCAGTAAAGTTAAAAGGAAAAGTATACCAAACGATTGTCAGACCCGCACTCCTCTATGGCTCCGAATGCTGGACGATGTATACCTCTTACTCCAGGCAACTAGAAACTGCTGAAATGCGCATGCTAAGATGGTCAGCAGGTGTGTCCCTAAGAGACAAAATAAGAAGCTCACGCATTCGTGGAAGCCTGGGTGTTACATACATCAACATCAAGATGGAGGAGAGGCGGTTGAGATGGTATGGGCACGTTGGACGCAGAGCACCCGATCACATTGTGAACCAGGCAATCTCCATGGATCTTCCTCGAATAACATCCAGAGGAATACCAAAGAATTCATGGGTGGTGCAAAAAGATAACCTGATGCAGAGGCACGGCCTGGGGGACGTAGTCCGGGACAGAAGAGCATACAACCTGAGGACGAGGAGAGCTGACCCCAACAGTCTTCGCAGACAATGAGTTGGGATGGAGCCAGGGAGAGAGAGAAGTGACAATAATTATTGATAAACTTAGTTTGTAATAAGCGAAGCAGAATTTTATACTAAATAATTAAAAAATAGAAGAAAATAACGATTTTATAAACTCATAAGTGACAATAATTATTGATAAAATCGATATGTAATAAGCATAGCAGAATTTTGTAATAAATAATTTAACAATAGAAGAAAATAACGATTTTATCAACTCATAAGTGACAATAATTATTGATAAAATCGGTGTGTAATAAGCGAAGCAGAATTTTGAAATAAATAATTAAAAAATATAATAAATAACGGTTTTATAAAGTCATAAGTGACAATAATTATTGATAAACTTAGTGTGTAATAAGCGAAGCAGAATTTTATACTAAATAATTAAAAAATAGAAGAAAAAAACGATTTTATAAACTCATAAGTGACAATAATCTTTGATAAAATCGATACGTAATAAGCATAGAAGAATTTTGTAATAAATAATTCAAAAATAGAAGAAAATAACGATTTTATATACTCATAAGTGACAATAATTATTGATAAAATCGGTGTGTAATAAGCGAAGCAGAATTTTGAAATAAATAATTAAAAAATAGAATAAATAACGGTTTTATAAAGTGACAATAATTATTGATAAACTTAGTGTGTAATAAGTGAAGCAGAATTTTATACTAAATAATTAAAAAATAGAAGAAAATAACGATTTTATAAACTCATTAGTGACAATAATTATTGATAAAATCGATATGTAATAAGCATAGCAGAATTTTGTAATAAATAATTCAAAAATAGAGGAAGAACGGTTTAATAAAATCATGTATCAATAATTATTTACTAGTTGCAACCCGTGAAATATTCACGGAAGTAAAACAAATTATTCATTTTTGAAATACCGAATGGAGCAAGATCAGCTTTAAGTTTTTTGGGTTCATTAATGTTTAAAGTTTAAAATAAAAAAGGTACATCTTGATTGATGAATTATTTAATTCTCAAAAATCTCTTTCTACACGATGTTTTGTGTATAAACATTACTGTTGTTCAATTTAAATCGTTGATAAAGTTTTCCTTGAATACTTGTTTCAGATATATTGACTGTAATGTTTTCGCGTTTCCGACATCTTGAAAAAGCCACATATAATTGTCTGCATTAAAAAAAAGAGCATAAGATAAAAAAACACAAGTAATTATAAGGTTCAATATAATAGGAATTAAATGAATTATTTAATGAATTACAATTCAAAATAAATTGGCATCGTCTCCTTTTACACCGGTTCGTTCAGTATAATTTCAATCTGTTTCAAAGTAGTAAACACAAATAATTATAAGGTTCAATATAATAGGAATTAAATGAATTATTTAATGAATTACAATTCAAAATAAATTGGCATCGTCTCCTTTTACACCGGTTCGTTCAGTATAATTTCAATCTGTTTCAAAGTAGTAAACACAAATAATTATAAGGTTCAATATAATAGGAAATAAATGAATTACAATTCAAAATAAATTGGCATCGTCCCCTTTTACACCGGTTCGTTCAGTATAATTTCAATCTGTTTCGAAGTATTCCTCTTTCGCTCTCTTGTATTCAAAATGCAATTCTCGTATTCTTTCTTTGGCGACAACCGTACGGGTTTTGGCCTATTTATATTATGATTAAGTAAGTCTGTAATACGAGTAATCGAAGCAGAATTTTGTTATAAATAATTTAAAAATAGAAGAAATAACGGTTTTATAAAGTCATAAGGGAGAGTATTAATTATAGATAATAAATGATATTGCATTATTTGTTTTTCTTTTTATATAAAATCCTCAACTCTTACTTAATTTTTTCTGAATTGTTGAGTTTTTTTTCTATACTAGAGTTTCTTTATTACATACTCCTCATAAGGCTATTTTCTATTGTACAAAAAGTACTTCTTATTACCAACAAAATTCCCCTTTATATATGTTGTTTATAGTTAAGGCATTAACGTTGTGGAGGTTTAAAGACATTGTAATTTGTTTTTATCAAACACTGTTTATTCCACTTGTTTGTAACAGTATAACCCTACCGGTTTCAAGGCTTTCACCTCATCTTCAGGGGAGCACAAACAAGACTAAATTATGTTCGAACTGGCACCGATATACACGCTTCAACGGTTGGGGGCTGAGGGGTGAGGGAGGCATGGGACGATTTCGGCCAAGAGCGGAGAGATTTATGGGATATAACTGTTTACCAGATGTTCGGATCGATGTACTGACTTAGAAATTTCTAGGGCCTCTAATCTGTCCAATTAATTTCCGTTACTACTGATATGTAAGAATTTGGCATCATCGATAGAAAAAGTATGGTTTAACCGGTGACAATGATTAGCCTTTTCAGAATAAATCAAAGGATTTGTTAAGGCGGAAATCGTCCCATGCCTCCCTCACCCCTCAGCCCCCAACCGTTGAAGCGTGTATATCGGTGCCAGTTCGAACAGAATTTAGTCTTGTTTGTGCTCCCCTGAAGATGAGATGAAAGCCTTAAAACCGGTAGGGTCATACCGTTGCAAAAAAGTGGAATAAACAGTGTTTGATAAAAAATAAATTACAAACCCCTTTATATATAATATCTAACACATTTTTAACAAAATTTAATGAATTGTCGATATATTTTATCATAGTTTGTTGAGCTATGAAAGTATTAATCTAGTATTGAATTTGTACTATACTGTACGTTCCACATGAATGTCAAGAGTGACACTCAGTGCGGTGAGATGCGGGCAGTCTGACGCAAGACGGTCTCGTATCAATCAACTGTGTATATGAATCGATTTTTTTTAAGTTATTTGGCTTGTGTACTTACTTCTTATTATATATTAATTGAGTTGTTTTAACGTATTTTTATTTAGTTTTGTTGAATTGTAATAAATTGTTTTTTTTTTTAATTGCAATAATTGTCACCGTGAGAATCATACATTTTCTATCGATGATGCCAAATTCTTACATATCAGTGGTAACGAAAATAAATTGGACAGATTAGAGGCCCTAGAAATTTCTAAGTCAGTACACCGATCGGAACATCTGTTGAACAGTTATTTTCCAAAAATCTCTCCGCTCTTGGCCGAAATTGTCCCGTGCCTCCCTCACCTCCCAGCTTCAAACCGTTGAAGCGTGTATATCGGTACCAGTTCGAACAGCATTTAGTCTTGTTTGTGCTCCCTTGAAGATGAGGTGAAAGCCTTGAAAGCGGTAGGGTTATACCGTCACAAAAAAGTGGAATAAACAGTGTTTGATAAAAATAAATTACAATGTCTTTAAACCTCCACAACGCCTTAACTATAAACAACATAATCATTTGTAATTATTGAAGCTAATACTACGAGTATATTGTTTTCCTTTTTCAAATTTTAATCGACATTAAAATTTTGACTAATTTTATCGTTTCAATGGAAAGGCGAATCGTGGAGTACAAGTACGTAACGAGTTACTATTGTGAGCACTCACTAGGCAAGGCCTGTGACGAATTGACCTCATCCATTAATCACGATTTTCATATATTTGTTCTAAATACTTAAATACCTAGAGCTGATGTATTGAATACGATGTAAAAGGGTACTGACGTAGTTTGAGCATGTGGAACGAATGAATGAAGAAATGTGTGGGAGAGAAGTGCCAAGGAAATAATAGTTGAATCAAGTAAATGATATTTTAAAATAAAGAATGAAGGAAAACTTCCTTAATAAATACACATTACAAATGTGAGAGGAAGGTGCGGTTAAAAATCAAAGAATGTATGTTTGGATCAAGCGAATGATAGTTTGAAAGATTGAAAAATGTAAGTAAGAGAAATAGTAGGATCGTTTGAGAAAGTACGAGTATATGAATGTGAAAGAGGCGAAACATGTGTCGAGATAGAAAAGTTTGACGCTCTGTTGTCTCTGTCTACCCTAACAGGGAAATGACGTGTTGATATGTATGTATGATGTTTAATCAAAGAATCTTTTTTTTACCGTTTTTCAGTCTTCTTTAACCTGTTCACCGCGTTAAAAATCAAATTCCACGAATCCTGTGCGCGGCACAATTTCAGCGTTTTTTAATTTCTAAGTTTAAACACATATTTTGTTTAGAACCACTGATATTTGATTACAACACCAAGTAAACATGACACTTAAGTAATTTTCTGATAATAAATAATAGTCATTACTCTTAAGGAGACTCATTAAATAAAGGAGATAAACTTAACATTACGTAAAATAAACAAAGGAATGCTACGATCAAATCAATGCTTCATGACACTCACCCAATCAAATGCATATAGCACTAGTAATGTTTATTTACGTAAGAGAGACTTAGTAATGTTTATTTACGTAAGAGAGACTCATCGCAGGACTCGATCCGCGCGACAGGTCGTTAATGCTGGAAATATTGAGAAACCAAAAAAATTCGGCGCTCTGTTTATTCAACAATATCTCATAAACTAATATATTATTTGACAAGGTTTTCAGAGATGTCGCTAGAATAAAGATTATTTTAAATTTTAGTTCAATTTTTATTCCGGTTTTGTGTCATTTTTTTTAAGTATTTGTGATTTGAAACATGGATTGTCGTCAGATCACAGGCGTTTGTGCTCCCCGCGGGGAACACGTTAAATAGTTATTTGATCAAGTTATCTCGAGAACTCTATTTTATGAGCTTTTATAGTTAGAAACTTGTTTACTCGTATCTTATCTTGACTACTCCAAATAACCGCGTCAAGCACGCTAACACTCGAGTTGTACGTGGATTCATTTTATTTGCATTCTATAAACCGGTTCAGACATAACAAATGGATGCCTTTATAGACATGCACAACACGTGCGCTATGGCGTGAAGTGTCAACAAATATTAATAAAAGTCTGTCAAAAGAAATCTTATCTTTATGGGAAAATATCTCCTGAATATCGTAAATCTATCAAAATATAATATAGTATATTGACAATACTCGATCAAAATATATTGACAATAGTACTATAGATAAGAAAATAGGTTATCAAAAATGAATCAACAAAAGAAGATTTACAAATAAAAAATATATTGTAACATACGAGGCATATCCAGAAATTAAGTGTACTGAATTTTTGTAGGTTACAATTTTTTTTTATAAACAAAAAAAATTACGTGGTTACCGTAGTACATATGTAAGCTATTTTTCGACATAGTTGTCATTCCTCTCAATGCAGGTGGTGTAGCGGGGTATCAACTTTTTGATGCCTTCCTCGAAGTAGTTTCCCGCCAACCCCTCCGTCCACTTCTCCACCTCCTCCTTTACCTCCTCGCCGGTTGAAAACCTTTTTCTACCCATGTACAGATTCAGGGAGGTAAAGAGATAGTAATCTGAAGGTGCTAGGTCAGGAGAATGCGCGGGATGGTTCAGGACATCCCATTTAAACGAGGCGAGCAGTTCCTTCGTGGCGTTGGCCGTGTGTGGTCTGGCATTGTCGTGCAGCAGGCAGACTCCCTTTGTCAGCATGCCTCTCCTCTTGTTCTGAATCACCCTCCGCAATTTTTTTAGGGTCTCACAGTATCTTGCAGAGTTGATGGTCTCCCCTTGAGGCATATATTCAATTAAATTTATGCCTTGACAGTCCTAAAACACGGATGCCATGATTTTCTTGGCTGAAATTGTGGTTTTGAACTTTTTGGCGGAGGGTGAAGAGGTGTGACGTCACTGTTGAGACTGCCTTTTGGTTTCAGGCGTGTAGTGTGCAACCCAAGTTTCATCTCCAGTAACGATGGAGTGGAGAAATTCATCTCCATGGAGTTTGCAGCGCCTCAAAAACTCTTGCCTTTTTACAAAATTTCGCACTTGGCGGGAGATTGGGTTGACATTTTTCACTAAACGTGTTGTCGCGTTGACACTTCTCAACGTACTGACCTCGAACTGGTTTCGTTGTGGAGGGGAAGGGTCAGGCTACACGGAAGTGTAGCCAAAATGTCGAAAATAAAATCCATCCGGTCGTGAGAGCCTCAGAACACTTACTTTCTGGATACGCATAGTACATAAATATTAATTTCTAACATTTAGTAACATTTAAAAAATAATCTCCAAAGACTGGGAGATGTCCCTGCTGTAGAATACTCGGATCATTTTTGTGTTATAGTTCGGAAATTCTAGGATGAGTCCTGTGACAGGTGTTATGTGATGGACACACATCTTACTTTTCAGTCCATAAAGTGAACTTAAGGGTCACCTGTCTTATCACCAGACATTTCTTTATACTGAATATTATATCACCGTCTTAATTTATTACTTGACTCAATTCTTATCACTTACCCTGCAAATAAGTGAAGCGCTAGAAAAGTACTTTCCGTTTATTCATCTAAAATGAAATATTGTAATTTATTTTTATCAAACACTGTTTATTCCACTTTTTTATGACGGTATAACCCTACCGGTTTCAAGGCTTTCACCTCATCTTCAGGGGAGCGCAAACAAGACTAAATGCTTTTCGAACTGGCACCGATATACACGCTTCAACGGTTGGGGGCTGGGGGTGGGGAGGAGGGGAGAAAGGCATGGGACAATTTCGGCCAAGAGCGGAGAGTTTTGGGTAAATAACTGTTCAACAGATGTTCCGATCGGTGTATAAACAACATAAAACGAAATATATATTATCTGACCACATTTACCCTTTGCTCCTACTCTTACACTCTCAATTGGAAAGGGATGAAGATTTCTCTTTCACCAAATTGTGTATATTAAGGGTCCGTAAGGTTCAAATTAATTAGATACGTTTTTATGGGCGAGGAACGAGGTCACTATAGCACTTTCCCATTGAAATTATCTCCGTGATACACTAACATGTAATCATTGTAATCGTCATCTAATAAAATGCTGAAGAAAGTGCGCATTTTCCATCATCACCATCAAACTCCCGAATTCCGACATAACACAGCTCACAAATTTGTTATGTAATGTATTTACCTAAATAACGTGCTATTTATTAGAATTGAGGCTTATATTAAAGTTGATAAAATAATTAAAATTACTGAACATCGTTACAAGGTTGTATTGGGGCAAATTTGTGAGCTGTCACAGGACTCATCCTAGAATTTCCGAACTATAGTGAACTGTTGTATTGTATTAAAATTTCGTTCTACAGTAGTACAGTACAGCGCCGACACTGTACGCCGGCACACCCGGTAGGGGTCTTTCGTCTCTGTAATACGGAAGAGGCGATGGTCCTAGCTGGGACATGTTTTGAGAATGCCCGATGATAGTTGGCCGAGAAGAGCGCTGTTTTTCTGTCCATTGGGGTCTCGACGGCCTGGAAGACCCTCTATCACGGTGTACCGTTCCTATGACAAGGAAGCCAGAGCGTTAGGAATGTCATGTAGGGAGATTACCAACACCGCCTAAAACCGCTCTGAATGGAGAAGACTGGTGGCCTCCCTCCGTATGCTCCCTTGTGGAGCTTTAAAGGGTGAATTGAATTGATTGACATACACATACATAAATATTAATTTCTTGTCAGTAAAATAGCGTGTTTCATTCCTGATTTTTCTTTTCCTTTCCTCTCCACCATCCCTTCCTTTCCTTTTGATTGATGATATCTCACTTTATATGAAAAATAATGTTCGAATGATTGTCCGTTTACGTGGGGTTCGTAGGTATATAGTATGCTCACGTATGTGTTTATGGATTTCGTGGGGGTGGATATCTATAGTATTTGAATGATTTATGCGACCACGTAACTTGTTTTTCTTTTACTTTTGTCTGGTTGGTTGTAAGAGATTGCCGCCTGGCAATAAGCCCGCCAGATTGTATTTGTAATAAAAGTGTTAAATAAATAAATAAAATACGAGTACATACATACCATTACGCCATTTCTCTGTCGGAATAGGTAGAGGGTACAAAGCGCCAGAATTTCTCATCTCGACACACATCGTTCGCCTTCTTCCATATTCATACACCTCATACAACTTCCATGATTTTTTCTGACTCTCTACGTTTTCTTCTTTCAAAACATAATTCACTTGATACAACCATCCTTTCCTTGATCTTCCTCTTACACGCCTTCCGTTCACATTTGTACTGTACCTATATCTGTTTTGTTAGTCTTTCTTCATTCGTTCCACACGCCCAAACAATCTCAGCGTCCTCTTCTTCACCTTATTTAACACATCAGCCTTAAGTTCACATTCATTCCTTATCACTTTATTCCGTATTCTGTCATAAATTTTTACTCCACGTATTTTTCTATTTAGAATTCCATACATAGCTCTGCATGGGGTGCCGGATGGACGGCGTCCACCAGGGAGACCCCCGAAACGATGGAGAGATAGCTGGAGCTCAGCATCACAGGAGGATAATCCTGCAGTAACATACTCTTGAGAGTCTACAGAAAGTTTAAGAAGAAGAAGAAGTATTCTTCTCAATGCACGCATCTCTACAGCATTTATTTGCTTCCTATAAGTATTTTTCCACGTCCACGTTTCTCTACCATACACCAAAGTTTGCACCAAAATAATATAGTGAACTATCTTAGTAGATTTTGATACTATTCGGTCCGAGAAACTTCATTACGTATTCTGTCATAAATTGTCCATCCATGTTTTCCCTGGTCTGCATCTACCACGCCTTCCACTCACATTTACACTATATATTTGTTTTGTTAAATTCGTATTTCTTAGATATTTATCTTATACCCAATTGTGTTACAATGGATATATACATTTTCTTCTTTGGTACCATCGAGAATCGAACCTGAAACCTTCGAGTCGAAGACCAGCGTCTTTGCAACTAGGCCGCTGATATCTTAGACCCTGTCCAGATGAGGCGTTTTACACGCGATTCGAGTAGCGTGTTTCGAATTAACCAAGGTAAATTGAACTAGCTTCGCAATATTCTTCCTCCGTGCGATTGAGTTAGGAGGAAGAAGACATTTAACAGAAACACAAATGTTCGTAAATTTCATAAATACCGCGAAGCTAGATCAATTTACATTGATTAATTCGAAACGCGCTAATTAAATCGCGTGTAAAACGCCTCATCTGGACAAGCCTTTAGATTTGACACTGCATTCCAGGTGTTCAAAGGATCTCACATGATTTGCAAGTTATCTCTGGGGAGTGGAATTGACTGGCACGTGCCTTGTATTTTTTCTAAGTTTAACGGACTTCAACGGTCAAAATAATCGCCTAGGAATGGCGTGCGGTGGGCAGATCACCTTGGGGGTGACTGTGATGAACCTTCTCGCTATAACCCGTTTTTTTAGACGTTTTAATCGATATAACTATTTTTCATGAGGATAAATCTATCTTACTGAATGATTAACAATAATACACATATATTACATGTCTACTATTTAAATATGACATACATACATACCTATATATATTTATTATATAATGCTTTATTTAGACCTTGCAAGGCAAGCAACAGGAAGGTGTTCTATAGGATACACACATACCATCACGCCATTTCACTGTCGGGGTAGGCAAAGAGGACAGAGCGCCAGATTTTGAAAACGCGACACACTTCGTTCGCGAAGAAATTGTTGTGTAGCAATAAGCCCGTCATATGTACAGTTTATAACTGTAGCATATTTATTTATTTTATTTATTTTGCACATGACAAGAAATATACATCATTTGTGAAAATACAACAGGTAATTTAATTTGGCGAACAATTTTAATGGGTCTTGGTTTGTTGCCTTTCATTTGTCGTGTCCCCAGTAAACTAGGCTTTTGCCTGTATCTCTCTGAGGACATAGTTATATAGTATGCAAAAATAAATCGATACTTCTTTCCGATTTTTGAATTTATAAAACCCCGTTGCACATTCTCATCAACCTGGCAAACAGTGACACTCAATTATGTTTGTATACATCACGCGAAATTAAACTCCTCACACTTCATCACTCCAGACAGACCAAAACATTCATCCCACAATATACCCCACATAATCATAAAAAACAAAAATATAAGTATAAAACAATAAAAAAACACCATATTCACATGTTCATTTTGATTTATAACTATATCATAGTCATATGTACCTTTTTGCTGAACTTGTACTTGTATTATATTGGCTGATGTGTAAAACTTAAGGTTGAAGTGTAAAGTAAGATGAAGAAGAGCATTCAGAGATGATTTGAACATTGTATTGTATAAAACTTTTGTTGTATATAGTAAAACCTGGCACGCTCATTGCTATGTGGCCATCTCTTCCAACCAACCAACCAGAAAGATGTTAACACTTGCCTTACTGTGCTAAAAAATTCCGCCAGCCACGGTGATGGACGCTAAGCGTCCAGGGAAAGATGTATATTTTAAATTAAAAGTTATGCAAAATTTGTCAGGTTATTTTTTTGTCATTAGCTATAAAAATTATTTAATTGTGTATTAAAACGTCGAATAATCAAATAAAATATAAGTCCTGGTCACTAGCTATCCATCACAGGGTGGCAAGTGTTAAAATAGGCCTAAATGAAAATCAGATCTAAATTTAAAAAAAAAAATGTTTTAGCGGGATTTGAACCCGCAACCTCCGGGCTGGGAAACAGGCATCCTACCAACTAGACTACGGAGGTCGTTGTAACTTGACATTAAGTAACATTTTTAAAAAAATCTCAAAAGACTGAGATGTCCCTGCTGTAGAATACTCGAACATTTTTGTGCTAGTGAACTGTTGTATTGTATTAAAATTTCGTTCTACAGTAGTACAGTACAGCGCCGACGCTGTACGCCGGCGCACCCGGCAGGGATCTGTCGTCTCTGTAATTCGGGAGAAGCGATGGTCCTGGCTGAGACATGATTTGAGAATGCCCGATGATAGCTGGCCGAGGAGAGTGCAGTTTTTCTGTCCATTGGGGTCCCGACGGCCTGGAAGACCCTCTCTCACGGTGTACCGTTTCTATGACAAGGAAGTCAGAGCGTTAGGAATGTCGTGGAGGGAGATTACCAATACCGCCAAAAACCGCTCTGAATGGAGAAGACTGGTGGCCTCCCTCCGTATGCTCCCTTGTGGAGCTTTAAAGGGTGAATTGAATTGATTGATTGTATACAGTATCACTCGGCGGGCTTATTGCCAGTGGCAATATTTTCCAACCGACCAGAAATATATTAAAGAGTCCTTAGTGATTTTTTGGGGGATATCACTGTCTGCAGGAGTTGAACGGTCATTTGCGAGTATGCGAATAAGTTTGCATCATCAGACCTTGTGTCAACAAAGAAATACATTTCACGCACTCAGCTCATTAGTCTTGGGATATTCGTGATTCACATCCTATTATCTTGGCCTACAGCTTTTTACAAGTTTCATTATACGAGTATATTCAATTAAAGTGGCCCCACGCAACGTATCAACTCGAAGGACGCGATCCATCAACTCTTATTATCGTCATTTGCCTCAACACCTCGTCACCTGCTCGTCACACCCATTCTCCATAGTCGGACTTCTATTTCAGTGATTCTCAAAGTCAGCTAATCACATTCTACGTTTCATTTTTCTACATATCATTTACTCGATCCGTCTATACTTTCCTTGGTCTTCTTCTCTTACGCCTTCCACTCATATTCGCAATATCATCATTATCATCATTGTCAACCAGGGTCGATCCACTGCTGGATGAAGGTCTTCCCAAGTTGTCTCCAAATAGTTCGATTTTTTGCTCGTTGATGCCATGCGATGCTGCCATGCTTCCTGATTTCATCCATCCAACGTACCTTCGGTCTTCTGGGCCTGTTTATCCCTCTTGGGTACCATTGGATTATTTCGGATGTCCATCGGGAGTCTGACATTAGCACTTTATATTTTCATATACATGGTATAGTGCAGACTATTAATTAAATAAACTAAAATATTAATATTATTATGAATTTAGGAAATCTAAGCTCGTTTAGGATATGTGTCCTAGAGGAAGAGATGATGATGGTTTGTTGATAAATAAATAAACTCGTTAGATCGCAATGCGGAAAGAGAGAGTGTATAATTTTTATAGTAACGTAGGTATTTATATATTTTTAGAATGTGCGCGGGGATGCGCTAGCGATATGCCTACGTCTCGTTTCCGCAAATACAAACAACTATTAATTGTTGTATGTAGGTATCATTCAAATACGAAACTGGCGAGATAGCCGTGGTGCGTTCTCTCTCTGGCGTGTAATGCGGTCCGCTCGGCTATGGGATGAATGGCCGGCGTGTGACCTTCGGACTTGTTTACTTAGATTTATCGAGGAATCCGAAGGTCATTTCATCGGTCATTGACCGTATGTATGAACGCCGAGTGGGCGACCGCCACACTCATAAAGAAGAAAAAACAATGCATTTATAACATTATTTAACATATTAAACACGAGTCTTCCGCCATTTTGTGACCCCTGAAAGCCATGAGTAGTAGTCCAGATGGCTAAAGCTGAATTCTTACTTGACTCTGATTGCTTGTGCTAACTTCACATCAATCGAACGATAGTAAAAATATACTAGCAGACCACTTTTAATCTAACTTTCATTTAAGCGTAATCAGTATTTTTTTTTCCTTATCCTATCATTCTTTCCTCGCTCTACCTTTTTTTGCTCTCCATGAAGCGTTCGAAATGTGGATGCACCGGAGAATGCTACGGATACCCTGAACGGATATGGTCAGCAACACGAGGGTTCTTCAAAGAGCCAAAGTTGATAGAGAGTTGCTGACTGCTGAGTTGTGTCGGCGGTTAGAGGAGCAAATTACTGCACCTGATCATCCAAGGCAAAATTGAGGGTCGAAGAGGTGTTGGTAGGAGGCAAATCTCCTGGCTCCGCAATATACGTGATTGGACTGGTATAATGGGCATCGGGGATCTTTTTCGGGCTGCCGGGGACAAAGATGCCTACTCTCAGGTGATAGTCAACGTTGGGGGGACCTGACATGACACTGACAAAAAGAATATTATAAACAATCAAATTAATTTCAATAATAGTTCTCTGCTAAATATGTTTCCCGTTCAAAATCCATTATTTTGAGGCCTAACTGCCCCCCCCCCCCCTTATTAACCACTACTTTCCTCTCCCTCTCTTGTACTTTGAAAAATGTATTTTAGACATAATTTAATTCAATTGACCTGACGAGGGAGATGGAGGTCTTCGAAACCGGTAGCGAACTCAAATAAAACAAGTGGTGGTGAATACTTAATAAATAATAAGTTTTTTTAAGATTCAGAAAAAAATATTTAGGAATCTTTGCTTTATATGGTCTTTCGCAACATACAGCAAATTGTGGGATAATCCGCCATTAAGTTGAAATAATACAAGACAACGTCGTTATTTTTTAAATTGCTTTTGTGAGTAATCGGTCGAAAAAATAATAAGGAAGTTCTTAAATTAGTGAAACAGTGTAGGTTGTAAGTGTAAATATAATTTAAATGTAATTTTGACTACTGATTTAATGGCAGGCGGTTTGAAGAGAGTCTCGGGATAGGAGTTAGAAATGTGTGTCGCGGTGATTAGGTGCAATTAGTTTGATAAGTAAATTTATTTATTTATGTAAGTAAACTGTACAATGTACGAGTACCTTATAACAAATATAATAAAAAATAAATTTTAAAAGAGCCATTAGTGAGCGCTCAATACGTTAAGATTGACAGAATATACAAAAATAAACTTTTTTTACACTATTACAACAAAAATAATAAAAAATGAACAGGTATTAAATCGTACAAAATCACTTGTTATCAACACAATACAGGACCGTCGACAGGTGCACAGCTTGCACTGCCCAAATAATGCAAACAACAAGTCATTGAAAAATAATTGAAAAACAAAATATGAAAGACTGAAGACAAAGTATGAAAGATGGAATCAAACAGGCGCAACTTTCCAAAACCCTCTCCAGCACGGGGAAATAATCACAAAAATAGTAAAACAAAAACACAATAATCAATTTAAAAGCAGTTTAAAAAAGTTCTTCGAAAGTCCTCGCAAGACACGCCGGGTCCCATTTTAATATTCGTAAGTGCCTTTTCAAGCACTTCTTATAGGTCTTTCAAATTGAGCAGTTTTTTTAATTCTATTTTTTTAATTCTTGAAAAAAAAACACACAATTTGCTTTAATTTCAAAAAACTTTTATTGGTCATTGAAGTATAATGTACATATAACATTTAAACACAAAAAACAATATCCGCCAAATTTCCACCTCTTGCAGCTACACAGATGCCCACTCTTTTGTCAAAATTTTCGATGACATTTTGGTATAATTGCGGTTATAACTCACGAATAACGCGAATAATTTCGTCCTTCAGCTCAGGAATTGATCGGGGGGCATTCTTATAGACCTGGCTTTTCACGTAACCCCAGAGGAAATAGTCCAACGGTGTCAGATCACATGATCTTGATGACCAATTAACATCACCGTTTCCGGAGATTACAATAGATACAATAATTCTCAATTTGAACGCGTTGTTCTATTGTATACGACAACATTTGTATAAATGTCATATATTACACTTCTCACAATGTCACAAGACCCAGGCAAGTTCGCGACGCCATCTGTGTTTTATCCAAGAATTTAAAAAAACGCTCAATTTGAAAGATAATTTACATAAATTGTGTAAGTGATGCGATTAAAAGGTCTAACAATTAATGTTAGGAAATCCGAAGTGAAAAAGTGTGATAGGGAAAGTAAACGCTTTATATAGGTATGGGTGAACAACTAAAGAGTAGCATAAGGTAAAAAATCATGCTATTAAGGTAGTATTTTCTCATATGGTGGAAGAGTTCCGAGAGATATTGAACGGTGTGATATGGGCTAAAAATGAAAGATTGGAGCATATGCGTGAATAATGAAAAATTGGAACAAGCCTAGGATTTTTTTAAGGCTAATTTTAGATGGTCGCGCGTGAACGCGAGTTGCACAAATCGCTGGAATACGCGCGTAAAAAGATTCATAATACTCATATACAATTGTTTATATGGTCGCGCGACCATATAAACAATTGTATATGAGCATTATGTATCTTTTTACGCGCGTATTCCAGCGATTTGTGCAACTCGCGTTCACGCGCGACCATCTGAACTTAGCCTTATTTGGGTAGTATTTTCTCTCATGATAGAAGAGTTAAGTGGGATATCGAAAGGGGTGTAGCGATAGGACACAAAGTCAATGGGAACTTAAACATATATATTCGAACCGGACTGAATCAAAATCTGCTAAGATGATAGTCCATAACAGTATTTTAGTAACAACTTTGATGTACGGAAGTTATTTGGATGTGGTAAAATAATTGAAGGAACCGAATAAATGCTGGAGAAATGCGTATATTGAGAAGTATATATGGAGTGACAATGTATGACAGGATACTGAATTAAGTGGTAAGGGATGAATGTGAACTTTAGGACTGACGTGTTTAGTAAGATGAAGAAGAGTAAGTTGAGATGGCTTAGGCATGTGGAACGAATGAATGAAGAAAAACTAACAAAACAGATATATAGTGCAAATTTGAGTGGAAGATGTGTGAGAGGAAGACCAAGCAAAGTATGGTTGGATCAAGTGAATTATATTCTGAATCAAGGAAATGTAGAAAGTCAAAGAAATCTTTGAAGTTGTATAATAAGCTGTATAGATGTAGAATGTGTCGAGATAGGGAAGGATGGCGTTCTGTCTTCTCTGCTTACTCCGACAAGGAAATGGCGTGATGGTATTTGCGTGTAGAGATTGTAGCAACAAAGCCAATGGGGGTATTAAAATATATAAAACTCGAACTCGAATAGTCCACAATAGTATTTTAGCACCAACTTTGATGTGTGGGAGTGAAACGTGAACATGGAAAAAACATTTAAAAAAAACCTTGAACCAGCACTATAGATAACAAAGAATTCGGTATATTATAATAAATCGGTCGATGAATAAAAATATGTAAAAAATGAAAAGAAAAAAAAAATTAAAAAACATAAAAAATAAATGAAAAAACAATAAAAAAACATGTAAAAAATAAATGAATGGAAAAACATAAAAATAAATAAATGAATAAACATTTTAAAAAACCTTGAACCAGCAAAATAGATACTTAACAAAACATTCGGAATATTATAATAAATCAGTCGATGAATTAAAATATGTAAAAATGAAAAAATATAATAAATAAATGAAAAAACATGAAAAAAAAAATGAAAAAAAACAAAAATAAATAAATGAAAAACATTTAAAAAAAAACCTTGAACCAGCACAATAGATAACAAAAAATTCGGAATATTATAATAAATCAGTCGATGAATAAAAATATGTAAAAAATAAAAAAAATAAAAATGAAAAAAAAACATAAAAATAAATAAATGAAAAACACATTAAAAAAACCTTGAACCAGTGCAATAGATCAGTGCTCCGCAACCGGTGTGCCGTGGCACACTGGTGTGCCGTGAGCCGGATACAGGTGTGCCGCGGTCAAATTCAATGTATTTGACATTTTACAATTTTTCATTATGTATTTAATACACAATGACAAATTATTTTTCATAATATTGTCTTTTTTTCAAAATGTAGTATAGAATAATTATTATAACTAAATAATTTTTCAATGGTCCCCCAGCGCCTGGTGCCAACTGTTGAAAACTGCGTAGTGTGCTTTGTACACACCATGGCCGCACCAAATTAGTCATAGACAAAGAAAAATATTGTAAAATTTGTGTATCAATTTAATACCTATATATTTAAGCTTTTGTTGTGCCGTGGAATTCTAGGAAGAATTATGGTGTGCCGTAGGTGAGAAAAGGTTGCGGAGCACTGCAATAGATAACAAAGAATTCGGAATATTATAATAAATCAGTCGATGAATAAAAATACGTGCGATTCTCTAAAATCTGAACAAAGAAGACATTGCGATCGGAATCTGCTGGACCAGGAATATGAGAAGTGAAATCATCAATTGATATCAGATTGCGTTGCTACCTACGCTCGATACCATCCAATTTGGTAAACGTACAGTCTCTGTTTACCCACATATCAAAAACCGCATTCTTGTGCCTGAAGTTTACTATAATATTGAACCGGCAATTGTAACTGATACGAGTCTGTTTGGAAATAACGCGTGACTGATTGCCCGTCGTGGTTTAAGGTTACTAGAGACTAAAGGTTCTAAGGCATAAAACATTTTTGTATCATATTTATGATGGTGATGGTGTCTTGAGTGACCCAAAAATGCCTATAAAACTAAAAGGAAAGGTATACCAGACTATCGTTAGACCCGCAATTATGTATGGCTCAGAATGCTGGACTATGTACAGCTCTTACTCTAGGCAACTTGAAACAGCAGAAATGCGTATGCTTATGTTAGATGGTCGGCCGGAGTATCACTAAAATATAGAATTAAGAGCTCACGCATTCGTGATAGTCTGGGTCACTGATATAAACAGTAAGCTGGAAGAGCGACAGCTGAGATGGTACGAGCACATAAGACGGAGACCACCAGACCATACGGTAAATCAGACAATGTCTGTGGATCTTTCTCGACAACCGTCCAGATGAAGACCAAATAACTCCTGGATACTCAAAGCTCCAAAATCCTGCAGAGAAACGGCCTAGATGAAAGCGACACCCAGAACTGAAGAATATACAGCCTGAGAGCGAGAAGAGCCGATCCCAGCGACCTACCTAGGCAATAAGCAGGGACAGTGCCAGAAAGAAGAAGAAGAAGCTTTATGATGGTGGCCTAGTTGGTAAGACGTTTGTCTACTAACCCGGAGGTTGCGAGTTCGATTCCTGTTGGAATTCAGATTCTTTTTAAAAAGGATTTCAGTTAAATTTTCACTAAGGGGGCTTTTTAACACTTACTTGCCTTACTGTGCTAAAAAATTCCATCAGTTTTTATTTCGTAATGACATCATTCAAATCATAGAGGGTTTGATGAGGAATGCATAAAGTATGAAGAACCCTGCAATCAGTATATTTAGAGAAATAAAATAAAATATAAGTCCTGGTCACTCGCTATCCATTACAGGGCGGCAAGTGTTAAGAAAGATATTGCCACATCACACTAAGCTCGCCAGGTTGTACTGTAAACAACGTCTAATATAATACATAAAAGGTTTTTTTCCGTTTTAATTGTGTGTTCAAGTTTTTCACTTTCACTTTTGTTTTTATTTTTGTTACATGCTGTATTTTGAGATTCATTTGATTCCGTTTTTATTTTTGTTTAGTTTTTTGCATATTTTTGTACGATACGTTTTTGATTACAACAAAATATTGTAATTTCTATTTTTGTTAACATGGGCTTGATTTAAAGTTTTGATATTTTTTCCCATTTGCTGTTAAGTTTTGTTATATAATCTCTTATGGAATAATTTAATTCCTGTCGACATTTTAATTTTGTGTTATTTTTCCTAGTTTCAATTTGTTATTTTTATAAAAGCTGCGGCCGTTAAAAATAAATAATATCTTATAAGAATAATTCAAACTACATTGTAAGGGATTATTTTCATGAAGAAACCAGCAAATCGGGTATCGGGTACATGACTCTTGTATCTTATTATTATCAGGGCAAAGAAGCTGCAACATAGCGCGCCTTGAATCTGGGTTGTGACCCCAAAACGTAACGCCTTCCGTAGCGTCCGATTGTGGTGGCAGACCTCAACAGTTCTGTGTCGGATGGACTGTGTTTGCCCGCGGGCTTCTCTTGCATACTTGGATATAAATGCGGTGTGGAATTTAAAATTATCCACAAAAATTGTTTTCAAGAAATTGATTAAACTGTGACAACATCTATGACCTAGTTTGTAAGACGCATGTATGTCTTTTAATCCAGGTTCAATTTAAGAAAAGGGTTTTTAGTCCGATTTCCACTTTATCTTTTCTGGTTGATAAGAAAAGATTGCCACAAGACAATACACTTGTGGTGTACTTTATACTATTCTTGAGAAAATGTAGGATGGTTCCTGTGATATTTGAAATGTCATGTCTCAGAGGAATGGGGTAAAATCGTTTTTTTTATAAATCGTAAAATTGTTTTTCTTTAAACTGACGTTTTAATTCCAAATTTTCAATATACTGACTTTCTAATGTATTGTATGATTTGTATCTATCTTTAAATAGGCCAAGATCTACTATGAATGAATACTAAATACGAACATTTAATTTTAGGTATAAAAAAAATCGAAAATCCAATTATCGTATACCCCATTCCTAGACATTGCAGACTAACGTAGTGACTTTTGACAAACGTCACCAAATATTATTTGATTTTAACAAACTGCCACATTTTTGTTAATTTGTAACGAGATGTATAAATTTGTCATAATTGTTAGTTTGATGTAATATATTCACCTAAATAACTTGCTATTTATTAGAATCGAGGATAATATATGTTATTATTAAAGTTGATAAAATAATTAAAATTACTAAACGTCGTTACAAGATTGTATTGGGGCAAATTTGTGAACTGTCACAGGGACCATGCTACATTTTTTCAAGTATAGTGTTTATTTATTAACATAATAAACGTGTATGTCCTTCTCCAGCATTCCGTTAATCAAGGTCTTGGCTGGGGAGCTGTTACTCTTAAATGAAAACCAGACTGGATTTTTTTTTAAAAAGGCTAGGTTCTAGCGGGATTTGAAACGGCAACCTCCGGGCTGGGAGACAGGCGTCTTACCAACTAGGCCACGGAGGTCGTCGTTATATACTTGTATATACAAAACATAAATTAAAAAAATTACTGCTCGGTATCAAAAATTACAATTACAATTGCGCTTATCAATTAAAAACATATAAATTCGTCGGACAAAACATCATGTAAATTGTTACAAAAAAAAATCGATACGAAATTTAAATAAATACAGTCATTAAATAACTAAAACATGACCACACGATGGAAACGCCATATGGTGAATAGTTGTTATAGCGTCTCGGTCCAATGGCTAGACGCTTTACTCTTTCATCGGGTAATTTCTGACTGTGAGGATATTTAGGGTCACAGTGGAAAAAGATATATACAAAACAAGATAGTAAAAATATTGTCCAGTTGGAATTAATCTTCTTCTTCTTCCTAGTGTCATGTCAGGTCCCCCCATCGTTGAATATCACCTGAGAGTAGGCATCTTTGTCCCCGGCATCCCGAAAAAGATCCCCAACGCTCCTTATACAAGTCCAATCACGTATATTGCGGAGCCAGGAGATTTGTCTCCTGCCAACACCTCTTCGACCCTCCATCTTGCCTTGGATGATCAGGTGCAGTAATTTGTACTTTGCTCCTCTAAGTACATTACCCAAATAGGACACCTTTCGGATTTTAATATTAGTCAGCAACTCTCCATCAACTTTGGCTCTTTGAAGAACCCTTGTGTTGCTGACTATATCCGTCCAGGGCATTCTCCGGTGCATCCACATTTCGAACGCTTCCAGTCGGTTCATACTACCAACTTTGAGGGTCCATGATTCCAGTCCATACAATAACACTGACCAAACGTAGCATTTGACTAACCGTTGTCGAAATTTCAAGTTTAGGTTATCATCGCATAATACGCTTCTCATTTTATTAAAAGCCGCACGAGACGATTCAATTCTGCACTTGACTTCGCTTTCTGGGTCGAGGTCTTCCACTAGGATACTTCCGAGAATTAAGAATTAATATAAAAACATAAATTACTATCGAACTTTTTAATTAAATATTAAGACATGATGTAACATAAACATAAAAAAAATTAAACACTTGAAAACTTACTTTTGATATAACTTATGAACGAAATGTTATTATTATTATTATTATTATTATTATTACACATGACAAGAAATATACACAATTTGAGAAAAAACAACAGGTAATTTGATTTGGACATATAATTTTAATGGATCTGGGTTTGTTGCCTTTCATTTGTCGTATCCCCAGTAAACTAGGCTTTTGCCTGTATCTCACTGAGGATATTTAGCATGAAAAAATAAATCGATACTTCTTTCCGATTTTTGATAACACAAAAAACCCCGTTGCACGCTCTCATCAACCTGACAAACAGTGTTATAAATATAAGATTTAAATTGGAAATAAGGGTTTTTATTATTTGTCATTTTTTTTACATATTGTGCGAAACGTTATATCAGGTAAATGTGGCATTATGTTATACGCAGGAGTAAGCTTTTTTTATGGAGTTTTCCGTTACCTTTCTTAGTGTTTCCTGTGATATTAAGGCAATTTCCGCTCGAATATTCGCTTTCAACTGCTGTAAATTTTGATACAAACAAGTTACATTTTTTTAAAGAAGTCTTGGTTCCAACGGGTATCGAACCTAACCGCTGTTTTGGGAGATAGTGTCTTTTTTTTTTTTTTTTTTTTAATCCACTTTGCACGGATTTCTCCTGTTACACAAAGAGGGTTTGCTTCTAGCGTTAGCTTATTCGTTAGGAATAATATCAGCCAGGATTCTTCTCATACTGCTAGACGTTACCGAGAATATATCAACCGTGTCATTCAGTTGGTTCAATATCTCTATACCACGCGTGACTGAGTGTTTAGCCATGATATTCGTCCTGTAAGTTGGTATGTAGAACAGAGGGTGATTCCTTGCACGGATATATTTATTGGGTACATATAAACTTAGTGCTTCTAGAATCGCGGGACAGTTAAAGGAACCTTGGAAAACCTTTATTAGGAATATCGCAATGGATTCTTGCCTTCTTGTTTCAAGGCTTCTATAGTTACACACCGTGAGAAGTTCGGCATGGTGAGCATATTTTGGGTAATCGCCCTTTGTTCTGTACCATAGATATCTGTTCACGCCAAAACGACGTGACGTAAAATCAGCTAACATCCACGCGGACAGAGCGTGACCGTCAGGTGGGGGTAGACGAAGAGTGGCCATCCACGCGTGTGACGAGTGTCATCCCCCAGACAGTCAGTCGCCCTCCAGGCGTGTGGGGAGTGTCATCGACCCGGACGGGTGAACAAAACAATTTTGATGTGACGATTTCTCGTTACTCGAATTGGTGTATTTATGTACTCATATTACAAACGCGTGTGTTACGTGCAGTTGAAATTTACGATATGTGGGCCAGTACCCAGTGCTTATAGGATCAACCCAAACATTGTGATAAAATAAGTGTGGTGTACATACGTCAACCTTTTAGCTCGAAACGACTTCCGCGCCATCACCACTAAACCTGTAAGTACCATTTCCTTTCCCAGTCGTGTATTAGTTTTGGCGTAAGCCAAACTAATATCTGAGGATTTTTTTTTGTATTTGTTCTATATTGTTTTTATATTTGAGCTGGTGAGGAGCCCAAACCGTAGATGCATATTCTAATTTGGTTCTAATTAGATAATTATATAAGTTTCGGAGGATATCGGTGCTGTTAAATTCTCTTGATATTCTCATTACAAAACCGAGTAGTTTGTAACAGTCCGATATCAAACGTGAGACATGGTTAACGAACGAACGAACGGATTAATACTGCCGTTAGTTTTTTTTATTGTAAGTTGTATTTTTTGTAAGTTATGTTGACATACAACCATTTGCTCATCGACGTGATTTTTTTTTGACATACAACATATGTCAGTTACATCTCTTACGAAAAAACAAAAAGAAAAAAAATATGCCGGTGTGCTCCGATCGTTTCACTTCAGGTGTGCCATCGGATCCAGTACAACGGTGTGGCCGGTGAGTTTGCTGGTGTGCAACGGCTCACTCACTTAAATACAAGAAAAAAAACGAAAACTCAACGGTACAGCTTCGCTTGCCAATGAATTGACGTTGGAATGGCGAAGAGTTCCTCGACTACGAGGCCCACCAACGACGATGACGAGGCCCACCAACGACGTTTACAATACAACAATATGTAGGTGTATGTATTATATATGTGTGTTATTTTCTACACGAGATACAAGCGACTGTTGATGTTCGTTTCTCTACTTTTAGATCTTTCAGAGAATCTGGAACAAGTGGCGCGAATTCCGGTTTCCATCTTTGCACGAAGTCTTTTTCTTCATTGGGGCAATACCAAGAAATTGATGTGCTGAATGCATTAATATAAATTACTATTGTTCCAAGAACACTGTATTGAAGCATCGATAGGAAATTCTGGGTTATTCAAGATTTGCGGAAAGTCTGAAAAAAGTAAATGCATTTTAAATAGCTTGATCGCTGGTTTCGTGTTATATTGCTTACACTTGATTGATGGCTTTGTCCACATGAATACCTGTCCGTTTATTATTAATTCATATGAGAAGACTTCTTCTTTTTCCTTGCCTTACCCTATCCATTTGGAGTGGGTTGTTTTGTCCTTTTTCCTCCATCTCTGTCGATCTCGGCAATCACTCGGGGATAGTCCGAATCTCGTCGCGTACTCCTCCACTTTCTTATATGTTATAAGTTCTTTTTGGGTCTCCCTCTGCGTCTATTTGGGACTTCGTGGTTGTGTTTAGCGTAGACCCTTCATCCTACCTTAGCATGTGCCTACTACCATGATCAAAAAGTTTTAGTACCGGCCACCGTGTGGCGCTGTCAGTCACCCGATTGGAATTCTTTTTTTTAGGTTACCAAATCTATCATTGACACTTCCCTCCAAATTTCAGCGTCATAGCTTGACATTTGTAAAAGTTACGCTGTACTGAGTACATCTACTTTTGTGCGTGTTTTTGATTTTTTACAAGTTTGAAAATGGCATCAACGAGTTTGCATTACATTTTGTGTGAAAAACGGATTTAACGGTCCGCAGACCTTGGAAATGTTGGAGAAGTGTTTTTCGGTGGCACGAACGCTTCAGAAGTGGTCGTGAGTCGGTCGAGGATGACGAACGCAGTGGCAGTCAAAAACCGATGAAAACATCGATAAAATCAAACAAATGTTGGCCAAAAACCGCAAATTGACCATCAGGGAGCTGGCAGAGGACTTGAACATCGCTTATGAATCCGATCAAGATATTTTGGTTAGTGATTTGGGCCTCAGATGTATCGCTGCAAAACTGATGCCGAAAGACCTCAATTTCATTAAAAAAAAGGACCGTGTTGAAATCGCGAAAGACATGATTTCCATGAGTTTTTGACCAAAAACAACACGATTACTATCCAGCAGTCTTCGAATTCGCTTGATCTGGCTCCCTGCGACTTTTTCCTGTTCAACCGATTTAAAAAACCGTTTCGCGGAACGCGTTACAGCACTCGAGAGGAAGTCATGAAAAAATCGAAGACGGCTCTGATGGACATACCGAAAATTGAGTACCAGCGGTGTTTCGAGGATTGGATCAAGCGCTGGCGTAAGTGCGTTGCAGTCGATTGGGAGTACTTTGAAGGGGACCATATTGATTTTTATGAATAAACTTGTATTTTCGATTTTATGAATAAAGTCCTAAAACTTTTTGAATAAGGTAGTATATGTCTTTAGTAGGTTTTAGATTGGAGTTTGGTCGTTGCAATGCCCGTATCTGGTGTGCATGTTCAGTCTTGACTCTGCTTACTTTAAATCTATTTTCCTCCAATATTTGTCATCATTTACCCAGTTGTTCTTGGATTATTGCAATATTTTCAACTTATTAATATAAATAACCTAGTATAAACGAAACATACTCGTATAAGGTCAATACTTCGCCTCTGGAGTTGAGTAACCCTGCATCTACATGTGGAAGGTCACTCCTTATCAAGTTGTTCAAAAAGTTTTTGATATCTCTGGCTAGGTGTTGAAATTGAATGGCGTACTGTAGGCGCTGCTGAGTATCTTGGGGGTGGTAAAGCTCTATAACCTGTAAAAAAAAAAAAAGATCGAAAATAAACAAGTAAACATATGACTTTTTCAAACCCTTCATTCTTTTAGTGACCACACTGTATTTATTTAATGCATTTTTTTATATTAGGGTCTTTGATTACCTAAGCCTTGACTCGTCTCAAATTTTTATTTTGTGTAATAGATGGTATGCATGTGCGTACTGCTTTTTGATATTTTTATATATGATTCATATAAATGTTTAGAATTTTTGTTACAAGTTGTATTTATTGTAATACGTACTCAATGTTACTAGTTGTATTTATAGTATTGTAATACGTCTACTTTGTTACAAATTGTATTTATTGTAATACGTCTACTTTGTTACGAGTTGTATTTATTGTAATACGTCTACTTTGTTACAAATTGTATTTATTGTAATACGTCTACTTTGTTACGAGTTGTATTTATTGTAATACGTCTACTTTGTTACAAATTGTATTTATTGTAATACGTCTACTTTGTTACGAGTTGTATTTATTGTAATACGTCTACTTTGTTACGAGTTGTATTTATTGTAATACGTCTACTTTGTTACAAGTTGTATTTATTGTAATACATCTACTTTGTTACATGTTGTATTTGTTGTAATACGTCTATTTTTAGTATTACTCTTGTGGGATGAATGTTTTGGTCTGTCTGGAGTGATGAAGTGTGAGGAGTTTGATTTCGCGTGATGTATACATATATAATTGAGTGTCACTGTTTGTCAGGTTGATGAGAATGTGTAACGGGGTTTTATAAATTAAAAAATCGGAAAGAAGTATCAATTTATTTTTTCATGATATATGTCCTCAGTGAGATACAGGCAAAAGCCTAGTTTACTGGGGACACGACAAATGAAAGGCAACAAACCCAGATCCATTAAAATTGTGTGTCCAAATTAAATTACCTGTTGTTTTTCCGCAAATTATGTATATTTCTTGTCATGCGTAAAATAAAAAAAATACGGTCTCTTTTAGAATATCCCAACATGCATCTCTCCATGCCCCTTTATGCGGTCTGGAGCTTTTGTGTGTTCTTTACTGTGAGCGTCCATGTCTCGCAGCTATACGTAAGTACTGGGAGAATACACTGGTTGTAGACCCTTCGCTTCAAAGATATTGGGATTACCTGTTGTTTTTTCACAAATGATGTATATTTCTTGTCATGTGTAAAAGTCTTCTTCTTCCCAGTGTCATGTCAGGTCCCCCCCAACGTTGAATATCATTTGAGAGTAGACGTCTTGGTCCCCGGCAGCCCGAAAAAGATCTTCAACGCCCAGTCCAATCACTTATATTGCGCAGCCAAGAGATTTGTCTCCTGCCAACACCTCTTCGGCCTTCTATTTTGCCTTGGATGATCAGGTGCAGTACTACACCTGATGTGTAAAATAAATAAATAAAATAAAATGTTTTTTAACGGTCGATATAATACCGTAAATTGTAATAAAATAATAATAAGGTACATGGCCGTGCGATAACGCACTGGACTTTCGTGTGGAAGGTCGTCGGTTCGAGCCCCGCGCATTGCTAGTCACCTCGAACGATACAGCCACTTTTCTGCCTAGTGTTCGAGGGCATAAGGATACCTATGACTTCGGTCAAAATAATCTTTAAAAAAAAGAAAAAAAATTATATAAAATACATTTTTTAAAGTTCTTGTGCTCTTTTTAATTATTTTTTTTCACTGGCAATTGATTATTTTCTTAATTTTAATATTTTTATAGTCGAGTCTGTAGGAAATTGAAGTAATGGTTGTTTTGAATAAATTAAATTCAATTCATTGAGTATTCGTGCTAACATTATACAATTTTTTTGACATCTTCGGATTTATTTCTCAATTTCGTGACACGTTCGTGCTAATCCTTTGATAAATGATGAAATTAACACAACACATTAAATTAAAAAGAAACGAGAAAGTCACCCATGTAATTTATGAAATTAATCAAAAAAAAAAAATTGTGTCACGCGGTCACGCAAAGCGAATTCTAAACAACAATGAACCGAATTGAAGAAATGGTCCACTAAATTCGCTCAGTGTATAATTACGACATATCGTTGCATGAATGGAAACACTCGTTCAAATAAATACGAGCGTCATCCAGAAAGTAAGGTTACAATATTTATGTAGGATCTAAAAATGCTTGTATTTAATTGAAATTCACAGGATACTTCACAAATATATTAAACTATTGATCGAGACATTTCTGTAGTCGGGGCACCAGCTTTTGTATGCCAGTGTCATAGACCTCCGTCGCCAGCTCTTTCAGCCACTTCTTCACAGCTTCCTCGACCTCCTGATCGTTGGAAAATTGTTGGGGTGTAGTGACACACCCACGTCTCATCCCTCGTCACGCGCGGCGGTCACGCGATTTTGACGGTGCTCCGGTGTGAGCATTCTGGGCACCCATCTCGCACACAACTTCTTGTAACCAAGTTTTTCCGACACAATACCACCAAGGAGACTTCGAGAAATGTCTGGAAATTCTTTGTGAAGGTCGTCAAGCGTCACACGGCGGTCGTTTCGCACTTGTTCTTTAATTTTTTGCACAAGTTCGTCAGAAATCACTGCCTTGCCTATCCGTGAGTATCAGTACGGCCTTCTCTGAACAACCTAACCCACTTCGTGACATGTTGTCGACTCATCACATCACTACCATAAACTTCCACGAGCTTCCGATGGATATTCGCGGCGGTATTGTTCTGCAAAGTCAAAAAAAGGATGACCGCGCGGATCTCGCACGGACGGGAGGTGGTGGGAGCGCGCGACGACCTCTCCTTCGGAAGAATTTACTGTGACTAAACAAAATGTCTCACAAACACGGGGGACCAAACAAACTGACCGTTAGGATCCCCCCTACATGCCAGGTGCACCAACTTTGAAACAAAAAAATCCACCGGCCTCAGGAACCCTTGTAACCTTACTTTCTAGATGACCCTCGTATAATATAAATGCCACATTACATGTGAAATTTAAAGGTTTTTCTTTAGAAATATTGCAAAGTTCTTTTGAAATTATCATTTTCGATTTGTTTCTTACTTTTGGTAACAATATCTGTGGCGCAGTTGATAAAACGCTTGTTTCCCAACCCGGAGATTGTGGGTTCTATTCCCGTTGGAACCCAGATTTTTTTGTAAGGATTCCATTCTGTTTTTTTTATCAATGTTTTTTTAACATCCCTCGTTGGTTGGAAGAGATTGCCACATGTCAATAAGCATGCTAATTTTTACTGTATACAACAAACGTGTAATAATACAATACGTTTGTGAGTGTTGTTGCATGTCCAGGTGCTGTTGCATTGTAAACATTTACGATGTCAAATTGGGAGTTAATTACCTGCTCCAGTGGTTCTAAACTTTAACGGTTACTGAGCCGAAGATCTTAGCCACGCTCTTTTTTGTACTATTTTGCACTTTCGTATATACAGTATAACTTGGTGGGTTTTTTGCAATGTGGCAATCTCTTCGAACCAATGAGAAAGCTATTAAAGTAGCCTAAGTGAAAACAAGACTGGAATTCTTTTAAAAAAAAATTGGATCCTATATGGATTTGAACCCGCAACCTCCAGACTGGGAGACAGGCGTCTTACCAATTAGGATACGGAGGTCTTCATCTTTCTAGTTGGTTGGAAAAAATTACCACATGGCAATAAACCCGCTAGTTTGTACTGTATGCAACAAAAATGTTATACAATACGTTTGTGAGTGTTGTTGCCTGTCTAGGTGCTGTAGTATTCAAATAATTTACGTAGTCGAATTAGGAGTTAATTGCCTACTCCTGTGGTTCTTAACCCAAAGTCTCGAGTACTAAGCTGAAGATACGATTACCTCTCAGCCACGCTCTTTATCATGTCAAGGGGTTTTATTAATATTATGTGATACGATAAGCTATCCTTCGTGATCGAGTATGATTGTTGGCCATCTGGTGATGGAAAACCTCTGTGCGTATATTGGTTTATAATGTGCAAGCTGTTGTACTTCAGCAATCACAGTCTTGATATACAAAACTAAAGTTACAATTGCAAGGAGATCAATGTTCTAAGACAATCGTCAGACTTAATCTACAGCTGTTTTTCGTTAGGCTGAGTTTTGTTTATATAGCGCTATTTTTGCGTTATTTTTTAAAGCGATGTACAGTACCCGGCGATAAGTAATACACATCGTTTGTAGAGCGTCGTCTCTGTCACACGATGCGCTAACCACATCGTGACTTCGATATCGGACTGTTAGCGCATCGTGCGACAGAGACGACGCTCTACAAACGATGTATATTACTTACCGCCGGGTACTGTACTTACAACAAAGTTGGCACCAAAATACAATTGTGGATTATCATTTTAGCAATTTTTGATTCTGTCCAGTTCTATTATACCATATATGTTTAAGTGCCCCACTGCCTTTGTTTCCTATCGCTACACTACGTTTCCTCATAACTCTTAGAAAATTCTACCCATATAGCAGAATCCCTCAACTTTCTCCAATCTTTCATTATTCACTCATACGTGTATGTCGCATATTATTTTAAAATAGCATTAATTCAATGATTTTATCTTTTTCTTTTCAGGTCTTACCGCATTCATTGGACACCGAATTCCACAGTGGTGTTGTAATATTTCAAAAGCGCCACCAGACTCCATTCCTCGTGAGTGAAATTGTCGTGGGACACTACTGATCTAATCAAGCCTTCAAATATCGCAGAGTCAGTGTGTATGCCAACGTATTGTCGACTTGTCACCACGACTGTATTGCGTCGAGCTCGTATTACAACAAAAAATGTAACAATTCTCGCACTGTGTCGTTGGTAATCGCGTTACGAATTCCGCATTGAGCAATTTAACCGTAGGCATCTTGACTGAAAGTTTAATATCGCTATGAGAATCTCATAGTTATGACAGAATCGAAGCTTTTTGCGAAGATACTGTAATAAAGATGTCAGCATATTACACGAGCCTCATAAATAGAGCAAAACAGCGTCAATAACTGTAGCTGTCAAGAGCGGAAATCTATTATTGTAATTGAATATAATAAAATTAACTTGATTCTATTATACATTGCTTAGCAAGAAATTACGACAAAAATTGAGAGGGTTTAAAAAAATATATTGAAGAAACACTTGTTCTGAACAATACAGAGTCAAAAGTAAACCATTGCAAGTTCAAAATAAGATTAGAAAGCTTTATTTAAATCGTTTTAAAAACAAAAAAACAATTATTTGGACGGGTTCCTTGTTCCTTATATAAAATATATCTAGTTCAAAAGTACTTGAAGTATATTGCTCATTAAATAAAAACCAATCATTTTGCTGAGTTCCATGCGAAGGAAACAATTGAATTAAAAAACATTTGATAATCTTTTTACTTCAAAACAAAACGTATCTAATTCAAAAGTACATTGCTTATTGAACAAAAACCAATCAATAAGACGAGTTTCTTGCGAAGGAAACAATTGAATACGAAAACATTTGATAATCTTTTTATTCCAAAACAAAACTTATCTAGTTCAAAAGTACTTGAAGTATATTGCTCATGGTAAACAAATAAGATATCAAAGTCTTAATTAAAGAGACGATTAAGTGAAACAGAAGGGATTTAAAGTATTCAATCAGATTACAGTACATAATAAAAATTGTATTAAACTCGATTATAGTAATCTTATCAAGGTAACTGAGTCATACAGAGCTGATTTACAAAAAAATATCCACAATTGAAAAATAAAATGAACTTTTTGTACTGAATTGAAAGCAGATTTCAATAACGGTTTTTTGGTTCTTTAAAAAAAATGCTTGGATAGAAGATCCATGTATTCAGAAGTTAATGTATATGGGGTATTAATACCATATCATTGTTATATGGTTGTCGCCTCTTTTCTACTATAACAAGTTCACAATACTCAACAAAGAAAAACACTGTAGTTCAATTCTTGTGAATTCTTCTTCTCTAAGTGATGTTCTGTGTTATTTTTGGTGTCTCAATTTGTATTCAAAAGTCTGACTTAAGTGATTGGAGTGTATGTGATAGTTGCAAAGACTTTTGATGAGGGCATTTTCTATAATTGAAGATTCGCTGACGAAAGGATGAAGTTCTCAACTGGAAGCAGCTCCAGTAGCCTGGCAAGTGACTCCCTTTCGAGGAAGTCCACGCTGTGCATCTACACCGACGCAGACTTTCTAAATGGACCCGATAAGGTAAGCCTCCATTTTTTTTAATATTGCCACGATATCGTTTTTGCTGGGCCTCGTAGTCGAAGATCCATTCGCCGTTCTAACGTCAATTTAGTTGAAAAGCGATGCAGTGCGGTGGAGAGTTTTGTTCTTTGAAGTGAGACGACCGGAGCACATCGGCATGTTTTTTTCCCTTTTTTTTGAAGTGAAACTTCTATAGGCGCGGTAGGGCAAATTGGTCTGAACGTCACGAAAAGTGAAACGTTTCCCCTTCTGCGACTTTAATAGTAATATTTCAAATTATCTTTAATATTTATTTGTATTAATATAAATAAATAAATTTTATAAATAATAAATATAAATGTATAATTATTAATAATATAAATAAATAATTTGATAAATAAATTTATAAATTTATTAAATATAAAATTAAATATTAGATTATAATAATAAATATTTATATTTAATTTATAATAATAAATATTTATATTTAATATAATTAAATAAATATAATATAATTAATAAATAATAATAATAAATAATGATAATTATTAATAATATTATTAATTTTAATAATTATATTAATATTAGTTATTATTAATAATGATTAATTAATAAATATTTTTAATTAATTAATTTATTGTATTATTAATATTAATTAAAATATTATAATTATTTATTAATAATTATTAATAATAATCATTATTGATAATAATAAATTTATTATTTATTAATTAATAATAATTAATTAATTAATAATGAATAATAAATAATAATTAATTAATTAATAATGAATAATAAATAACTATTGATTAATATACTAATTAATTAACAATTAATTCATTGATAATTAATAACTATTAATTAATTAATTTATAATTAATTATTGATTAATTAATCAAATTTATTTATATTAATGAATTAATAATAGGTTAATCAAAAAGCTTTGAAAGCCACATCTATGGAGCAGTAGAAAACCAAAATTTCTACGCCATTTTAATATTTCATCTTTCATAAGAACGTACTCAAAATTTCATTTCGATCTGTCAATTCATTCTTTGTTTACAAGCCATTTGAAGTTGACGTGTCAGTGTATTTTTAACAATGGAAAAATCCGAATATCGTGCAGTGATTAAATTCTTTGTTTTGGAAGGTTTATCGGCTACTGAGATCCATGCAAAGATGGTGAAAGTATTAAAGGAGTCTTCTCCTTCATTTCCAACCGTTCACCGATGGGTTTTGGAGTTTAAGCGTGGCCGTACAAGCGTTGAAGACGGTCCACGCTCAGGACGTCCAAAAAGTGCATCAATATCAGAAATCATAGCGAAAATACAGGATATGGTTTTGGAAGATCATCGATCGACTGTGGATGTGATAGCTGACACCATAGGCATCTCACATGGAACAACATGGCATATTTTGGCTGAAGTTTTGGGTTTCAAAAAACTGTGTGCACAATGGGTGCCGCATTTGCTAACAATGCAACAAAAACACGTTCGAATGCGACTTTCTGAGCAACATTTGGAGCAATTTCGAAAGGATAAAAAGGATTTCATTTCCAACCGTTCAGCGATGGGTTCCATCCACCCTATTCGCCAGATTTAGCTCCCTCTGACTTCTGGCTGTTCTCACACCTCAAAAAATTCCTTCGTGGAAAGCATTTTTCATCAAACGAAGAGGTTATAGCCGTCGTAGTGGAATATTTTGCAGGCCTTCCAGAAAGTCACTTCCGTGATGGGACTTGGAAGATCGTTGGACCAAGTGTATTGATCTTATTGGAGACTATACTGAGCAATAAAAGTGATTTCCCCCCAAAAAAAATGTATTTTCATTTCCGCTTTCAAAACTGTATTTTCGCTATGATTTCTGGTGTTGATGCACTTTTTGGACGTCCTGAGCGTGGATCGTCTTCAACGCTTGTACGGCCACGCTTAAACTCCAAAACCCATCGGTGAACGGTTGGAAATGAAGGAGAAGACTCCTTTAATACTTTCACCATCTTTGCATGGATCTCAGTAGCCGATAAACCTTCCAAAACAAAGAATTTAATCACTGCACGATATTCGGATTTTTCCATTGTTAAAAAATACACTGACACGTCAACTTCAAATGGCTTGTAAACAAAGAATGAATTGACAGATCGAAATGAAATTTTGAGTACGTTCTTATGAAAGATGAAATATTAAAATGGCGTAGAAATTTTGGTTTTCTACTGCTCCATAGATGTTGCTTTCAAAACTTTTTGACTAACATAGTACAAGTCAAAAGCGCAAGGTGTGCATGAAAGAGGTAGACCGAGGAAAACGTGACTGAATCAAATGGACCAGATTTTGAAAGAAGGTGAGAAGTATGAATAATAGAAGATTGTGCATGATGAGGTGTATGAAATTTGTGTGCTTGGATAGAAAAGTTTGAAGATCAGTTCTCTCTACATAACCTTAAACGCCATTTTACTGTCGGGATTGACAGAGAGGGCAGATCGCCAGACTTTCCTATTTGGACACACACATTCTTCGCCTCTTCTACATCTATACTCCTCATAAAACTAGTTCGATTCTTCTGACTTTTAACGTTTCCTTCTTTCAAAATATCATTCACTTGATCGAAACATACTTCCTTGGTTTCCCTTTACCTCGCCTTATACTGACATTTGCACTGTATATTAACTTTGTTACTCTTTTTTCATTCATTCGTTCTACACATAACAGAGTGCTCACATCAGACTGATGTGTTGAGTAAGATGAAGAAGAGAACTTTGACGTGGTTTTGTGATCTCGTGGGATATTTATCATATCTCGTACATCACTTCTGTTGCCTTTTAAGGTGATCGATGTCTCTCTTGAAACGTTTGTTTAGTTGGACTTTCCCGCTGGTACATATATGTATATATATATGGCAAGTACCGTTTCGATTGCACTTTTCGATATCATTATTAGAATACTAATTGGATTGGTAACCACTTGTTAGGTATGTTAATTTGGTTTCCTTTTCCTACACCACGCACCACTGCTGATTGCTGTTGCGTATGTAATGAAATTCTTCGTTGAATTAATTTTAAGTCGTTAATTTTATCATATCGTAACATTGTGTATATTTTCATATGGCTTAGGCTTCTTACAGTGGTAAAGCGAAGAAGTTGTTCTTGGTGGGATGAATTGATAACATTTTATAGATTTGCTTTGTTGTGTTGTTGACTTTTACTTTACGGGCTCCCGAAGCATTATCTGTAGCCTGACTAGTCCACCTACAGTATTAGCTGGGAGGACCAAGGTCTGAGTGAATGTGATGGAATACAAGTAGCCTGAACGGGTGGACTTGTTCTTGTGAAATAATTAGTTGTAAAAATTGTTATCTAGTTATGTGTAGTATGTAGGTGTTAATTATTTCGAAGAAATATATTAAGATTATAAAAAATAAAATGACATGTAAAAAAATAAGATTAAGTAAGTTCATAAATTATAATACAATATATAAATAAGATTAGTTAAATAATACATTTGTATATAGGTATAGAGCCTTGGCATATATTTGTATCTACCATATGTGTAATGATATGAAAGTTTAGCGCTCTGTCCTTTCTGCTTACCGCAGCAGGGAAATGACGTGACGGTATATATGTATGTACTAAGATCTTATACACAAACAGTTACGGAGGTCTCTAAGTACACTAAGATCACTCCGTACAAAAGAAAAATTGCAGTGGTTTGAAGCATGTGTGTCGGTCGAGATAGGAAAATCTGACGCTCTGTCCTCTCTGCCTACCTCCGCGGGGAATAGTGTGACGGGATGTATGTATGTATGTACGTAGATCTTATATACAGACAGTTACAGAGATCTCTAATTACACTAAAGTCACTCATTACAAAATAGAAATAGCAGGACTTTGAAAGATGTGTGTGTGTGTGTCGAGATAGTAAAGTCTGGTGCTCTGTCCTCTTTGCCTACCCCGACAAGGAAATAGTTTGATGCTATGTAAATATATGCTGTATAATAAAACATCTTCCCATTTAAAAGCCCTGACAATTACTTGCTCAATACGCCAACTCATTCCTGGTATAAAAATAAAAATAGCAGGACTTTGAAATATGTGTGTGTGTCGAGATAGGAAAGTCTGGTGCTCTGTCCTCTTTGCCTACCCCGACAAGGAAATAGTTTGATGCTATGTAAATATATGCTGTATAATAAAACATCTTCCCATTTAAAAGCCCTGACAATTACTTGCTCAATACGCCAACTCATTCCTGGTATAAAAATAAAAATAGCAGGACTTTGAAAGATGTGTGTGTGTGTGTCGAGATAGGAAAGTCTGGTGCTCTGTCCTCTTTGCCTATCCCGACAAGGAAATAGTTTGATGCTATGTTTGCTATGTAAATATATGTTGTATAATAAAACATCTTCCCATTTAAAAGCCCTGACAATTACTTGCTCAATACGCCAACTCATTCCTGTATTAAAAATAAAAATAGTAGGACTTTGAAATATGTGTGTGTGTGTCGAGATAGGAAAATCTGACGCTCTGTCCTCTCTGCCTACCCCAGCGGGGAATAGTGTGACGGGATGTATGTATGTATGTACGTAGATCTTATATACAAACAGTTACGGAGATCTCTAATTACACTAAAGTCACTCATTACAAAATAAAAATAGCAGGACTTCGAAAGATGTGTTTGTCGAGATAGGAAAGTCTGGTGCTCTGTCCTCTTTGCCTACCCCGACAAGGAAATAGTTTGATGTTATATTTGTATGCAAATATATGTTGTATAATAAAACATCTTCCCATTTAAAACCCCTGACAATTACTTGCTCAATACGCCAACTCATTCCTGGTTGTATTTCATTTTATTACATAATTCGCTTTTTGTTCGTTATCTTTTGATCGTTTTTTCCATACGTAGCAATGGTTTTTGAAAGCCTCCATCTCCAGGGTCAGTGTAGGAGTTCGTACTCGTATGTTGGAGCATTAGCTCATTAGAGTTGCTACAGTGGTTAGCGCGAAGGTCACTATGTCTTGTACCTCTTAAAGGTCATCGGTAGTATATAACATATATTAGTTATAAAAAAAAGCACTTAAAAATATTTATATTTAGATATTGTGTATGAATCAAATGAATTAATTTTATTGATATATGTACAATATTTATAGCTATGAAAATAAATAATTTGTTTAGTCGAATACTGTTTATTCCACTTTACATATACTACCTTGATCAAAAAGTTTTAGGACTTTATAGATATGAAAATAAATAATTTGTTTAGTCAAATACTGTTTATTCCACTTTACATATACTACCTTGATCAAAAAGTTTTAGGACTTTATAGATATGAAAATAAATAATTTGTTTAGTCAAATACTGTTTATTCCACTTTACATATACTACCTTGATCAAAAAGTTTTAGGACTTTATAGATATGAAAATAAATAATTTGTTTAGTCAAATACTGTTTATTCCACTTTACATATACTACCTTGATCAAAAAGTTTTAGGACTTTATAGATATGAAAATAAATAATTTGTTTAGTCAAATACTGTTTATTCCACTTTACATATACTACCTTGATCAAAAAGTTTTAGGACTTTATAGATATGAAAATAAATAATGTGTTTAGTCAAATACTGTTTATTCCACTTTACATATACTACCTTGATCAAAAAGTTTTAGGACTTTATAGATATGAAAATAAATAATTTGTTTAGTCAAATACTGTTTATTCCACTTTACATATACTACCTTGATCAAAAAGTTTTAGGACTTTATTCATAAGATCGAAAATACAAGTTTATTCATCAAAATCGATATAGTCCCCTTCAAAGTACTCCCCATCGACTGCAACGCACTTACGCCAGCGCTTGATCCAATCCTCGAAACACCGCTGGTACTCAATTTTCGGTATGTCCATCAGAGTCGTCTTCGATTTTTTCATGACATCCTTTCGGGTGCTGTAACGCGTTCCGCGAACCGGTTTTTTAAGTCGGTTGAACAGGAAAAAGTCGCAGGGTGCCAGATCAGGTGAATTCGAAGGCTGCTGGATAGTATTCGTGTTGTTTTTGGTCAAAAACTCATGGAAATCATGTCTTTCGCGATTTCAACGCGGTCCTTTTTTTGCATGAAATTGAGGTCTTTCGGCACCAGTTTTGCAGCGACACGTCTGAGGCCCAAATCACTAACCAAAATGTCTTGAGCGGATCCATAAGCGACGTTCAAGTCCTCTGCCTGATCTCTGATGGTCAATTTGCGGTTTTCGGCCAACATTTCTTGGATTTTATCGATGTTTTCATCGGTTTTCGACTGCCACTGCGTTCGTCATCCTCGACCGACTCACGATCACTTCTGAAGCGTTCGTGCCACCGAAAAACACTTCTCCAACATTTCCAAGGTCTGCGGACCGTTAAATCCGTTTTTCACACAAAATTTAATGCAAACTCGTTGATGCACAATTGATGCCATTTTCAAACTTGTAAAAAATCGAAAACACGCACAAAGGTAGATGTACTCAGTTTAGCGTAATTTTTACAAATGTCAATCTATGACGCTGAAATTTGGAGGGAAGTGTCAATGATAGATGTGGTAACCTAACAAAAAAAAAAAGAATTCCAATCGGGTGACTGACAGCGCCACACGGTGGCCGATCCTAAAACTTTTTGATCAAGGTAGTATAACGGTATAACCCTATGACGATCTCAGTTGCCTAGTTGGTAAGACGCCTGTTTTCCAGCCCGGAGGTTGCGGGTTCAAATCCCGCTGGAAGCCAGAAGACCACTCTGAGATGGTTTGGGTACGTGGAACGAATGAATGAAGTATTTTTACGTAAATACCATCTTTGATGTATGGCAGTGAAACGTGGACGTGGAAAAATATTAAAATAAACTTCATACATGTTGTAGGAATGTATGCACTAAGAATAATACAAGGGTTGACAATGCGTGCTAGAATATGGAATGAAGTGATTAGTGATGAATGTGAACTTAACCTTTCCCTTCCTGTGCTAAAAAATCCGCGCGTTCCGGTGCTGTGTATTCAATACACATGTAAAAATGAGCAATTTAAAATCGGAAAAATAAGAATATTCATAGCCAATCGCTTAAATTAATTAAGTCAAAAGTGATAATAATTGAAATTTAATTGCTGAAAACATGAAAAAAATACCGGCCCACGTTCACAAAACGGGCGAAGAGACCACCTTAAATGGATGCCCTAGAGCTACTGAGAGCTGACACGGGACTCGGTCTCGGGCTGTTATACCTCGAAAGAAGAAACACAATTGTGAACTGAGATTCTATTTCTTGCGTTCCCATATACCGAAGTAGAGTGAGATGTGAATAGCGTTGTTTCCTCACCCATAGCGGTTTTTTTCAGAATTAATATACCTACGTTACACACTGCCACACGTTTGATTGTATTGGTGAATTTATTCCCGATTTTCACAAAATATATCTGATGTGGCCGATAAATGCTAATTACACAATGCGTTAATGTATTACGGAGGAATACCTAAAATCTGAACCCAGTATTTATTATATTTATAGAGATGTACGAGTATTACTGCCTAACTATTTCAATGTTGTTTCAACTATTTCAATTCCCATTTGTCATTTTGTAAAATATGGACTCCTTTGAGGCTTTTCTTGTTTTCGTTCTTGCTGACAGTTAGTAGTAACCTGAGGTGGTATACGAGTATGTGGGTTTACTTTTTATTTTGTTTTCTGCCATACGTTTTTGTTTTTTTATTTATTCTTTAATCTAGATATGCGGGGGTGTGGGATGCAAGCCCCCCGATGCCCTTGCGGTCGGGCTCGCCCTACATTGGTGGGGTGTATCTCGGCCGTGGGAATGTTTGGTGGGATGAGCCCGGACCTTTTAATGTCTTCTTTCTTGAATGTATTTTTTTTGTCATCTATTTACCTTCTGTGTTTTTTTTTATCTTCTTGTTCTACGTGTTCAAGGGTGTGGGCTGAAAAACATCTAGTGTCCCCGTGGCTGGGCTCGCTCTATATTGGTGGGGTGTATCTTGGCCGGGGGGATGTTATTAGATGAGCCCAGACCTTTTGATAGCTTTTGTTTTTTAATGTATTATCTTTTTAATGTGTTCTTGAAATGTGTCTAAATGTATTATGTACATACTATGTTGCTATCAATAAATCTGTATTTATTTATTTAGATATTAAAGTTTTTAGAAGCAATGTGTACTAGTTACACATCACAGGGAAGGAAGGGTTAAAACTGATGTGTTGATTCAGATGAATAAGAACACTCTGAGATGGTTTGGGCATATATAACGAATATTTGAATATTGACTTACATAACTACTATACAGTGCAAATGTGAGTGAAAGGCGTGATCAAAGAGGAAAAGACTACGGAAAGTCTGTTTGGATCAAGTAAATTATATTTTGAAAGAAAAAGTCAGAAAAAATGTGGGAGTTATATAAGAAGGTGTGTGGATGAAGAGTAAGCGAAAAAATGTGTATCGCATAGGATTGCCTGGCGCTCTGTTCTTTCTTGTTGTGTATAGAATTGATGGTGTTTCATGATCTCAAGGGACTGTCCTATATTCACCATCTTTGGTTTTAGCCTTCTTGTTGTTGTCCTACTTCGTACGATCTTGTATTTTCCCTAGACATGTTGTCCATCAGTCGTAACCTGGATCGGTAAAGATATTATATCTTTCATTATAATGAAATGTAAAAGACCTGCTGTCCTAGAAAATCGTCAGCTTTCCATGTTATCATCACCCGAAGCTACTTCCAAGAGAGAGATCACGGATCTCTCCTACTCAGCTGTCAATGTCGCGTGTGAAGTGTGGACGGATCCGATATGCATAATATCTGCTTTCACTGCATCCCGATTGTTATCTTAGACGAGTACCGATTGTGACAGGTTCAATTAGAGTCTTGTTTAATACCCGCTGTGTACGGCAAGAAAGCCATCTAATAATTTGCATTTGCATTTACAAATGTCCGCATGTCGTTTGACACTTTAAGATAAGATTGTCATTCATTGGAGTTGAGCGTATTAACTTTTCCTACGCCACTGTGATTTCTCTGAGAGTTCACCCGCATGGGCAGTGAGTAGTGTCCGGTTTGTCACTCACACGTAGGCGATGATCTGATAATATTAAAGCGAGAAGCCCTTTTTTTGATTGGTTTGGGATGGTATGTGACACAAGACCGGAATTGGATTTTGAAAACAAAAATATATATACGATATTCAGTTATGTTGAGTTGAATTTCACCACCAATGACACACCGATGGCATACCTTACCATACCTTACCTTACCTCCGATGGCGATAAGATTCTGTTCTCACATTTTCTCTTTTGTTCACTCTCCAATCATCTGGACCGGAACCATATACATTATGATAAATTACATTATATAAATGAAAATTTTGAGATAACGATATTCAACAAGACACGGGCATTTATAGTTCGGAAATTCTAGGATGAGTCCTGTGACAGCTCACAAATTTGGCCCAATACAACCTTGTAACGATGTTCAGTAATTTTAATTATTTTATCAACTTTACTATAAGCCTCAATTCTAATAAATAGCAAGTTATTTAGGTTAATACATTACATAAGGTTGTATCGGAAATTCTAGGATGAGTCATGTGAGAGCTCACAAATTTGCCCCAATACAACCTTGTAACGATGTTCAGTAATTTTAATTATTTTATCAACTTTAATACAAGCCTGGATTCTAATAAATAGCAAGTTATTTAGGTAAATACATTACATAAGGTTGTATTGGGGCAAATTTGTGAGCTGTCACAGGACTCATCCTAGAATTTCCGAACCTTGAAGTATAATGAGTGCCATTTAAACATAATAAAAAATATCCGCCAAATGTCCACCTCTTGCAGCTCCACAGATGTCCACTCTTTTGTCAAAAATTTCGATGATATTTTGGCATAATTGCGGTTCTAACTCACCAATAACCCGAATAATTTCGTCCTTCAGCTCAGGAATTGATCGGGGGTCATTCTTATAGATCTGACTTTTCACGTAACCCCAGAGAAAATAGTCCAACGGTGTCAGATCACATGATCTTGGTGGGCAATTAACATCACCGTTTCCGGAGATTACAATAGATACAATAATTCTCAATTTGAACGCGTTGTTATATGTTAGACGACTCCATTTTTATAAATGCCATACATCTCACTTCTCAAATGTCATAAGACCCAGGTAAGTTCGCGACGCCATCTGTGTTTTATCCAAGAATTAAAAAAACCGCTCAATTTGAAAGACCCTATATAACGGTAATGAATAATTAGAAAAAGAGGAAGAATTCTACTATTAATGTAGTATTTTCTAAGATGATGGAAGATTTAGAAGGGATATTGAACGGCGTGCAGCGATAGGAAACAAAGTCAACGGGGCTCTGAAATATATATCGCTGGTTCGAAAGAAAAACGACACAAGTCAAAAAACGTGTTTTGTCAGGAGCGGCTGTTGAAGTCAATCTTCTTGAAAACTGCAAATGCAATTAGCTCTAACGGAAAAACGACACTAATGCCCTCAGGTGGCGAATACATGAACTAGACCTGTGACACTTTTCAAGGACATAGGGCACCCAATTTTACAATTTATGGTGCCATAACCTTAAATACGTTTTTTTTTACTTGTGTCGTTTTTCTTCCGGACCAGCGATATACTCGAACCGGGCCGTATCAAAATCTACCAAGATAATAGTCCCAACACCATTTTTGTTCTACGTTCATCTTTCACTACCATACAACATTTATGTATGGTAGTGAAAGATGGACGTGGAAAAATACTGAAAAAAATCGAATAAATACTGTAGAAACGTGTGCACTAAAAATAATACGAGTACATGGGGTGGAAATGTATCATAGAATACGGAACGAATGTAAACTTAAGGGGGTATCCTACTCTAGAAATTTGAAAAAATCGTTTTTGTTTTTCAATATTCTTAAAGTTTAGACCTTTAAGAATATGTTATCAAAAGGAAATTTTAAAATTCACAATATGTACGAAGTTATAGCTATAAATGTGGCAGCAATTACGTCGCACCGGTATGACTCGGACAATAATCTCAAAACTTTAAACACGTTTTTCTCGAAACTACTTTTTTCGACCTGGTCGACGTAAAATCTTAAGTTTTATTTAACCGATTGCCTTCAAATTTGGTATGAAACTTTGATAGATATGTTTCTATCGTCCGTACCTAGAAAAACTCAAAACTAGTTTTTACTATTTCTTAAAAATTAAAAAATTCGAAAAAAGGGTAAAAAATTGAATATTTTTCAAATGGCTGTCATTTTACGATTTTTTTTCTACAATATTTGGTACCAACTATAACGACATTATTTTTTATCAAGAAACTGTCTATAATTTTTGTTTCAAATTTAATCAAGGGTTCGAATCATGTCGACCAGCTTACCTCATTTTTTTACAATATATAAGTGAATTATAAAAAATATATAACATCTTGAATTATAAAAAAATTTCTTCTAATTTTTTTGTACATTCTCAAATCATCAATAAACAAACTGTAAAAAGTTTATAGGAAAAATATTTTTTGTTTTTTTTTTATTTAGTCTAAACTAACGCCCGAAATTCACGCCTTTAGAGAACAATACCCCCTTAAATCTCATGTGTTGACGTGTTGAGTTAGATGGAGAAGAGGATTTTGAGTGAAACGAATGAATTAAGAAAGATAAACAAAATAAAAATACAGTGGAAATATGAGTTGAATAGGAAGAAGTAGAAAAATATGGTTGGACCTAGTGAATTATATTTGGAAAGCAGAATGAGCTGAATGAGGAGGTGTATGGATGTGGAAGAGGTGAAATATATTTAACACTTTATTGCAAATTACAAAAAACAATCTGGCGGGCTTATTGCCAGGCGGAAATCTCTTTCAACCAACCCACCAGACAAAAGTAAATGAAGCAAGTTACGTGGTAGCATAAATCATTCAAATGACTATCCATCCCCACGAAATCCATAAATACATACGTGAGCACATGCCCACGGACCCCATAAAGACGGACAACCACCCGAACATTATTTTTCATATAAAGTGAGATATCATCAATCAAAAGAAAAGGAATGAATGGTGGAGAGGAAACGAAAAGAAAAATCAGGAATGAAACACGTTATTTTACTGACTAGAAATTAAGAGTTTTTTCAGTCGCTTCTTAAAGCATGCCAAGAACAGAGCGAGTCTTATAACGTATGTGGCGAGATAAGAAAGTCTAACGCTCTGTCCTCTTTGCCTGCCCCAGCAGGGAAACGGCGTGATGGTATTTATGTAAATACATCGGCCGGGGGAATGTTTGTGGGATGAGCCCGGACCTTTTAATGTCTTCTCTCTTAAATGTATTTTCTGCCAACTATTTATTTTCTGTCTTCTTATTCTACATGTGCAAGGGTGTGGGTTGAAAAACACTTGGTGTCCCCGTGGCTGGGCTCGCCCTATATTGATGGGGTGTATCTTGGCCGGAGGGATGTTATTAGATGAGCCTGGGACCTTTTGATAGCTTCTGTCTTTAATGTATTATCTGCAATTTATGTGTTCTTGAAGTATATTTAAATGTTTTATGTACTCGTACATACTATGTCGTTATCAATAAACCTGTATTTATTTATTTATAAATAATTAATTGTCTTCTCACATTTTTAGAGCTTATTTAGCCACAAGTAGAAAGATATCTGAAATGAATATAACAAGTTACAAAACATTAATTTGATTTAAATATTTCCTGTTAGTATTTTTAAGTGCGCTTGCTTTACTGGCATACCTCATTATTATGCTCAGCTAGTGATCTAAATACAGGCCATGCCAAGCCAAGGATGTCCAAATTGGTCAGCAATTAATTGACCTTTCCATGAAGCCAGCAGATCAATACACCGGACACGTTGGACAGCCCACAGTTTACAACCACTTCTGTGAGTGTTCTAGCTGGTTCCGGATTCAGAATTAATTTCTAAAAAAAACATTTCAGATAAGTGTCTTATGTTATATGACAAGTATAGTTCCTAGGCTAGTTGGTATATCGTTTGTCTTCTACAAGACAAAGGGAGTTTGTTTGCACCCTAAAAGTCTTTCGGGAGTTTGCACCCTAAAGCCTACGGTTCTCAAGAAATCTCTCCACAGCATTATTAACACTTCCCTTACTGTGCTAAAAAATCACGCCAGTAACGGTGTTGGACACTAAGAGTACAGTAACCATGTATGTTTCAAATTAAAATTATGCAAAATCTGCTAGGTTATTTTTTGTTATTAGCTATAAACATTTTATTATGTAATAAAATGTCGAATAATCAATAATTATATTTTTGAAAATGAAATAATAAATAAAATGTACATTTATTATAAAAAGAGTAATGGTACAATACAACATACCAGATAAAAAATAACAATAGAAAAAACATACCAGATAAAAATAGCAAAAAATAAAAAATAACAATCAGGATTATAAAACTGGTGACGACCCCTGGAACGGATGTTAAATATGAACTGTCAAAAAAGAATGAGTCATACGCAGGTGTATGACATTTCGTCGATTCGCGATTTAATATAATTAATTTCTGTTGATATAATTATGAATGTTTTGTTTCCTAATGGCATCATTCAAATCATAGAGGTTTCGATGAAGAATACATAAAGTATGAAGACCCTGCAAGTAGTATATTTCGAGAAATTAAATAAAATGTAAGTCCTGGTCACGCGCGTCCGATCACAGATAGGCAAGGGTTAATCTCTCTCTTATTTTTATTTAAGACAACCTTTGTGACCTAGTTGGTACGACGCTTGGCTTCTAATCGGAGGTTCCGTTATCGATTTTCGGTAGTACCCAGAAAAAGTATAAAACGGTTCACAATGTGGCAAAATAATGACTCGCATATTATGATTCCCCATATTTATTTATGTAAATATATCTTACGAGTTACGGCGTTATCCTTCCCCGTCTTCATAGTATGTTTTATAATATTGTATCATATATAAAGGGTCTTTCGAATTGAGCGTTTTTTTTAAATTCTTGGATAAAACACAGATGGCGTCGCGAACTTGCCTGGGTCTTGTGACATTTGATAAGTGTAATAATGTATAACATTTATAAAAATGGAATCGTATACAATACAACAATGCGTTCAAATTGTTGAATTATTTTATGTATTATAATCTCCGGAAACGGTGATGTTAATTGGCCATCAAGATCATGTGATCTGACACCGTTGGACAGCGTTTTTTCGGCTCTTTCCAGTCAAATTCTACTTTCTTCAGTAAATTTTTCTACAAGTCTAAACCATCGCAGGGTCTACTTCAGTGTCTCTCTACCCTAAGGTTAGATTAATTGAATGGTTGAAGTAAAATAGGCACTAAGTACCAAAAAAATAATATAAGTATGCAGTTTCGTTCTATATGCCATATACTAGGTAAGTCAAGAAAGTAAGTGTACTGAATTTTTGTAGGTTACATTTTTTTTTATTTAAACAAAAAAATTACGTGGTTACCGTAGTACATACGTAAGCTATTTTTCGACATAGTCGCCATTTCTCTCAATGCAGGTGGTGAAGCGGGGTATCAACTTTTTGATGCCTTCCTCGAAGTAGTTTCCCGCCAACCCCTCCGTCCACTTCTCCACCTCCTCCTTTACCTCCTCGTCGGTTGAAAACCTTTTTCCACCCATGTGCAGCTTCAGGGAGGTAAAGAGATAGTAATCTGAAGGTGCTAGGTCAGGGGAATGCGCGGGATGGTTCAGGACATCCCATTTAAACGAGGCGAGCAGTTCCTTCGTGGCGTTGGCCGTGTGTGGTCTGGCATTGTCATGCAGCAGGCAGACTCCCTTTGTCAGCATGCCTCTCCTCTTGTTCTGAATCGCCCTCCGCATTTTTTTTAGGGTCTCACAGTATCTTGCAGAGTTGATGGTCTCCCCTTGAGGCATATATTCAATCTGCGATCGTCACGGAGCGCATTTTCGATTTTTTCCACAATTTCGTCAGTCACAATTGAAGGTCTTCCGCTCCTCTGATCATCATGCACAGACGTACGACCGTTTTTAAACTCGCGACACCACTTGTACACACTCGTACGATTCATAGCTTTATCACCATATGCAGTTTTCACCTCATTATAAACCTCAACCGGAGGTTTTCCCTTCCAAACGAGATAACGGATGACGCCGCGTATTTCGCACTTGGCGGGAGATTCGATTGACATTTTTCACGGAACGTGTTGTCGCGTTGACACTTCTCAACGTACTGACCTCGAACCGGTCTCGTTGCGGAGGGGAAGGGTCAGGCTACACGGAAGTGTAACCAACATGTCGAAAATAAAATCCATCCGGTCGTGAGAGCCTCAGTACACTTACTTTCTGGACTTGCCTCGTAGAATGAAACTGCATAGTTTTTTTGTACTTAGTACCTATTTTACTTCAACCATTCAATTGTGTCGATGACAACGTTGTCTCTCGGCTACGCTTTTCAATATTATTCTCATTGCTAATTCGGATTTATTGAAGGCGCCATAAAAATGACGGAAAAATCTTTAATTTACATATTGTTATTTTAGTATAACATCTTGAACTGTCCCTCTGCCTATTTTATCTCACCGAAAATATGAAACGCTATTTGGTCACAAGACTTTCACCATATATTAAATTTCAATACGTCACCTTTCACTGTTCACATACCGAGTCTGTAATCAGTAATCAACTAAGTGATGTATTAAAAAGAAACATTTTCGATTTCGGTCCTGTCCTGTCCCTGATACATATTCAACGAAATATCGTCCCCCCTCCAACTCCCTCATTTTCATCTGATGGTCACGTCACGTCACCTCAGTTAAGTCATCCGTCACTCCATCTTACGCTAACATCTGGTCGCTCTCTTTTCTCTGCCCTGAATCTATCATGCACTATTGAAGCCTGATCAAGTTGTACGTCATCTGTGGTCTGAGAGCCATGTTTTTATTAATCACTGTATTGTATTTATCGTCGTTGTTCTTGTGCTCTTTTTTATACATATCACTGACTTAATTGGTAAGACGTTGACTTCTAACTTGGGGGTTGCTGAGGGGTTGTTCGATTCCTTAGATATGAACATTATCTAGAAATCGGTTGAAGTTTTTTTTACGTCTTCCTTTACTGTCCATGCAGTGAGACTCGAATAATAACTATTTTCAACCTACGAAATTTATGAATTTATTTTCAACCTACGAAAGTACGATCATATAACTTCATACCAGAAGGCATTGAACTGGTTGAATGTTAGAAATATACGCTGAATTCACGTACTGTCTCTATTGTATACCATCCTTAACTGTCCCACCGCCCCCTCTTATCTCGCTGAAAATTTTCAGCGTCTTTCCAACCATGGATTAGCGCTATGCTCAAACAGAGATTGTTTATTGGCCTTTCCAGTTCACCGCTCCTTTTTTTTAACGTCGTCCTTTACTGTCCATGCAGTGAGACTCTGGAATCAGTTACAAACTAATATAAGATTCGCTCCGTCCTTGGCATGCTTTAAGAAGCGACTGAAAAAAACTCTTAATTACTAGTCAGTGTCAAAATAACGTGTTTCATTCCCGATTTTTCTTTTCCTTTCCTCTCCACCATCCCTTCCTATTCTTTTGATTGACGATATCTCACTTTATATGAAAAATAATGTTCGGGTGATTGTTCGTCTTTGTGGGGTTCGTGGGCATATGCTCACGTATGTGTTTATGGATTTCGTGGGGATGGATAGTCATTTGAATGATTTATGCAACTATATAACTTGCTTCATTTAATTTTGTCTGGTTGGTTGGAAAAGATTGCCACCTAGCAATAAGCCCGCCAGATTGTATTTGCAATAAAAGTGTTAAATAAATAAAAAAATTGAAGTCTGGTTTTCCCGCCATATTGTATTATATTTCATAGTATATCTGTATATTGAAAATACCACACAATACATTCTTATGCTGCCAAAAAAATATTCATCGTTTTTTCATTTGTCTCACGGACTTCCGTCACGCTCAAGTAGAGATTGCCTATAGGCATTCCCAGTTCACAAAGTCAATAAATAAAGGTTTTACTGATCGTCAGTTTGTGGCCCCTGCCTTTATTCGCTAGTTCTAATGGAGCCAGTAATATGAGTATTCATACTAATATATATAAAAAAATCATTGCTAACTTTACTCCCAACGTGCTGAATGTATATTATTCTAAAATGTTCTAGTTTAGCACATTTTCAGCCATTGTTTACCCAAATATTTAGACCTGTTTTTTCATACATTCCCAACATTTGCACACGTCTAATGTGTGTGAATAATGCGACCAGACGAATTCTTTAACCAAACTAATATATTTTTTTGGTAACATCGGAATTCGAACCCAAACCCTCGGGAGAGAGTCAAGTATCGTCGTTGTTGTTGTTGCTGGGCATCGTAGTCGAAGATCCTTTCGCCATACCAACGTCAATTCAGTTAGAAAGCGAAGCTGTGTCGTGTAGTTTTTGTTTCTTTTTTCTTTTCTCTTCTTTAACCCTTCTTTCCCTGTGATGTATAGCTAGTACACATCGCTTCTAAAAACTTTGATATCTCTATAAATATAATAAATACTGAGTTACGATTTTAGGTATTTCTCCGTAATACATTTACGCATTGAATAATTAGCACTTATCGGCCACATTAGAGATATAAGTTGAAACAAAACTTGTCAATCGGTGTGCCGCAAGCGATTGGAATGTTTGTTCTTAGATATTTATTTAATTTACGACACAACAGTGTCTTTTATATACAAATGGACATGTGACAAGTTAACTATTGCTTCCCTGTGATGTGTTACTAGTACACATTGCTTCTAAAAACTTTAATATCTCTATAAATATAATAAATACTGGGTTTAGATTTTAGGTATTCCTCCGTAATACATTTACGCATTGAATTAAAAAATAATATTAATAATAATTAGTACTTATCGGCCACATCAGAGATATTTTGTGAAAATCGGGAATAAGTTCACCAATACAATCAAACGTGTGCCAGTGTGTGACGTAGGTATATTCATTCTAAAAAACCGCTATGGGTGAGAAGCGACGCTATTCACGTCTCACTCTACTTCGGTATATGGGAACGCAAGAAATAGAATCTCAGTTCGCTCGTTTCAGTAGCTCTCGGGCATCCGTTTGAGGTGGTTTCTTCGCCCGTTTTGTGAACGTCGGCCGATGTTTTTTCATGTTTTCAGCAATTAAATTTCAATTATTATCTCTTTTGACTTCAAATTTAATTAATTTAAGCGATTGGCTATGAATATTATTATTTTTCCGATTTTAAATCGCTCATTTTTACATGTGTATTGATGTGTATTGAATACACAGCACCGGAACGCGCGGATTTTTTTAGCACAGGAAGGGAAAGGTTAAGTGAATAACTGTTGCACACCAACAAACTCATCGGTCACACTGCTGTACGATAGCACACCTGCGACGATCGGAGCACATCGGCTTGCTTTTTTCTTGAAATAATAGATATGACCGAATAACAGTTATCCTATAACCTCGAAGACTAGGTGATAAAAATATCTGTGTCGTTCGAGGACAGTAGCACAGCGCGGGGTTCAATCCGTCGACTTTCCGCACGGAAGTCGAGTGCCTTACCATGCACCTCTAGTATCTTACCAACTTAACCACGGAGGTTGTCAAATGAATGTATGAATTATGATAAAAAATGATATCTATAGTATTATATGATGGGTCTTATTTACAAAACATTGTATTGTATTATTACACTTTCATTGTATACAGCACAACCTGGCGTGCTTATTGTCATGTGGCAATATCTTCCAACCAACCAGAAATATGTTAAAAAAGGCCTCTAGTGAAAACCAGACTGGAATCCTTTAACCCTTATCTTGGCAAAGTTCAATTTATCCAAATATTAACGTTTTTCTTTGGTGATTCCTTGTTATATGGTAAGTTATGGAGGAAAATTGAGGAAAAAAATCACAACTTTTCCTTATAGATTTTTTTAATATGTAACACCCACGTTACATTGCCAAAATATCAATTTTTATAAAACACAAAAAGCGCTTTAAAATGATTCTATAATCTAAAACAAGAACAACATTTACATAACTGTATTATCAACAACTTAAATGGTTTGAATAATTTTTCTCCACATGTAGTGATTAATAAGACATTTAAAGATTATTTACCCCAATTTTCAAAACGCACCCACGCTGTCCAGACATGTTGACCCGATGTCGTTTGAAAGCTTGTAGAGTTATCAATATTTATCACCAGATGATACAACTGCACACAATAGTACATGTATAGTATTTGAATATGTTGCCATATTTGAAAGTACGTTAGAGTTGCTGGATTTTTTAAAAATAATCCCAAATTAGTGTAACACCTGTGTTACAATGCTATGATATTGGAAATCTGGTTACCAATTGAAATCGAATCCGCAACATTCGTGTCTGGAGACAAGCGTCTTACCAACAAGGCCACGGAGGTCGCCACATTACTGCAGTTTGAAAGTAGTAGCCTCCAGTTAGTGCCACTATGGAGTGTTATCTAATCTGATACCCCAGTTCAACAGTTGATATCGAGTCCACTAACGAGCGAAGTATTGATCGAGTATACCTCACAGCTCTGGTATCCAAGTAACCAGACACCTTACAGTTATTTCCTTGCAATCGATCTGCCCGGATATGGATAGCACCACCGGTTTATGTACGATTCTGTTATATTCCCAGCAGCGAGGGGTTTCACAACACGCGGGTGCTGATATATCCCTGGGGGATTTCTTTTAATATAACTTTTTCTTAGTGCTGTAGATACCAACTTTTTACGTTGTCTCTCCGTACTTAGGTATTCTGGATACGAATGAAGTGATTTTAAAGACCATAAACTGATATTTTAGACAGTCTTGTGCCTTAAATACCACAAAGGAACATTTTAGACACTGTTCTTTCTTTAAAACCACAAGCGGACATTTTAGGTACTTCTTCTTCTTCCCAGTGTCACGTGAGTTCCCTCCAACGTTGAATATCGACGACCTCCGTGGCCTGGTGGTAAGACACTTGTCTGCCGATCCGGAGGTTGCGGGTTCGATCCCCGCTGGAACCCAGATTTTTTTAAACAGGATTCCAGTCTGGTTAACACTTAGGGCCTATAAAAACATTTTTCTGGTCGGTTGGAAGAGATTGCCACATGGCAATAAACTCGCCAAGTTAAAAAAAATATCACCTAAGAGTAGACATCTTTGTCCCCGGCAGCCCGAAAAAGATATCCAACGCCCCTTATGTAAGTCCAATCCCCTTATGTAAGTCCAATCACGTATATTGCGGAGCCAGGAGATTTGCCTCCTGTCAACACCTCTTCGGCCTTGTATTTTGCCTTGGATGATCAGGTGCAGTAATTTGTACTTTGCTCCTCTAAGTAACATACATGACCCAAGTAGGACACCTTTCGGATTTAATATTAATCAGCAACTCTCTATCAACTTTGTCTCTTTGAAGAACCCTCGTGTTGCTGACCATATCCGTCCAGGGTATCCGTAGCATTCTCTGGCGCATCATTTTAGGTACTGATGTGCCTCAAATTCCACAAACTGACATTTTCGATTATACCACAAATGAGCATTTTGGACGCTGTTCTTCCTTTAAGACCACAAAGGAACATTTTAGATACTGTTCTTCCTTTAAGACCATAAACTGACATTTTCGACACTTGTGTGCCTTAAATACCACAAAGGGATATTTTAGCCACTCTTGTGTCTTCATTACCAGAAGGGACATTTAAGGTACTGTTGAGCCTCAAAAGCCACAAATTGACATTTAAGACACTCATGTGTCTTAAGTATCACAAAGGGATATTTTAGACTTTTGTATTTTCAAGACCACAAAGGGACATTTTATATACTGTTGTGCCTTAAAGAGCACAAACTGACGTTTTAGATAATCATGAGCCTTAAATAACACAAAGGGACATTTTAGGCACTGTTTTGCCACAAAAACCACAAACTGATATTTTAGATTTGCTTGTGCCTTCTAGATCACAAAGGGATATTTTAAACAATATTGTGCCTCAAAGACAACAACTGGACATTTGAGAAATTCTCGTCTTAAATACCACAAGCTGACATTTTAGACACTCTTGTGCCTTTGGGACCACAAAGGAATATTTTAGACATTATCGTGCATCAAAGACTACAAAGGGAAATTTAAGAAATTCTCGTCTTAAATATCATAAATTGACATTTTAGATACTTATGTGCCTTAAATACCGCAAAGGGACATTTTAGACACTATTTTGCCTTCAAGACCATTAAGGGACATTTTAGATATCGTGGTGCCTCCAAGACCACAAACTGACATTTTAAATACTCACGTGCCTTAAATACCACATACTGCTATTTTAGACACTCTTGTGCCTTCTAGACCAGTGTTCCCCAACCGGTGGTCCGCGGCCCGGTGCCGGGCCGCAGAGACTTTCTGCCGGGCCGCAAACAGTGTGTCAAATTTCAAGAAATTCGCCATGCAAAAATATTAAATATAGGTTTTTTTCGCTTGTACGTTGACTTGTATTTTTATTTAATTGTTAAATAAATATAATTGGTATGATAATGCGACACGATGGTCGCTGGTTTTCTCAGAATGGACAGTCATAAATCTTCTCAGATACACTTAGGGAGAACGGAAATATTTGCTCTTGTGTAGTGAACTCGGATGCAAAACCCTACCAAAATATATTACAATTAAAATTGTTTAACTGTTATATGTATATTTGTTAATTATAGTTACATATGTCCATCTGTCACAATATAAGATTAAAAAAATATTAAATTAAAAAAAAACATTTTTATTTCAGTATTAGTGGTCCGCGAAAAAAAATTCCTTTTTTTACGGGTCCACAGGCCTTAAAAGGTTGGGGAACACTGTTCTAGACCACGAAGGGACATTTGAGACATTGTTGTGCCTCAAATACAACAAAGAAAGATTTAAGAAATTCCCGTTTTCAAGCCCACAAAATAATTTAAAGATCACAAACTGTAAATATGACCACATTTTTAACCTGAATAAAAAAAGGTCTTTAATCTAAAAATCACAAAATATCGCCTCAAAGATCTTAAAATCTGACGCCAGGAGGATCACGTCTGTTGCTGGAATAATACTTGTATTTCCAAATCCAGATTAGTCAACAATCCAACAGAATACGGTCAGTAAAAATATCTGTTATTTGTCTAGTTCACGCGTACCTACCTACGCACGCATCTTTTGTGGTCATGGCTTCAGAAGATTCTCGAAATGGTGTAATCGCTAAAAATGATGATGTTCGGGTGGCACACGCCATCACTGGTGACCTCAGGACCTCCACGGCTAACAGTAAACTCTTGACGGAACGGTGATGCCACCAAGCAGGATTCCTAGTTTCTAAAAATGGAAAAAATAACAATTTACTCAATGATTTATATACTTTAAGCGTCCATATATGTGGTTGAGGTGAAAACACTTGTCTACCATTCTGAGGTTATGAATTTATTTATTTATTTATTTTAAGTCTTCAAGGAAAACTTTATCAACGATTTAAATTGAACAACAGTAATGTTTATACACAAAACATCACATCGTGTATAAAGAGATTTTTGAGAATTAAATAATTCATCAATCAAGATGTACCTTTTTTATTTTAAACTTTAAACATTAATGAACCCAAAAAACTTTCAGCTGATCTTGCTACATTCGGTATTTCAAAAATGTATAATTTGTTTTACTTCCGTGAATATTTCACGGGCTGCAACTAATATATGATAAGTGACCGAAATTATGTTGAATTATAATTTATGCTGTTTTTAATATGTATAAGTTGATAAGGTTATTGTATCACTTGCCAATATTAACTATTGTCAATAGTATCAGTTGCCAATCTTAAATATTGTCAATAGTATCAGTTGCCAATCTTAAATATTGTGGTGCGATATTATGAATAAAGAATTCGGTTTAAACACGTAACTATGTTAGGATGACGCGATGTGCTGATGTTACATGTCAAACTTTTACACGGATACTTATTTACGTCATTGATTAAATATGAGTAAGATGGGTTTGTGGTTCCGAAAATCGACTTTCGGCTTCGCTAGAAGAATGCTTCTTTTAGAGAGTCTCATAAATTAATAAATAAATATAGTTTTTTTTATATTAACGTAGTATGTGCATACTATATATAAACTTTTCCTAAAATTGCATCTATATTTCAAGATAATTGTTACGAAAATACAATCAAGAGAAAAGCTATCAAATCCAAAATATGTTCACCATGTCGAACTTCTCACGGTGTGTACTATAGGAGCCTCGAAACAAGAAGGCCATAATCCATTGCAATATTCTTACTTAAGGTTTTTCAAAGTTGCTTTAACTGTCCCGCGATTCTAGAAGCACTAAGTTTATATGTACTATACCTAATAAATATAGCCGTGCAAGGAATCACCCTCTGTTCTATAGACCAACTTACAGGACGAATATCATGGCTAAACACTCAGTCACGCGTGGTATAGAGATATGCGTGGTATAGGTTAATATTTGCCTTTTCTTTCTTTTCACTCTTTTCGCTGGTGGTGAATCGGGGATTGTGCGTGCGTGTTTGTGCGTTATCTTCTCATTCATTCTTATAAAACTGCTTAACTATTTCAATGTATTACTGCCTAACTATTTCAGTGTTGTTTCAACTTTTCATTTCCCATTTGTCATACTACTTTTATAAAATTTAGACTCCTTTGAGGCTTTTCTTTTTTTCGTTCTTGCTGACAGTTAACCTGAGGTGGTATATGTGGGTTTACTTTTTATTTTGTTTTCTGCCATACTTTTTTGTTTTTTATTTATTTTTTAATCTAGATATGCGGGGGTGTGGGCTGGAAGCCCCCCCCGATGCCCTTGCGGTCGGGCTCGCCCTACATTGGTGGGGTGTATCTCGGCCGAAGGAATGTTTGTGGAATGTCTTCTCTCTTGAATGTATTTTTTTTTGTCATCTATTTATTTTCTGTGTTTTTTTTCTCTTCTTATTACATGTTCAAGGGTGTGGGCTGAAAAAGATCTGGTGTCCCCGTGGCTGGGCTCGCCCTATATTGGTGGGGTGTATCTTGGCCGGGGGGTCGTTATTAGATGAGCCCAGACCTTTTGATAGCTTGTTTTTTAATGTATTCTCTTTTTAATGTGTTCTTGAAATGTGTCTAAATATATTATGTACATACTATGCTGCTATCAATAAACCTGTTTTTATTTATTTATATTGAACCAACTGAATGACACTGTGGATATATTCTCGGTACCGCCTAGCAGTATGAGAAGAATCCTGGCTGAAATTCTTCCTAACGAATAAACTAACGCTAGAAGCAGACCCTTTGTGTAATATGAGAAATCCGTGCAAAGTGGATAAAAAAATGAGGTCCTCCGTGGCCATCGTCGTCGACCTTCGTGTCCTAGTTAGTTAGGTCATTTATCTGCGGTTATTTTTACCAAATATTCGTGTTGTCTGAACATATGCAGATGCCAGAAAATACTTAAACTGGTGGATCCTTTTTTGAATAAAATTGGTTTGGAAGACTAGTAGGTCTTACCGATCAGTTTTCCAACCCACCTTTCTGATAGGTATGAAGAAATTGCCACATGGCAACAATCCCACCAAGTTATGTTTTATTGTATCGTACAACATTTTAGTTGTATTGAGTACAACCTGGCGGCCTTATTGCTCCCAAACTAACCAGAAAGTTGTTAGATACCATAAGTGAAAACCTGATAGGAATCCTTTAAAAAAACTGGGTTCCAACAAGAATCCAGTTTTATATTTTTTAAGTCTCGCTAACTTCGTGCCGGATAACAGGCGTCTTACCAAGTTACCAAGTTACAGGTTGTGCTGTGTACAACGAATGTACAATACAACACAAAGCAGCTGGATGTTTCCTTTATTATCACGAAACAGGTAAAATGTGTGTCGGATCTTTTTTGAATAATTATATAGAAATAACATTGAAATGGATATTCTTTATTTCAGTGGCTTTCAAACGTTGGTCTAGTAGTGGCACTCTAAATAAAATAATCTATTCTTACTGCATTTGTCCTACCTTTTTTATTCAGTACATATAATATCGTATTTACAATAAAACATGTACAAATATATCATGTAACTTTATATAATTTATAGTTAAAACGTTACCACTGTGGAAATTTAAATATGTTGTAATTTGTTTATTTAAACACCAGTATTGTTTGTGCTCCCCTGATGATGAGGTGAAACCCTTGAAATCGGTAGTGTTATACCTTTTGGTGATTGGTGGAAACTACCTGAGCCATTTGAGATTTGCAGACGATATCGTTATATTCTCACAAAACCCGAATGATCTTCAGCACCAACTGCAAGAATTGGCAGAGGTCAGTAAAGAAGTTGGTTTAAAAATAAATATATCAAAAACCAAATGTATGATGAACAGCTTTGCTACCCCAAAACCAATAAACGTAGCTGGAAAGCCACTAGAACTTGTCCAGGAATATGTGTATTTGGGCTAATTTATTTCCTTTGTAGGTGGCATAACGGAGGAAATAGCACGAAGGACAAAACTAGCATGGAGCTCATTTAGACGTTTGAACAACATCTTCAAAAGTAATCTCCTAATATCTTTGAAGCGAAGGGTCTACAATCAGTGTATTCTCTCAGTACTTACGTATGGCTGCGAGACATGGACGCTCACAGTAAAGAACACACAAAAGCTCCAGACCGCACAAAGGGGCATGGAGAGATGCATGTTGGGATATACTAAAAGAGACCGTAACTTTTTTATTTTACACATGATAAGAAATATAAATCATTTACGAAAAAACAACAGGTAATTTAATTTGGGCATACAATTTTAATGGATCTGGCTTTGTTGCCCTTCATTTATCGTGTCCCTAGTAAACTAGACTTTTGCCTGTATCTCATTGAGTAAATATAGCATGAAAAAATAAATCGATACTTCTTTCCGATTTTTGATCATATAAAACCCCGTTGCACATTCTCACCAACCTGACAAACAGTGACACTCAATTACATATGTATATATCACGCGAATCAAACCCCTCATATTTCATCACTCCAGACAGACCAAAACATTCATCCCACAATATACCGCACATAATCATAAAAAAAATAAAAAATACCACGCTCAAGAGCTCACACAAACCTTTGCTACAAGTCATTCCTCTTGCAAGCTAAAGTATCAAACTCCTGTCGCAATAACAACCACGCTCCGATCGACTGCCTAAATTGTTTTCCTTCTTTTGCCTTTATTGAATTCGGCACCCTATTATACGAGTATGTCATGGAAGCCAAATAGACATATTGCCTTTGGACAAAATATATTTTAACTCTAGGGATGGTGAACATTGACCAGTTGCCATGCGTGTCATGTGTCTCTCTCTCTGCTGAGTCTGCATCTTCCCCATTATCACATAAGTTGAGTCTAAGGAAAGTAGTAGCTGCGGCCATTAGATTAGGCACTTCCTCGCATCTACATATGTTCAGAAAAGCATATTTGTTGAGTGGTTTAGTTCAAAGTCAATATTGTAATTGCGGCATTCGAGGGTGCTGGAGCACCCCGGTTGCGGCACTCGAGGGTGCTGGAGCATCCCGGTTGAAAACAACTGGTTTATTTTTTCAAATTCAGTTTTGATACAAAATGAATAATGACTTTACCATTCACTTTTGTCTCGGGGCGGCGTCGCCGCGAGTCTGTTTTTATTTTTATGTAAATCAGTAATGTTTGAAAGTTTAAATTGTTGCTATTTCATAACAATAATAATAGAAAATTAAACGCGGCACTGTTTTCACTGTCGACCACCAGAATAAATAAATAAATAATGTTGTTAATGTCTGTTGCGAATATGGCAGATAATTTATAAGATTGTGTAAGAAAACTAATTCTTAAATTTATTTATTACATACATATCATCACGCCGTTTCCCTATCGGAGTAGACAGAAATACGAGAGCTTTCCTTTCGCGACACAAATCTTTCGTCTCGTCTACATCCATACATTTTCTAACAGAACTCCTACGACTTTTTATATTTCCTTTTTTTTCAAAATATATCCACTTGATCTACCTACCATATTTTCCTTATTCTTCTTCTACCACGCCACGCACTTACATTTGTTCTGTATATTTGTTTTGTTTGAAATTTCTTCATTCATTTGTTCCACGTGCCCAAATCATCTAAGAATGCTTTACTTCAAATTAACCAATAAATCAGTCTCAAGATCACGCTCATTCCTTATCACTTAATTGTGTAATCTGTCATACATTGTCATCCCATGTATTCTTTTGAGTGCACACATTTCTATAGTATTTATTCGGTTATTTTCAGCCTTATTCCCTCGTCCACGTTTCACTCCCGTATATCAAAGTTCGTACTAAAATACTGTTGCGGACTATCATCTTGGCAGATTTTGATACTGTCCGGTTCGAGTATACTATATATGTGTTAGTGTTCCATTCACTTTGTTTCCTATTGCTACAAGCCGTTCAATATCCCTCGTAACTATGAACAAGCCCTAAAAAATCAATACAATAACGTTTTGAAAACGTCGGCATCATAAATCAAACCTCGGTAGAACACTCGTCGTTGCTGGACCTCGTAGTCGAGGATACCCTCGTCATTCCGATGTTAATTCAGTTGGAAGGCGAAGCTGTGTCGTGGAGTTTTGTTTCTTTTTAAGTGAGTGAGCCATTGCACACCAGCAAACTCACCGGCCACACCATACTGGATCCGATGGCACGCGGAAGTGAGACGATCGGAGCACAGCAGCGTTTTTTCTCATTTTTTTTTAGAAAGAATATGTATGACTGAAGTCATAGGTATTCTTATACTCCTGAATACTAACTAGGAATAATTGCTGTGTCATTCGAGGGTAGTAGACGACCTCCGTGGCCTGGTGGTAAGACGCTTGTCTGTCGATCCGGAGGTTGCGGGTTCGATCCCCGCTGGAACCCAGATTTTTTAAATAGGATTCCAGTCTGGTTAACACTTAGGGCCTATAAAAACATATTTCTGGTTGGTTGGAAGAGATTGCCACATGGCAATAAACTCGCCAGGTTAAAAAAAATATATTTAAAAAAATATATATATTTAGAACAGTACGGGGTTTGAACCGCCAACCTTCAGCACGATAGTGCAGTAGGTTTCCGCGTGGCCATGCACTTCTGATTAAAATTTTATTCAGACCACAAAGGTATTACCTTCACCAGTCAAGTCTAGAAATAATGTCTTTTACAATCTTTCTTTTATCTTTCGTATGCTCCGAATACCTAAATACAATTTCTGAGTCCATTGTACCTGGTCAGGTATAATCCTCTTTTATTTATTCTCCGCTTTTCTTTCCCGCCAATACTCCTTTCATCTTGTCGCAATGTTCTCGACGAGCCTTTTCAATAGACACAATGAAGTATTATGAGAAGCATGACGTGCCCATTTCGCAACACTTTAGTCAATTAAAGTTGTGTCTAAAAAGATTCCGAATGGACAAAGACCTGCATGCAGAGTCAGAACAAGTCAAAAGTAGATCTCGTTCATTGTATCAGAATAAGTTGAAACAAAACATGTCAATCGGTGTGCCGCAAGCGATTGGAATGTTTGCTGTTAGATATTTATTAATTTATTTAATTTACGACACAACAGTATCTTTTATATACAAATGGACATGTGACAAGTTAACCATTCCTTCCCTGTGATGTGTAACAAGTACACATTGCTTCTAAAAACTTTAATATTTCTATAAATATAATAAATACTGGGTTCAGATTTTAGGTATTCCTTCGTAATACATTTACGCATTGAATGAAACAATAATAATATTAATAATAATTAGCATTTATCGGCCACATCAGAGGTATTTTGTGAAAATCGGGAATAAATTCATCAATACAATCAAACGTGTGCCAGTGTATGACGTAGGTATATTCATTCTAAAAAACCGTTATGGGTGAGGAAGCGACGCTATTCACGTTTCACTCTCACTCTACTTCGGTATATGGGAACGCAAGAAATATAATCTAATATTAATAATAATTAGCATTTATCGGCCACATCAGAGGTATTTTGTGAAAATCGGGAATAAATTCACCAATACAATCAAACGTGTGCCAGTGTATGACGTAGGTATATTCATTCTAAAAAACCGTTATGGGTGAGGAAGCGACGCTATTCACGTCTCACTCTCACTACTTCGGTATATGGGAACGCAAGAAATATAATCTCAGTTCGCACTCAGTCGCAAATAATACAATATTAATAATAATTAGTATTTATCGACCACATCAGAGATATTTTGTGAAAATCGGGAATAAATTCACCAATACAATCAAACGTGTGCCAGTGTGTGACGTAGGTATATTCATTCTAAAAAATCGTTATGGGTGAGGAAGCGACGCTATTCACGTCTCACTCTCACTCTACTTCGGTATATGGGAACGCAAGAAATATAATCTCAGTTCGCAGTTGTTTCTTCCTTTGAGGTATAACATATGTTATACAGTGCTAGTGTTCTGAGTCCCGTCTCAGTAACTCGCGAGCATCCATATGAAGTGGTGTCTGCGCCCGTTGTGTGAACGTCGGCCGATGTTTTTTCATGTTTTCAGTAATAAAATTTCAATTATTATCACTTTTGACTTCAAATTTAATTAATTTAAGCGATTGGCTATGAATATTCTTGTTTTTTCGATTTTAATTCGTTCATTTTTACATGTGTATTGATGTGTATTGAATACACAGCACCGGAACGCGCGATATTTTTAGCACCGGAAGGGAAAGGTTAATACACGACTTAAAATTATTGACAAAAATACAAAACTTTATCTTAAATTAACATAGAGTTACAAAAAAGCTGTAGTAATAATAATAAAGTGTGTATCGGACGATTTATTTGTATTTTCTGTATACCTATTGTAATGAAATGTTCCTTGTGCATGTCCTTCGCAATAGTCACTATGAAAAGTCGATCGGCCTATGCAAGCGAGGAACGCGCGATATACATAGTAAGCTACAGCTAGTAAGCATTGACGGTAAGCATCTAGTAAGCATTGACGGCATACACGGGCGAATAAAGGGGTTTACGATGAGCGATGGGCTGCACATGAGGAATGAAAAATGACAAAAATATATTCTCAGTTTCTGGAACGTCTACTGCGTTTTATTTGCGACCAAGTTCTACCTTCTAAAGAGGAATCTCTTCACCGGAAAAACAAGAAGTAAACCGGAATCTCCGAGTATTGAGCGACAGCCATCCACATATTTTACAGTCTTTGTTTAAAAATATTTAATATTAATATGTATATTTAAATTTAATATATGTATGTATATTATAAAAGTTTACCAAATTTAGCCAACTAGATTTAACGTAACTGTGGAACTCATATTTTATAGTGGTCAAGAACTTAGATTTGTTTTTAGTGGAACAACGCTTACATAGAAAAAGACGAATTGGATTTTTTTAGAATTTTATGGATAGATCTTGAGATATAGAAAACACATGGGCTCACTTGTAGAACGAGATGCAAGTTGCTTTGCAGAATCAATACCTTCCACATGTTGATGCAGGGTTACTCAACTCCAGAGGCAAAGTATTGTTTTTATATATTTCGTTTATAGATCGAAAATAACCTCAATAAAAAGGCAACTTACATAGCGCCGTTTACAGAACTCTTCTCTAGGGCACTCGGACGTCGGATTATTATTGTCTCTTCTTCTTATTTTAGGCCTTTTAGCCTGTTATGGTCCTGCATCATTGTTTGCCTCTTGTGACGTCGACTGCCAGCTGTCTTTCCATCTTTTGGGAGGTCGTCCTGGAGATCTGCTTGCTTGGGGGATGCTGCCCTTGGCCATTCTTACGGCTCTTGGTTCCGCAATTCTGGATACGTGTTCGTTCCAGAACTTTCTTCTCTGTCGTCCCCATCTGACAATATCTTTAACTTCGCACATCCTTCGGATTTCTTTATTTTGTACTCTATCACGAAGGGTTTTACCAGCGATACTCCTGAGTACCTTCATTTCGCTGGTTCGAAGGAGATTTTTGGCTATGCTGTATGCCATTATGGGGTGAGCACAGGTCTAGTATATCCTCACATTGCTTTGGATGTTCATATACTTGTTTTTCCAGATAGTGTTCTTTAAACATCCGGAAATAGCTGCGGCCTTTTGTGATTGTTCAAGTAGTTCGCCATACAGGTCATTATTGCACATTATGCTAGCACCCAAGTATTTAAATTTTGTTACTTGTTCAATTGGTGTGTCGTTGATCGCCACACTGCATCCAACTTGCTCTCTGGCTAAAGTCATGCATTTAATCTTGCTGATTGAGATAGACATGTTGTATTTTTTGAAAGCAGTGTGGAATCGATGTAACATGTGTTGCAGGTCTTCCTCTGATTCAGCTATGATGGTGGCATCGTCAGCATAGCATATGATGTTTAACATATTGTCGCCCATCTTGTATCCCAGTTTAAGGTCAACAATTTCTTATATAATTTTATCCATAACCAAGTTAAATAAAAATGGGCTTAAACTATCTCCTTGTCTTACTCCGGTTGGTGTTGGAACGTCATTAGAGAGTTCTCCGCCTACGCGAATTCTTGTGGAGCTATTTAGGTTTATGTCTCTAATGGTTTTGGCGATGGAGGGTGACACGTTCCTTTCGAACAAAATGCTTATTACATCTTCTAGTTGGATTCAATCAAAGGCCTTGGTCAGATCGATACAAGCAAGGTAAGCAGTCTTGTTGTATTCTAAAGATTTTTCTTTAATTTGCCGCAGTATGAATATAGCATCTGTAGCAGATCTGTTTCTTCGGAATCCTTGTTGTTCATCTATATTTTCAATTTGTTGTCCTAATTTTACTCTTCAGATGTTGGTGAAGAGCTTGAAAAATGCGCTTAAAAGATATATTTCTCTATAGTTACCAGGATCCGATTTTTGTCCTTTTTTGAAGATGGGAATCGTTATACTGGCCCTCCATTCATCTGGTATTGTTGTAGTTTCAAGGATCAAGTTGTAAAGTTTGTGGAGACTTTTCGCTAGTTCTTCGCCGCCATATTTTATAAGTTCGTTCGCATTATTATTGACAGATTTAAAATATTTCAAATTAAATATATTTTATTGTATTGTTTTACACTTACGTTGTATATGGTACAGCCTGACGGGCTTATTGTCATGTGGCAATCTCTTCCAACCAACCAAAAAGATGTTCAAGGTGCCTTAAGTGAAAACCATACAGGAATTGGATTTCAATAGGGATCCAACCCGCAACCCCTAGGCTGGAAGACAAACGTCGTACCAACTAGGCCATGAAGGTCGTGATTAGTTTAAGCATACCCCCGCATCTGTATATGTTCAAACGATATATTTGGTTAAAAAAACCGCAGAAAACTTACCAAGGAAAGATGAACTACAAAGAAACCTTTGTAGATCTTCCGATATGTGGTAGATATTTAGCACATTCCGATATGTAGCATATTCAGCTTTAGGTGTAGTGTTAATAAAACATCACAAATTTTGATAACACTTTTCAAAAAGGGTTGTCTTTAAGTGCTTCCTAAAGCTCCACACGCCACCTCTGTACTGAAATAGACTACAAATTCACATACTATATCTATTTTATAATATCCTTAACTGTCCTGCCGCCTCCTCTTATCTCGTCGAAAAATTTCAGCGTCTTTCCGACCATGGACTTGTACTACACTCAAACAGAGATTGTTTATTGGCCTTTCCAGTTAACCACTCTTCTTTTTTTACTCAATTTATTGTCAGTAATATAACGTGTTTCATTCCTGATGTTTCTTTTCTCTCTACCATCCCTTTCCTTTTCTTTAGATTGATGATATCTCACTTTTACTTTAATAATTATACGTCCATAAATTTCATAAACATGAATAATCTTTTAAATATCTTTTGCGACTACGTTACTTGCTTTATTTACTGGTTGGTTGGAAGACATTGCCGCCTGACAATAAGCCTGCCAGATTGTATTTGCAATGAAGTCTTAAATAAATTAATAAAATAAATATCTGATACTAAGAGGCAGACAATTACACGTCACAGGACCAGCAAAGGCAAAAACTCTATCATAATACCGCGCCCTGTTGTAAACGGTCTTTCAAATTGAGCGGTTTTTTTAATTCTATTTTTTTTAATTCTTGAATAAAACCCACAATTTGCTTCGATTTCAAGGAACTTTTTATTGTTCATTGAAGTATAATGTATGACATTTAAACACAAAAAACAATATCCGACAAATGTTCACCTCTTGCAGCTCCGCAGATGCCCACTCTTTTGTCCAAATTTTCGACGATATTTTGGCATAATTGCGGTTCTAACTCACCAATAACGCGAATAATTTCGTCCTTCAGCTCAGGAATTGATTGGGTGTCATTCTTATAGACCTGGCTTTTTACGTAACCCCAGAGCAAATAGTCCAACGGTGTCAGATCACATGATCTTGGTGGTCAATTAACATCACCGTTTCCGGAGATAACAATACATAAAATAATTCAACAATTTGAACGCGTCATTTTTATAAATGTCATACATTACACTTCTCAAATATCACAAGACCCAGGCAAGTTCGCGACGTCATCTGTGTTTTATCCAAGAATTTAAAAAAAACCGCTCAATTTGAAAGACCCTTTATTACTTTCCACTACTTACGATGTAATTGTTGGCCAACTATTGTTCGATAATGATATGTACGTACTTCCACACGTCTTCTGTATTTGACTTCCTTGCTCTCTACTTCTCTGCTCGAGTGCTATACTTAGAAGGTCTCGATTTTTATTTCTGGTTTAGCACCTGGCACAATGGCAACATATCGTAAGTTCTGCTGCGCGGTCTCGGTTAGTACTTTCGTCATTCGCCATGCTTCGCGCGTTTGATCGCTCTACCATACTTCCTCTGCCCTTTCTTCTCGACAGAGGCGGATTGAACACAATATTTAAAATTATAAGTATTCTGCATGTTCCAAGGCCATTTTCAACTTTATCGTGGCTAGAATGGGACGTTCTTAAATGACGTTTAAAAGTTGATAGGTTATGTAGAGAAAATGGGTGGCGAAAGAATGTATTATTACCTTTTAGTGACATATTTTTTTAATCTGATATTCCACATTCACTTCCTATCGCTCCTCTCAAATTCCATCCACTATATCGAAGTTTCATTATATTTTATTTATTTATTTATTTAACACTTTTATTGCAAATACAATCTGGCGGGCTTATTGCCAGGCGGCAATCTCTTCCTACTAACCAGACAAAAGTAAATTAAGCAAGTTACGTTGTCGCATAAATCATTCAAATGACTATCCATCCCCACGAAATCCATAAACACATACGCGAGCATATACCCACGAACCCCACAAAGACGGACAATCACCCAAACATTATTTTTCATATAAAGTGAGATATCATCAATCAAAAGAAAAGGAAGGGATGGCGGAGAGGAAAGGAAAAGAGAAATCGGGAATGAAACGCGTTATTTTGAAACTGACTAGAAATTAAGAGTTTTTTCAGTCGCTTGTTAAAGCATGCCAAGGACGGAGCGAGTCTTATATTAGTTTGTAACTGATTCCAGAGTCTCACTGCATGGAGAGTAAATGCTGACGTAAAAAATATGAGTGGTGAACTGGGGAATTTATAATTATTTTGACAAATCAATTATTTTATAGTGTTATCTTACGATTATCTTTCGCCCTTTTTTTAGATTTATTTGTGTCCTGTATATAATAGAAACGGTATAAGGTGATTAGGGATAAATGTGAATTTAAGGTTGATATTTAAATAAGATGAAGAAGAGCACTCCGAGATGGTTTGGACACGTGGAACGAATAATTAAGGGAAGGTTTACTTAGCAAAAATAAAGTATAATACAAATGTGAGTGAAATGCGCGGTTGAGGTAAATCAAGGAAGGTATGTTTGGATCAAGTGAATGATAGAAAAAGAAAGTGAGAAGTAAGATAAATCGTTGAAGCTGTATAAGAAGGTGTGTGGATATGGAAGAGGTGAAATAAAGTCTGACGCTCTGTCGTCTCTGTTTATCCCGACAGGAAAATTGAGTGGTGTTATGTTCTCGTATGTATGTATTAATAAAATGGCTTTCTAATTTTTATGTTTTTGTTTCAGGTATGTACGATCATCATTGCTAGACTGTACTGGGAGGTAATGTTTCAGGTATGTACAATCATCATTGCTAGACTGTACTGGGAGGTAATGTTTCAGGTATTTCATTGCTAGACTGTACGGGGAGGTAATGTTTCAGGTATTTCATTGCTAGACTGCACTGGGAGGTAATGTTTCAGGTATTTCATTGCTAGACTGTACGGAGAAGTAATGTTTCAGGTATTTCATTGCTAGACTGCACTGGGAGGTAATGTTTCAGGTATTTCATTGCTAGATTGTACGGGGAGGTAATTTTTCAGGTATTTCATTGCTAGACTGCACTGGGAGGTAATGTTTCAGGTATTTCATTGCTAGACTGTACTGGGAGGTAATGTATGATTTTGTGAAAGATAAATTAGTTCATAATATTTTATTAAATTTATTTATCAGCGCCATAAAATGATAGATTTTGCTCCAAAAGCGCTTTCGGTATTACCACACATTTGTTTCTTCAAATTGTTGATAATCGAAGCTAAAAATATATTTAGTGAGTTTTCTGCGGTTCCCTTACCAAATATGCCCTGACACATATGCAAATGCGGCAAAGCTCCAATTTATCAGGCTGCAACCGCTACCTTCCCTACCTCACACTCTACACCTTTACTGTATTATATGTAATCTAAAAATATCCATCAAACATCATGTATATTACATCTTCTCCGCCTAAAGGTGACTTCTTTTCTGTCATCTTGCGCGGCGGACGGTATGTTGCTGTTGTTCGAAATCGGGATGCTGCCGTCGGGGAACTGTGGGACGGGGCGAGGCGATCGGGAGGACGCTGGAACTGACGATGCCACCAGAGCCTCTGACACGTCGATTAATCCCTTTGTATATGTTCGCCTTTCACATCTCGGGCTCAATTCAACGATGTATCGTGATTGGAGGGGGACTCATAAACAACATAAGAGAAGACTATTCAAATACTTCCTTAAATTATACATAGATAAACACCCCACACACACAGATGACACAGCAGTAGAAAAGGTAATAAATCCCTGAAATCACTACGTCCTCGGCCACACAGGAAGGAGCTTCGCTTGAAGCTTAGAGCTATGTTGCGAGTTAAGCGACATATCCTAGAGAACCAACGTACCGTATACTATCGCACTGGCCACACTGCACGCTTCGCGCCACATTGCATGACGATTAATCATCGAGTGAATCTCCTAGCGAACAGACGTGTTGGTTAATTGACAAGATGGCGAAAGTTTTAATGACAGCTGTGTATAAAATGGAGCCTTTATGGAACCCATCGAGCAAATCATAGAAAAATGTACCTGTAAAAAAATCACTTTGGGATGAAGTTGCACAGGAAGTATGTTAAATAAAGATGGTAAGTTGTAATGAAATTGGTTAGTTTTGAGAGTGACATCGTGTGTTGACTCAACCGCTCCCAACTGTCAAATGAATTTGTGCGTAGCACTTTGTTGTGGCCAGGCATGAAGTCACCTAGTATATGAGTCACGTAAAATCTAGCTAAGCACCTAACGAAGCATTTTGGTGTGGCGTCGGTCTAAGATAAAATACTTAACACGTGATTCATACGTAATTCTGACTTTTAACATAGTAAATAATTGAACTCGTTTTCGTTTTTTTTTTCGTTAGTCAATATTGAAAATCCAAACGAAAAAACGGAATAAAACTAATTAAGAGAAATGAATAATTTTGTAATTTAAACCTCAAGTGGCCAATCCGTGTCTGTTTTTAACGCTTTGCTTACTTGACCATTTGTTGCATGTTATTTTTCGCTTGCTTAATATCTGATTGCACTTTTTTTGTAACACTGTTAATGCTTTTGATTTTGCACCTATTTTTACAATGCAATCTTATGCGTGGAGTGCAATCTTACATATATACATTATCACGCCATTTCCTTGTCGGGGCAGGCAGAGAAGACAGCACGCCAGACTTTCCTATCTCGACACACATCATTTGCCTTTTCTAGATCTATACACCTTCTCATAGAACCTCTGTGAATTATCTGACTTTCTACATTTCCTTCTTTCAAAATATCATTCACTAGACCAAACCATACATTGGTTAGTACTTCTCTACCACGCCATCCATTCACATTTGCATTGTATATAGACGACCTTTGGGCCCATTTGGTATGACGCTTGTCCCCCAACCCGGAGTTCGTGGGTTCGATTTTATTCCAGTCTTGTTTTTACTTAAGGCCTCCTAAACATCTTTCTGACTGGTTGGAAGGTATTACCACATGGCAATAAGGTTGCCAGGTTGTACTGTATACAATGGAAGTGAAATAAATTTTTTTTTTGTTTTGTTATTTTTTTTCATTAATTCGTTCCACGTTTGTTAATTATCTTCAAATGCTCTTCTTCGTCTTACTTAAACATCAGCCTTAAGTTCACATTAATCTCCAATCATTTCATTCCGTATTCTGTTATACATTGTCACTCCATCTATTCTTCTAAGTGCACATATTTATTCAATGTTTATTTTTTCCACGGCCACATCTCTCGCATGCTCAACATATAAAGATATACAGAATTTATAAAAAAATACACAAAAACAATCAGAAAGAAACAGGTACAAAGTCACGTGTTACCAATACAATACGGGGCCGGTATCAGACAGGTGCAACATCACAAATCTTCTTCAACACGGGGAAAACAATGTATAAATGACGGTATCAGACATGTGCAACTTCACAAATCCTCTTCAACACGGGGTATCAATGACGGTATCAGACAGGTGCAACTTCACAAATCCTCTTCAACACGGGGAAAACAATGTATCAATGACGGTATCAGACAGATGCAACTTCACAAATCCTCTTCAACACGGGGAAAACAATGTATTAATGACGGTATCAGACAGGTGCAACTACACAAATCCTCTTCAACATGGGGAAAACAATGTATCAATGACGGTATCAGATAGGTGCAACTTCCCAAATCCTCTTCAACACGGGGAAAATAATGTATCAATGACGGTATAAGACAGGTGCAACTTCACAAATCCTCTTCAACACGGGGAAAACAATGTATCAATGACGGTATCAGACAGGTGCAACTTCACAAATCCTCTTCAACACGGGGAAAACAATGTATCAATGACGGTATAAGACAGGTGCAACTTCACAAATCCTCTTCAACACGGGGGAAACAATGTATCGATGACGGTATCAGACAGGTGCAACTTTACAAATCCTCTTCAACATGGGGAAAACAATGTATCAATGACGGTATCAGACAGGTGCAACTTTACAAATCCTCTTCAACACGGGGGAAACAATGTATCAATAACGGTATCAAACAGGTGCAACTTCACAAATCCTCTTCAACAAGGGGGAAAAATCACATAAATAGATAGTAAAAAAACACGATAATCAATTAAAAAACAGTTCAAAATAGTTCTTCAAAATTCCTCGAAATCCCATTTTAAAGCATACATATCACTTCCATACATCAAAATTAGTAGAAAAATACCGCCGTGGAGTATCATTTTAGAGGATTTCGATACTATCCGGTTCGATTACATATGTTTTAGTGACCGTTTGACTTGCTTGATATACGCTATACTTGCGCGAATTTAGTGACCGTTTGACTTGCTTGATATACGCTATACATGCGCAAATTTAGTGACCGTTTGACTTGCTTGATATACGCTATACTTGCGCAAATTTAGTGACCGTTTGACTTGCTTGATATACGCTATACTTGCGCAAATTTAGTGACCGTTTGACTTGCTTGATATACGCTATACATGCGCAAATTTAGTGGCCGTTTGACTTGCTTGATATACGCTATACATGCGCAAATTTAGTGACCGTTTGACTTGCTTGATATACGCTATACATGCGCAAATTTAGTGACCGTTTGACTTGCTTGATTTACGCTATACTTGCGCAAATTTAGTGACCGTTTGACTTGCTTGATATATGCTATACATGCGCAAATTTAGTGACCGTTTGACTTGCTTGATATACGCTATACATGCGCAAATTTAGTGACCGTTTGACTTGCTTGATATACGCTGTACTTGCGCAAATTTAGTGACCGTTTGACTTGGTTGATATATGTTACGCTATACTTGCGCAAATTTGCGCAGTATATTTGCGCTGTTAGTCTCTCTTCATTCATTTACTAAACATGTCCAAACCATCTCAGAGTGTTAACTTATTCATCCCTAATCATTTCAATGCATATTCTGTTATACAATACATTGTCATCCCATGTATTTTTCTCAGTGCACACGTTTATTCGTCCCCTTTCAGTCTTTTTCCAAGTCCATCTTTAACTACCATGCATCAAAGCTGTTTCAAAAATACTATTATGAACTATCATCTTAGCAGATTTTGATACTATCCGATTCGAGTAAATATGTTTTAGTGCTCCGTCGGCATTGTTTCCTATTGTGATGGTGTGTTATGTTTGTATCAAAAATAAATGCGGAACATTAATGCAACTCTCTTCCGAGATGACACCGCAGAAAGAAAGCGAAATTTATTATACACAATTAGAATTTAACGTAAACGAAAAAGAAATTTCCAATTTCCATAATTGTGTTACGAAACAGTGTAACGAATTTAATTACGCTTTTCTTCGTTATCTTTACGTGATCTTCACGGTTTTGGTTTCCGAATCGCAAACCTGAAAACGAGACTTTTTCATGTCCGCCATTGATTTACTGGAAACCATATTACGACGTATATTATAAAATTGTATTTATTATCTTCAAAAACACTTTTATATCTTCACACTTTGTCTCTTTAGGGTCTTCTTCATATCGTGTCAAAAGTACATAATTATTTCCGCCCATTTTAGCATTTCGACTCTGTATCTGCGGTGAGGAACATTCCATGTGACACTTGCTGAAATTATTGTCTGGATCAAACTCGTGAGTCTTTTCATTCTTTTTGCGGCCATTTGTTTTTTAATGAGCCCATTTTCGGCCATATTGGATGGGCAGTTTGTGTGTATATGACAAATTCAACAAGTGTCACATGGACTGTTGCTCATCGTAGATACAGGGAGTTGAAATGCTGAAATGTCGTTAAAATGGGGATCTATGAAAGTATCATTAATATCAATAATGTAACACCATTTTTCACATACCTATTTAATATGAAAAGACTCACGAGTTTGATCCAGACAATAATTTCAGCAAGTGTCACATAGAATGTTCATCACCGCAGATACAGAGTCGAAATGCTAAAATGCCGCTGAAACGGTGATCTATGTACCATATATCAATAGTGAAACACCCAATTTGATGTGAAACGACTCACGAATTTGATCCAGACGATAAATTCATCAAGTGTCACATACACTGCTCCTTATTGCAGATAGAGAGAGTCGAAATACTGAAATGATGATCTATGAAAGTGTCATTAATATCAGCAATGATGCAACCCGTATTTGATCTAAAATGACTCACGAGTTTGCACAGACGACAAATTCAACAAGTGTCACATAGACTGTTTCTCATCGCAGATACAGGGAGGTGAAATGCAAAAATGTCTTTAAAATGGGGATCTATGAAAGTATCATTAATATCAACAATGAAATACCCATATTTAATGTGAAAAGACTCACGAGTTTGACTCACCAGACAATAATTTCAGCAAGTGTCACATAGACTGCTCCTCACCGCAGACACAATGTCGACATAGCGCTGAAATGGTGATCTATGTATATCAACAATGAAACACCCATATTTGATGTGAAATGACTCATTGACTTGATACATATGATAAATTCAGCAAGTATCACATAGACTCCTCCTCACCACATACACATTGTCGAAATAGCGCTGAAATGGTGATCTATGTATATCAACAATGTAACACCCATATTTGATGTGAAATGACTCATTAATGTGATACATATGTTATGATAAATTCAGCAAGTATCATATAGACTACTCCTCACCGCAGACACAATGTCGAAATAGCGCTGAAACGGTGATCTATGTACGAGTATATCAACAATGTAACACCCATATTTGATGTGAAATGACTCATTAATGTGATACATACGAGTATGTTATGATAAATTCAACAAGTATCATATAGACTGCTCCTCGCCGCAGACACAATGTCGAAATAGCGCTGAAATGGTGATCTATGTATATCAACAATGAAACACCCATATTTGATGTGAAATGACTCATTAATGTGATACATACGAGTATGTCATGATAAATTCAACAAGTATCATATAGACTGCTCCTCACCGCAAACACAATGTCGAAATAGCGCTGAAATTGTGAACTATGTATATCAACAATGAAACACTCTTATTTGATGTGAAATGACTCATTAATTCGATACAGATTATAAATTCAGTAAGTATAATATAGACTGCTCCTCACCACAGACACAATATCGAAATAGCGCTGAAATGGTGATCTATGTATATCAACAATGTAACACCCATATTTGATGTAAAATGACTCATTAATTCGATACAGATTATAAATTCAGTAAGTATAATATAGACTGCTCCTCACCACAGACACAATATCGAAATAGCGCTGAAATGGTGATCTATGTATATCAACAATGAAACACCCATATTTGATGTGAAATGACTTATTAATGTGATACATACGAGTATGTCATGATAAATTCAACAAGTATCATATAGACTGCTCCTCACCGCAAACACAATGTCGAAATAGCGCTGAAATTGTGAACTATGTATATCAACAATGAAACACTCTTATTTGATGTGAAATGACTCATTAATTCGATACAGATTATAAATTCAGTAAGTATAATATAGACTGCTCCTCACCACAGACACAATATCGAAATAGCGCTGAAATGGTGATCTATGTATATCAACAATGTAACACCCATATTTGATGTGAAATGACTCATTAATGTGATACAAATGTTATGATAAATTCAGCAAGTATCATATAGACTGCTCCTCACCGCAGACACAATGTCGAAATAGCGCTGAAATGGTGATCTATGTATATCAACAATGAAACACCCTTATTTGATGTGAATTGACTCATTAATTTGATACATATGATAAATTCAGCAAGTATCATATAGACTTCTCCTCACCACAGACACAATATCAAAATTGTGCTGAAATGGTGATCTATGTATATCAACAATGAAACACCCATATTTGTTGTGAAATGACTCATTAATTTGATACATATGTTATGATAAATTCAGCAAGTATCATATAGACTGATCCTCACCACATACACAATGTCGAAATAGCGCTGAAATGGTGATCTATGTACTCGTATATCAACAATGAAACACACTTATTTGATGTGAAATGACTCATTAATTTGACACAGACGATAAATTCAGCAAGTATCATATAGAATTCTTCTCACCGCAGACACAATGTCGAAATAGCGCTGAAATGGTGATCTATGTATATCAACAATGTAACACCCACATTTGATGTGAAATGACTCGTTAATTTGACACATATGTTATGATAAATTCAGCAAGTATCATATAGACTGTTCCTCACCGCAGACACAATGTCGAAATAGCGCTGAAATGGTGATCTCGTATGTACGAGTATATCAACAATGTAACACCCATATTTGATGTGAAATGACTCATTAATGTGATACATATGTTATAATAAATCCAGCAAGTATCGTATAGACTGCTCCTCACCACAGACACAATGTCGAAATAGCGCTGAAATTGTGATCTACTCGTATGTATATCAACAATGAAACACCCATATTTGATGTGAAATGACTCATTAATGTGATACATACTATGTTATGATAAATTCAGCAAGTATCATATAGAATGCTTCTCACCGCAGACACAATGTCGAAATAGCGCTGAAATGGTGATCTACGAAAGGATCATTAATATAAATAATGAAATAACCATATTTAATGTGATAAATGATTCAATAATTTGATCCAAACGATAAATCGCAACCACCAGAAATGACGTAATGGAACGAACAAGAAGATATAACATAAAAGTGTGAATAAATGCACACGTACAAGAATTGAGAAACTCCAAGAAGTGGGATAGGAAGGCAATAAGATTGATTGATAGTTGGAAACTTGTGTAATTACTTGGTTTTCGCGTTACAACATTTGTCTTCAGGCATTTTAACTTTTATAATGTTATGGAGCTTTGTATTATACGAGTATTATAATACTAAAGAAGGCAATGTTTAATTTCGTAATTTCTGCACACAGCCTTTCCCCCTCAAAGGCAGGTTGTCTTAATGGGAGCACAAACCAAAGAATCTTGACTATTCATTTGTTGTGTCGTGTCTGGATTATTGTACATAAACAATATGACTTGATTTCTTGAATCTTAGAAAAAAAAAACTTTTTTTTTTATTAAAAAAAATAATATATTGCACAAATATTTGTCAAGGCTTTATCTACGAGTATATACAAATTTATTACTTAACTAATCTTATTTATATGTCTGTGGCGTTATGACAGAAGTTGATATGCCCGTTTTACCTTAGTTCACAGGAGAAGCAATATTAACTTTGATAAGCTGTTAAAACCAGTATAAATAAGTATTTTTTAAGTTTTTCCAAACAATATATTATATATTTTGTTTGGATAATGACTGACACACCAAGTTTTGCCACAACATGCTGAGAAATATTTTCTATAAATTGGGAGAATAAACACAAAATGAGAAAAAAACTGACATATTGCCTGTTGAGAATCGTAGTGGCGAAATTACAAAAAATAAATTTTCGAGTTAAAACTTCCAAATGGCACTAAAATGACTCATTTTTTACGTGCGTAAGTGGCGAAAGTATATTTCAACTACTTGCCGCTTCAAGGACCTATGACTTTAAAAAAATAGGTAAAAAACACAATATGCCGGTGTGCTCCGATCGTCTAACTACGGTGTGCCACTTGATCCGGTACAGTAGTGTGTCCAGAGAGTTTTGCTGGTGTGCAACATCCCACTCACTTAAAGAAGAGAAACAAAAGAAATAAATACTCTCCGGCACTGTTTCGTTTTTACATAGGTTTCACATTTCTTCTTCTCAGTGTCATGTCAGGTCCCCCTAACGTTGAATGTCACCTGAGAGTAGACATCTTTGTCGCCGGCAGCCCGAAAAAGATCCCCGACGCTCCTTATACCAGTTCAATCACGTATATTGCGGAACCAGGAGATTTGCCAGGAGGTTTCATATTTCCGCCTAATGTTTAGGGGTATTAGATTACAGTACCCGGCGGTAAGTAATATACATTGGGCTTAAGAAAGAGACTGTCGGCCATAATCGGTCAACCTCGGCTTTGTAGAGCGTCGTCTCTGTCGCACGATGCGCTAATGGTCCGGTATCTAAAAAGAGCGAATCAGAGATAAATCGCGTCGAAACACGTGTATGAATGACAGAGACGATGCTCTACAAAGCTGAAGTTAGTCGATTATGGCCGACAGTCTCTTTCTTAAGCCCGATGTGTATTACTTACCGCCGGGTACTGTACCTATGGTTATATCTATGTCTCCGTGCTTTAATCGCTTCATTTCGGTGTGCTATTGAATTTAATACAGCGGTGTGGCCGGTGAGTGTGCTGGTGTGCAGCGGTTCACTAACTTTAAACAAACTCCACGGCACAGCTTCGCTTTCCAACTCCAGCAACTATGACAACGATTTTGATTATCACCTCAGGCTATACCAGAGGTCGGCAAACTTTCTAGTGAGAAAACCCAAATATTAAGTAAACAGAATATCAACATTTTCATAGAGCCGTAACATAAATTTTTCTTGTAACTATAGTATATACTTTTAGCTCCATCAATAGCAATTGAAATTATTTTATTTAAGCCAATTCCGTTATTTTCAAGATTTTTTCTATAGCATTCGCAATATCTTCTCCACAAGTTTGTCCCTTGAGCGGCGGCAGTCCTAGAAGTTTTTCTTTGGAACTTTGTGCCGTCATATGATATATCGCACAAAGAGTAGTTTTTTTTTCTACAGCATTCGCAATATCTTCTCCACGAGTTTGTCCCTTGAGCGGCGGCAGTTCTAGAAGTTCTTCTTTGGGACTTTGTGCCGTCATATGATATATCGCACAAAGAGTAGTTTTTTTTTTCTACAGCATTCGCAATATCTTCTCCACGAATTTGTCCCTTGAGTGGCGGCAGTCCTAGAAGTTATTCTTTGGGAATTTGTGCCGATATACTCGTATATCGCACAAAGAGTAAGTTTTTTTCTACAGCATTCACAATATCTTCTCCACGAGTTTGCCCTTAAGCGGCGGCAGTCCTAGAAGTTCTTCTTTGGGACTTTGTGCCAACATATATCACACAAAGAGTGATACTTGTGCTGTGTCACTTATGTGACATGACTCATCGATTGCAATTGATATTGCAGATGTCAGCTTAATATCTTCGACTCTGTTACATTCGAATACATTTTGACAGTTCTGGTGCGAACACGCAGGTAGAGAATATGCATTGCGATTGTGCCGTTTGTGTTCGGTCGGCCGCTGTGTTCATGCTCTTCTGATGAGGCTGCGGAGTGGAGGTGAAGCTGAAGTTGAAGAGTCGCAAATGCCTATGAAAAGAGCCGCATGCGGCTCTCGAGCCGCGGTTTGCCGACCCCTGAGTTATACCCATCTGAAATCAGTGCATTTATTTAATGTGTATATAAATGTTATCCTTATCAGACACGCTAAATTACTTTTTGCTAAAGACTCGTACAGTTTCTAAACTAATCAGTAAAAATGCATCGACGTTTCATTATTTAGTTTATCACAGTTCTGGTATGCAGCATTTACGAGACCATAAAGAGCCATTAAACCGTAATAAATTTAATTTTATTACCCGTAAAAAGCAACCATTGTGTTGCAGAAGTAATAAAATACACTAAAACTGCTGATACACTCACTACATTTCTGATTTCCTGGTACCTATAGTATTGTTCAGATTATATTAAGTCAATGGAAACAAAGTCAATGGGGCACTAAACAAAGTCAATGGGGCACTAAAACTAGTATCAAAATCTAGTACTCGTACATACATACATACCATCGTGCCGTTTTCCTGTGGGGATAGGCAGATAGGATAGAGCGAAAGACTTTCCTATATCGACGCTCATTCTTAATTTTTACACCTTCACATATAATTTCTCTGACTTTCTACATTGCCTTCTTTTCAAAATAGCATTCACTTGATTCGACCATATCTCTCACACGCCTTCCATATACATTTACATTATATATTTTTTTGTTAGTTTTATTTTTTTAATTCGTTTCACATGTCCAAACCATGTCAGCGTGCCCTCCTCCACCTTACTCAACACATCAGCCTTAAGTTCACATTCATCCCTAATCACTTCATTCCGTATTCTGTCATACACGAGTATTGTATCTCCGTGTATTATTCTTAATGCACGCATTTATATAGCATTCATTCGGTTCCTATAAGTTATCCACGTCCACGTTTCACTTACATACATTTCACTGGTAAAATGCCTATATTATATATAACCCAAGAAATTTGGCACCAAAGATTTGTATAGACTATCATCTTAGCACATTTTGATACTATCCGGTTCGAGTATACCTATATAACCCGCATTTTGATACTATCTGGTTCGAGTATACCTATATAACCCACATTTTGATACTATCTGGTTCGAGTATACCTATATAACCCACATTTTGATACTATCCGGTTCGAGTATACCTATATAACCCACATTTTGATACTATCCGGTTCGAGTATACCTATATAACCCACATTTTGATACTATCTGGTTCGAGTATACCTATATAACCCACATTTTGATACTATCCGGTTCGAGTATACCTATATAACCCACATTTTGATACTATCCGGTTCGAGTATACCTATATAACCCACATTTTGATACTATCCGGTTCGAGTATACCTACAATATATAACCCACTATTTTGACCGATTTAAATACCTATTATAAAATAAATATATACATACACGTACATAAAGGTAAAGGTAGGAAAACCATTTAGACAGTCGATCGGAGCGTGGTTGTTATCGCGACAGGATTTTGAGTACTTGGGCTTTCAGGATGAATGACGTGTGGAAAAGATTTGTGTGGGCTCTTGAGTGTGGGTTTCTTCTTGTTGTTTTAAATTTTGTTGTTTTTGTGTTTCTGTATGTTTTTGTTTTTTTATTTTTATTCTTATGATTGTGTGCGGTATATTGTGGGATGAATATTTTTGGTCTTTCTGGAGTGATGATGTGTGAGGAGTATAATTTCGCGTGATGTTTCCAGTTGTAATTGAGTGTCGCTGTTTGTCAGGTTGATGAGAACGTGCAGCGGGGTTTAGTTTTTGTGTAATCAAAAATCGGAAATAAGTATCGATTTATTTTTTCATGCTAAATATCCTCAGTGAGATACAGGCAAAAGTCTAGTTTACTGGGGATACGACAAATGAAAGGCAACAAACCCAGATCCATTAAAATTGTATATCCTAATTAAATTACCTGTTGTTTTTTCACAAATTATGTATATTTCTTGTCATGTGTAGTAATAAATAAATAAAAAGCATATAAGTTGAATGTAAGGCTAGGAATTTGGCGTCCGCGGTTTTCTTACCAAATATATTTTTCTTAACTTTGTGAATAAGATACAGGTTTTAATTGAATGGCTCCACATTTTTATCGTTACTTTTAATCTATCAAAAATTGAGCATTCGAATCTCGAGTTTAAGCGCCCTTGAGGTGCGTCTGGTCTCTTCTAAACGGCGCTATATACATTGTTTTATTATTATTATTATTTATTTATTTAACACTTTTATTGCAAATACAATCTGGCGGGCTTATTGCCAGGCGGCAATCTCTTCCAACCAACCAGACAAAAGTAAATGAAGCAAGTTACGTGGTCGCATAAATCATTCAAATGACTATCCATCCCCACGAAATCCATAAACACATAAGCGAGCACATGCCCACGAACCCCACAAAGACGGACAGTCACCCGAACATTCTTTTTCATATAAAGTGATATGTCATTAATCAAAAGGAAAGGAAGGGATGGTGGAGAGGAAAGGAAAAGAAAAATCAGGAATGAAACACGTTATTTTACTGACTAGAAATTAAGAGGTTTTTCAGTCACTTCTTAAAGCATGCCAAGGACGGAGCGAGTCTTATATTGGTTTATAACTGATTCCAGAGTCTCACTGCATGGACAGTAAAGGACGACGTAAAGAAAGAGGAGCGGTGAACTGGAAAGGCCAATAAACAATCTCTGTTTGAGCGTAGCGCTAATCCATGATTGGAAAGACGCTGAAAATTCTCGTCGTGATAAGAGGGTGCGGCGGGACAGTTAAGGATGTTATACAATAGAAACAGTATGTGAATTTGGCGTCTATTTCTAACATTCAACCAGTTCAATGTCTTCTGGTATGAAGTTATATGATCGTACTTACGTAGGTTGAAAATGAATCTTAGACACACATTTTGAAGACGCTGTAATTTGTCCCACTGTTCCTCTGTAACATACGTCCGCATAGTCCAGAATCGGAAAGAGCAGAGATTGTACGAGTAAAATTTTGGTTTTGGTTGGAAGGAATCTTTGCAACACTTTAAGGGAATGAATGCTGAAGAAGATCCTTCGGCTTACCTCATTTATTTGATCTCGCCATTATTATAAGGTGTCAGAGAATTCTGCTGGCAGCTAAAACCTATTGTCTTGCTGTCTTATGCAAATCATTTTCATAATTACTTACTTACCTCCGTAGCTTTACTGATGCAGTTTTAATGTTACCCCCTTTTCTCTGTGACCTAAGTATGATTTCAGTGACTCAACGGCGCAAAATATAGATTTCCCTTATCAAAATTTATAAAGTCCATCACTATCTAATTAACTTTCTTTCTTCCAACAAGGGGAAATTGGTTACGAAACGGTGACTGTCCATTGAACTCGAAAGAAAAGTGTGAATAACAAAATTGGGATTTTCTTTGTCAACGCGGATTAAAACTTTACTGAACTGTTATGTGGTGTGAGAATTCTCTTCATTTTGTTTATAAATTCTTTTATTTCTAAGGTTAGTGTTTGAAATAATTGTATGTTATCCTTTTTGACGATTGTTGCAATTTAACTCTTTTCCATCAAAGATAATTTATATTTGAAGGTTTTTTGTTATATTACATTTTTATTGTATACACTACAACCTGACAGGCTTATTGTCTTATTGCAAACTTAATCGTCTGTTTCTCATACTTCTTAAGCCATTTACTGATGAAAGCGCGCTCACGCGCATGAGCTCCTCATTTGTGTGTTCGTGTAAATTATTCGCAATATTTTTGCCAAACGTGGCTGCTAATTGCTCAACGGATTAAGCCACTATGATGACTTGTTGACGTGAGCATTCGGTCTAAATGTAGAATTCTACAAAACTAATTTTTAAGCATTGTTTTTTTTCCTGTCGGTTAAAGTAATTAACATACATTGCGTCCCACGAAATCCTTTTGGGGTCTCCAGTAAACTAAGTATAGACATAATTGTTATTGTGATATGTCAAAATATATCACAGTATAAGATTTATCTACATATTTCGATTAACTAATCCATGGGCTGGCATACTACGGCCCGCCGCCTGTTTTTGTACGACCTGGGAGCTAAGAATGGATACAAATTCTTTAAAATTTCCGCTTGTAACGAAACGGACGACCGCCAAGTTGAGAAGTTTCGAGATACGACCGTATGTGGCGCTCCTATAGCTTCGCATTCGGTGGCCCCTGCTGTGACTCCACGCAGTTATAATTCGGCAGCATTTCCAGTGCCACGTGTATCGCTGTATTTTTTCAAGGTCAAAATTAACATATGAATATTTGAAATCAATTTTTATGATAGGGAGTACTAACATTTAACCCAAATATACTTAAATATGATTTTAAAAATGCATTTCTATTCTTCCCATTAGTAGAACCGTATTTGAAACAATTGTAGTCTTTTTTAGTCTAATTATTATTACGTCACGTTTTGTTCAATAAATTTGAGAGAACTTTTTTTTTGTTATTTACGTAATTTTGTTACCTACATAAATATTCTCGAGTTTGCCTCTTGGTCCACATAATCTAAAATATTTACTGTTTGACTGTCCAAAAAATGTTTGCCGCCTACTGTATAAATCGATCGCGGCATGCTTTTAATTAGATCTTTACTTTTTTCTTCTATTGCATGCTCTAAAAAAATTATTTTACTCTACTATTATAAGAAACACGATGAACTGAAAAAATGAAACTAGCTGTTTTAATCGTGAAATATATATTATTATAATCACAACCAAAGGTATCAACTATTTATCATCACAACCAAATGTATCAACTATTTATCATCACAACCAAATGTATCAACTATTTATCATCACAACCAAATGGATCAACTATTTATCATCACAACCAAATGTATCAACTATTTATCATCACAACCAAATATATCAACTATTTCTCATCACAACCAAATGTATCAATTATTTGTCATCACAACCAAATGTATCAACTATTTATCATCACAACCAAAGGTATCAACTATTTGTCATCACAACCAAATGTATCAATTATTTATCATCACAACCAAATGTATCAACTATTTATCATCACAACAAAATGTATCAACTATTTCCCATCACAACCAAATGTATCAACTATTTATCATCACAACCAAATGTACAGTTTCACAATGTTGAGGCTAATATATTTTATTTATTTTTGTTATATTTCGCATGAATACTTCTCTCTGTTTGTCTTGACATGAAAATATTTTTAATCGTGTAACAAAAAAACGTTTTGTCTCAAATTAAAACCTAACGATTACACGGCTGTTTGATTTCAACGGTCCATTAGGTCCGTGTCTGGTATCTGGTATTCCGGTACCTGACAGCCGACCACTCGGACACGTGGAGGCATTCTTTGCCTACCATTGACCTGGCTCTTCTTTCTGTTGTCCTTTGCCATCACCTTTCTCGATGGATCCGAGTTTGTTGACCACATTTAAGTGTTCGATAAACCCTAATAGATCACATATTTTTTATTTTTTTATTAAACAAAGTAAATTATTGAAAAACATTTGTCAAGGCTTTACCTATATACACATTTATTACTTAACTCATCTTAATTATATGTTATAATTTATGCACTTACTTAATCTTATTTTCCTACATATCATTTTATTTTATTTATTCAATCTTAATATATGAGATCTTAGAAATAATTAACACCTACATACTACTTATAACTAGATAACAATTCTTACAACTAATTATTTAGCAAAAACAAGTCCACTCGTTCAGGCTACTTGTATTCCATCACATTCACTCAGACTTTGGTCGTCCCAGCTAATACTGTAGGTGGACTAGTCATGCAGCAGATGATGCTTCGGGAGCTTGTGCTTATAACGGAAGGGTAGGTCGGATTTACTCTCGTAAGCCCCCAGGGCAGCGACTTAGGGATTGCTGGGATTTTGTTGGCTTTTATAGAACTTCACGGTCCAAGCGAGGATGTGGTCTTGTAGGGTTTCTTCTCGCTGTTCGGCGTGAAGTCGGGTAAGGTTTGTTCTGGGATGGGTGTTAAAAGATATGCATATGTTGTATATGATAGAGCATATGTTGTATAACACTTTCGTTGTATACAGTAATAAAATTAATAAATTACATTTTATACAGCACCGTTTAGAGAGCAGACCCACCTCAAGGGCGCTCTAACTCGGGACACAAACTCACTATTATTACAGATCAAAAATATAACCAAAGAACTTTTTTTTTAATCCACTTTGCACGTTTAGCAGAATGGGTCCTAGTGGGACGAGATGATGATAGTTGTTGGTAAATAATAAAACACGTTAGATCGCTATGCGGAAGGAGAATGAATAGTTTATTTTAATAGTACGTAGGTATTTATAACATTTTAGAATGGGCGCGGGAGTGCGCTCGCGATATGATTCTACCTCGCTTCTGTGAATGCAGAAATGGTCAATTGTAGTATGTAGGTAACAATCTATTTACGGAACCAGCGAGACAGCGTGGTGCGTTCTCTCTCTAGTATGTAGTGCGGTCCGCTCGGCTACGGGATGACTGGCCGGCGGGTGATCTTTGGACTTGAATGGACGGCGTATGCACTTTGGACTGTTTATTTAAATTTGTCGAGGAATGCGAAGTTCATCTCATCGGTCATTGACCGTATGTATGCGACAATATTCAGCGACGACCGTGGATCCCTACACACGAATTTCTCTTGTTACGCAATGAGCGTCTGCTTCTAGTTAGCTTATTCGTTAGGAAGAATATCAGCCAGGATTCTTCTCATACTGCTAGGCGATGCCGAGAATATGACCACAGACAGTGTCACTCAGTTGGTCTAATATATAATATATACCACTCGTGATTGAGTGATTAGCCATGACATTGGTATGTAGAATAGAGGGTGATTCCTTGCATGGCTGTATTTATTACGGACATATAAATTTAGTCCTAGTATCGCAGGACAATTAAAGCATCCTTGAAAAACCTTTAGTAAAAATATCGCAAAGGATTTTTCTTGCCTTCTTGTTTCGAAGCCTATATAGTTACACACGGTGAGAAGTTCGACATGGTGTGCATATTTTGAGTAAGATGAACAAAAAGCATGCTGAGATGGTTTGGGCATCTAGAACGAATGAAAGAAGAACTAAAGAAATTTATAGTGCAAATGTGAATGAAAGGCGTGTGAAAGAAGACCAAGTAGAGTATGGTTGAATCATGTGAATGATATTTTGAAAGAAAAAAAAGGAAAACGTAGAAAGTTTGATAAATCGTAAAGTTGTATAAGAGGGTGTATAGATATGGAAGAGACTAAGGATGTGTATCGAGATAAGATAGTGGCGCTCTGTCCTCTTTACTTACCTCTACAGGGAGATGACGTGATGGTATGTATGTATGTATAAATAAATATATTCAAGTTGAGTGTAAGGGTAGGAAGGTAGGGGCTGCGGTTATTAGATTAGGTACTTACTTCTAATCGTTTTCTCCGGATCACTTCACGCAAACGGCGTAAAACCTAAAAAAAACCATTTTATTAAATGAAAAAAAAAACACAAACATGCCAAAATGCTTTGTAAATACTTGCCTGTTATACGCAAACTGCCCATCCAATATGGCTGAAAATTTAAATGTACGAGTACATCACAGACAGTGTTGTCAACGTGAGGAAAGACGGGTTCAATAAAAAAACAAACAGCTCGCAAAATTAGAAAGATTCTCGTATTTTTATCAAGCTGCATATCTGTCCACACATGCTTTTGTTCAGATCGAAAACTTTTTGGATATCTGTCCACACATGCTTTTGTTCAGATCGAAAACTTTTTGGATATCTGTCCACACATGCTTTTGTTCAGATCGAAAACTTTTTGGATATCTGTCCACACATGCTTTTGTTCAGATCGAAAACTTTTTGGATATCTGTCCACACATGCTTTTGTTCAGATCGAAAACTTTTTGGATATCTGTCCACACATGCTTTTGTTCAGATCGAAAACTTTTTGGATATCTGTCCACACATGCTTTTGTTCAGATCGAAAACTTTTTGGATATCTGTCCACACATGCTTTTGTTCAGATCGAAAACTTTTTGGATATCTGTCCACACATGCTTTTGTTCAGATCGAAAACTTTTTGGATATCTGTCCACACATGCTTTTGTTCAGATCGAAAACTTTTTGGATGTTAGTGGTAAATGTTGTTCAGTCGATTGAAAAGAACGTTGTAACTTCGGGTATAATTATCTGCCCATAATGTTCAGGCTGAGAAGTCTTTTGTTGCAATTTTCTCTACCAGTTTAGTTTGGCCGTCAGTGTTATATTATGAGAATAACAATCGGTCACAAGAGCCATGGGAATATCGGATAGGAGAGAGAACTAACTGTTATGCGTTCCGGAAACAATGGGGTCTATTAGGCTGATGAGATACAACGGGACACCAATAAAACCTTGGCCACATTAGTGTTTCGGAGTGATTTAGTAAATGTTTTTGCTATCATTTGGGATTAGAAAGTTTGTGTACAGTTTAATAGTAGCTTAGAAGTACAAAATGGAGGTTTAAAAATGTCATCAGAGATTAGAAGAAACGGTTTTGAATGATGGGAAACAATGCAGCCGCTAGGCCGATATATGGTAGTCATAAATATTATCGTATTAGGCCGCTTCTCAAATTTCGACACTGGCTTTAACGTGTTCCCCGCGGGAAGCACAAACGCCTGTGATCTGACGACAATCCAAGTTTCAAATCACAAATACTTAAAAAAAAAATGACACAAAACCGGAATAAAAATGGAACTAAAATTTAAAATAATCTTTATTCTAGCGACATCTCTGAAAAACCTTGTCAAATAATATATTAGTTTCTGAGATATTGTTGAATAAACAGAGCGCCGAATTTTTTTGGTTTCTCAATATTTCCAGCATTAACGACCTGTCGCGCGGATCGAATCCTGCGATGAGTCTCTCTTACGTAAATAAACATTACTAAGTCTCTCTTACGTAAATAAACATTACTAGTGCTATATGCATTTGATTGGGTGAGTGTCATGAAGCATTGATTTGATCGTAGCATTCCTTTGTTTATTTTACGTAATGTTTAGTTTATCTCCTTTATTTAATGAGTCTCCTTAAGAGTAATGACTATTATTTATTATCAGAAAATTACTTAAGTGTCATGTTTACTTGGTGTTGTAATCAAATATCAGTGGTTCTAAACAAAATATGTGTTTAAACTTAGAAATTAAAAAACGCTGAAATTGTGCCGCGCACAGGATTCGTGGAATTTGATTTTTAACGCGGTGAACAGGTTAAGTGTTGCGAACGGATTGATTTCAAGCTTTGTATTCAAGTCCCTTAATGGGATGTCTCCATTGTACCTTTCCAATCTGTCTGCGATTTTTCTTTGAGCGCCTTTGAGGAAAATTTGCTCTCTAAACGGCGTTGTATAAGTTGTACTTTTAATATTATTAATATGTCAGGAATTGTACCATATAATCCTTTTTTCAAAATATATATTTGCTAGTTTAAATTTTAATGTTTTTTTATTTAACTTATATAATAATTGTAATGTCATAAGACAATGTATGCGGATTACTGAATACTGATAAAATAGTTGGCGGAGAATGAGGACGAACTGAAGAAGGGGAATGAGGATGAACTGAAGAAAGGGAATGAGGATGAACTGAAGAAAGGGAATGAGGATGAACTGAAGAAGGAGAATGAGGATGAACTGAAGAAGGGGAATGAGGATGAACTGAAGGAGAATGAGGATGAACTACAGAGTTTGATAAGTAAATTGTGTGAGAGATGCGAAGAGCCAGACCTGAGAATGAATGTTGTAAAATCCCAAGTTATTGTGATAGAAAATTATAGCTAATTGCAACAAAGTCAAACGGTCGCAGAAACATATATACTCGAACCGGATACTATCGAACTCTGCTGAGATGATAGTGTATGCTCGGACCGGATAGTATCGAAATCTGCTGAGATGATAGTGTATACTCGAACCGGATATTATCGAAATCTGCTGAGATGATAGTGTATACTCGAACCGGATAGTATCGAAATCTGCTGAGATGATAGTGTATACTCGAATCGGATAGTATCAACATCTGCTGAGATGATAGTGTATACTCGAACCGGATATTATCGAAATCTGCTGAGATGATAGTGTATACTCGAACCGGATAGTATCGAAATCTGCTGAGATGATAGTGTATACTCGAATCGGATAGTATCAACATCTGCTGAGATGATAGTGTATACTCGAACCGGATAGTATCGAAATCTGCTGAGATGATAGTGTATACTCGAATCGGATAGTATCGAAATCTGCTGAGATGATAGTGTATACTCGAATCGGATAGTATCGAAATCTGCTTAGATGATAGTGTATACTCGAACCGGATAGTATCGAAATCTGCTGAGATGATAGTGTATACTCGAACCGGATAGTATCGAAATCTGCTGAGATGATAGTGTATACTCGAACCGGATAGTATCTAAATCTGCTAAGATCATAGTGTATACTCGAACCGGATAGTATCGAAATCTGCTGAGATGATAGTGTATACTCGAATCGGATAGTATCGAAATCTGCTGAGATGATAGTGAACAACGGTATTTCACTGCTAATTAATGTTGATATATAGGAGTGAAACGCGGACGTGGAAAATACTGAATAAAGCTGAATAAATACTTAAGAAATACGTGCATTTAGAAGATTAGAAGAGTTAATAATGTTTGACAGAGTACGAAATGAAATTATTGGGTATGAATGTGAACTTAACGCTGTTGTGTTGAGTAAGATGAAGAGAGTACTGTAAGATGGTTTAGGCATGTGGAACGAATAAATGAAACATGATTAACAAAATTAAGGGTCTTTCAAATTGAGCGGTTTTTTTAATTCTTGGATAAAACACAATGGCGTCGCGAATTTGCCTGGGTCTTGTGACATTTGATAAGTGTAATGTATGACATTTATAAAAATGGAGTCGTATACAATACAAAAACGCGTTCAAATTGTTGAATTATTTTATGTATTGTTAATCTCCGGAAACCGTGGTTTTCTCTGGGGTTACGTGAAAAGCCAAGTCTATAAGAATCAATACCTGAGCTGGACGAAATTATTCGCGTTATTGGTGAGTTAGAACCGCAATTATGCCAAAATGTCATCGAAAATTTTGACAAAAGAGTGGACATCTGTGGAGCTGCAAGAGGCGGACATTTATCGGATTTTTTTTTGTTTTTAAATGTCATACATTATACTTCAATGATTAATAAAAAGTTTTTTGAAATCAAAGCAAATCGTATGTTTTATTCAAGAATTAAAAAAAAATGAATTGAAAAAACCGCCCAATTTGAAAGACCCTTTAGACCCACGTATGGATGAATGCAAATGGAAAACAAACTTAACCATCATGTTGGTTAATACATTTTTCGATAAAAAAATGTTAATCTGTGGAAGGCGTGAAATAGCAAGACCAAGAAAACATAGTGCAAATGCGAGTGGAAGGCGTGAAAGAGAAATACCAAGAAAAGTACGGTTGTCTCAAGTGATATTGTGGAAGAAGAAACATTGAGAAGGAAGATACAGTGTAGGAGCTGTATGAGGTGTATAGACGTAGAGAGGCGAACTATTTGGGTCAAGATAGGAAAGTCTGGCGCTGTGTCCTCTCAAGGACGCGACGTGACGGTATGTAAAGGGTTTTCAAATTGAGCGTTTTTTTAATTCTATTTTTTTGAATTCTTGAATAAAACACACAATTTGCTTTGATTTCAATAAACTTTTTATTGGTCATTGAAGTATAATGTATGACATTTAAACACAAAAAAACAATATCCGTCAAATGTCTACTTCTTGCAGCTCCATAGATGTCCACTCTTTTGTCAAAAATTTCGATGACATTTTGGCATAATTGCGGTTCTAACTCGCCAATAACGCGAATAACTTCGTCCTTCAGCTCAGGAATTGATCGGGGGTCATTTTTATAGAACTGGCTTTTTACGTAACCCCAGAGAACATGGTCCAACGGCGTCAGATCACATGATCTTGGTGGCCAATTAACATCACCGTTTCCGGAGATTACAATGCATAAAATAATTCAACAATTTGAACGCTTTGTTGTATTGTATACGACTCCATTTTTATAAATGTCATACAATACACTTCTCAAATGTCACAAGACTCAGGTAAGTTCACGACGCCATCTATGTTTTATCCAAGAATTTAAAAAACCGCTCAATTTGAAAGACCCTTTATTTTGTTAATCATTTTTCATTCATTCGTGCCACATGCCTAAACCATCTTACAGTACTCTCTTCATCTTACTCAACACAACAGCGTTAAGTTCACATTCATACCCAATGTATTGTATACGACTCATATCACATTGTATTGTATACGACTCCATTTTTATAAATGTCATACAATACACTTCTCAGATGTTACAAGACCCAGGCAAGTTCGCGACGCCATCTATGTTTTATTCAAGAATGAAAAAAAAACCCGTTCAATTTGAAAGAACCCCTGTGTATGAGTAGACCTTAACATTTTTGAGAATCGACCACTGGGGGGTGGTGATGTCCCTAGATAAATATTAATACAATTGCTGAGAACAGTACACAAGCCTTTTTGTGTATTATTCTGTCCCTTGAATCTAAACCTACCGTTTGTAATATCAATACAAAGAAAACCATGTGTTATATATTTGTTACAAATGATCCAATGACTCCGACTTTTTGCAACTGATGATCTTGAGTTGAGTATCCAGGCTCCACCGATTAAAGAGGAATCTGCTGCAGAAGAAACAGTCCAGCAATCATCAGCAGAAGCAGGTATTAGCAGACATAGGTCCGCTCTTAGATGCTGGTACCTGGTAGCTCATTAATCCATTCCCATGGTCTGCTGTGAATATTATTGTTACGTTGTCCGTATTCTTCAGTGATATACTATTGGAGTAGTCTTGCCAGGGGATTTCAAAGTTTGGCTTCATCTTTTTTTATTGATTTTGACTTTAGCAACACTTGAATCTAAATCAGCTCATGACACGTCTGAGAAAGATACGAATTTGCTGGTTTATAGGTTAGTTGGTAGTATGAACCGCCTGGAAGCATTCGAAATGTGGATACACCGGAGAATGCTACGGATACCCTGGACGGATATGGTCAGCAACACGAGGGTTCTTCAAAGAGCCAAAGTTAACAACAATGACAAATTAATACATCTTGTTACAAATTAGCAAAAATATGTCAGTTTGTTAAAATCAAATAATATTTGGCGACGTTCGTCAAAAGTCACTACGTAAGTCTGCATTGGCTAGGGATGGGGTATACGATAATTGGATTTTCGAGTTTTTTATATATAAAATTAAATGTTAGTAATTAGTATTAATTCATAGTGGATTTTGGCCCATTTAAAGATAGATACAAATCATACAATACATTAGAAAGTCAGTATAATGAAAATTAGGAATTAAAACGTCAGTTTAGAGAAAAATATTTTTTCGATTTATAAAAAAAGAATTCGATTTGTAAAAAGAAAACGATTTTACCCCATCCCTTTGAGACATGACATTTCAAACGTCACAGGGACCATGCTACATTTTCTTGAGTATAGTCTAACATATACATTTCTTAAAATGTTGAATTGTTTCATCCTTTTTTGTATTTGTTATATTTGGTCATTGTTCGAATTAGGGAAACCTGTAATGTGCAAAGGACCTTAAAATGAAATGAATAAATAGAGTTTAATCTATTGTACTTAAGTCTATATTCACGGTTACGTCTGAAACTTCTGAAGACATGGTTAATGCGTTTATTCTATTTTATTTTAGCATTAATTTTAAATACTTTTTTAATCTTTTCAATAATGAAAAACTTCCTCCAAACAGTTTTTTAATGATGCGCATAACTAAAGTTATGTAAATATACTATATGTGTGAAAAGTAACTATGATAGTTATTATTTTGTTTTCTGCCGTACGTTTTTGTTTTTTTTATTTTTCGATTAATTCTTTAATCTAGATATGCGGGGGTGTGGGGTGGAAGCCCCCTGATGCCCTTGCGGTCGGGCTCGCCCTACATTGGTGGGGTGTATCTCGGCCGGGGGAATGTTTGTGGGATGAGTCTGGCCCTTTTAATGTCTTCTCTCTTGAATATATTTTTTTTTGTCATCTATTTGTGTTTTTTTTATATTCTTGTTCTACGTGTTCAAGGGTGCGGGCTGAAAAACATCTGTTGTCCCCGTGGCTGGGTTTGCCCTATATTGGTGGGGTGTATCTTGGCCGAGGGGATGTTATTAGATGAGCCCAGACATTTTGATAGCTTCTGTATTTAATGTATTTAATTATCTGCAATTTATGTGTTTTAGAAGTGTTATTTAAATATATTTTGTACATACTATGTTGCTGTCAATAAACCTATATTTATTTATTTGTAAATAATTACTTTGCTAAACTGTTTATTTATTTATTTATTATTACACATGACAAGAAATATACAGAACTTGCGAAAAAACAACAGGTAATTTGATTTGGACATACAATTTTAATGGATCTGGGTTTGTTGCCTTTCATTTGTCGTATCCCCAGTAAACTAGGCTTGTGCCTATATCTCTGTAGCATTGAACTGTCGTGGTTATCGTAAGCTTTCAAATTCGAACTGAAGTGAATACAGTCTTCTTAAAATCATTAATCTAAATCGTTCTTGTTCATATTTTTACAACCTGTTTATGAATCTTGGGGCGTCCCCTTTGATTTGGTCCCCCAAAGCAAACGCCTAGGTTTACCTGTCAGCAAGCCCGGCTCTGGCTATTCACTAAACTTTTGTTTTCGGAAAATAAACCTGTGATGATTGGACATACATCTAGATTATTTATTTTGATAATTCATATAAAATGCATTACTATAAAATGTTAAGCATAAATAAAATTTTGTTTAGAATCCATTTTTTTTCTAATGGCCATTTGTGATTCAATTATAAAACAGCTATATTTAATAATTATCAGAAATTTTAATATTAAAATAATAAGTTGGTAACCCCTGCCAAACGTGACGTTCCACATATAATTTAGTTTTTCACACGCAATCCAATTTGAATGAGGAAAAAAAACGCAAAAGAGGTGGTAATTTTGATATTGGAGTAAATTAATACATATTTTGTACTGCACCGGCCTCAGTATTCAAACTCTCACGAGTACAATTTAATAAAACGGTAAAATCAAATATAATTACTGTCTAGGTCAGTTCTTCTCAAACTTTTCAAGTGGGGTTCGTATTATTTATTTAATAATATGCAATTGATTTTAATATGTAGGCAACTAAAAACTGCTGAAATGTAGGCAACTAGAAACTGCTGAAATAATATGTAGGCAACTAGAAAATATGTAGGCAACTATAAACTGCTGAAATGCGCATTCTAAGATGGTCAGCTGGTGTGCCCCTAAGAGACAAAATAAAAAGCTCACGCATTCGTGGAAGCCTAGGTGTTACAGACATCAACAGTAAGATGGAGGAGAGGCGATTGAGATGGTATGGGCACGTTGGACGCAGAGCACCCGATCACATTGTGAACCAGGCAATCTCCATGGATCTGCCTCGAATAACAACAGGAGGAAGACCAAAGAATTCATGGGTGGTGCAAAAATATAACCTGATGCAGAGGCACGGCCTGAGAGACGTAGTCCGGGACAGAAGAGCATACAACCTGAAGACGAGGAGAGCTGACCCCAACAGTCTTCGCAGACAGTGAGTTGGGATGGAGCCAGGGAGAAGAATAGAATCTGGAAAGTAATTTCATATTTTTAAATAAATTCAAATGCAAAATTGCACCAAATACTATACTTGTGGACAGTGAATGTCGTAAAATTTATTTATTTAATTAATTGACGACACAACAGTGTCTTTATATACAAATGAACATGTGACAGGTTGGTTATACAAGTACTTAAAATTATTGACAAATAATACAAAACTTTATCTTAAACTAACTTGAAGATACAAAAAGCAGTAGTAATAATAAATTACTGTCATTGTTTTAAAATTATTTAATAATTATATGTATATTTAAGTTCAATATATGTTATGTATGTATGCCACAAAATATTACCAAACTTCACCAAGCAGACTTACGTAAATGTCGAAGACTTATTTTATGGAAGTAAAGAAATCAGATTTGTTTTTAGTGGAACAACACTTACATAGAACAAAAATTGTTTTTTTTTGAGAATTTTATGGATAGTTCTTGAGATATAGAAAACACATGGGCTCACTTGTAGAACAAGATGCAAGTTGCTTTGCAGAATCGAAACCTTCCACATGTTGATACAGGGTTACTCAACTCCAGAGGCAAAGTATTGTCCTTAATGTTTCGTTTATACTAGGTTATTTATATTAATAAAGGAGAGCACAAAGTTAGTAGCTATTTCTAAATATTATTGTGATATTCTGGCGAATATTATATATACTTATATTAAAAATATCTAAATTGTTGCAAAACTCGTTTCCAAGTCTTTGCATACGAATTATAGAGTTGATTTTATAATTGGTATAGCAATTTTCGGTATAAAAGGGATTGAGCTGTCTTGTGGATCTGGACTTACGTAATTGTCGAAGACTTATTGTAAAGAGGTAAATAACTCAGATTTGTTTTTAGTGGAATAACTCATACATAGAATAAATATTGGATTTTGGAAATAATAATAATCAAATGACAACTTACATAGCGTCGTTTAGAAAACACTCTCAAGGGCCCTCAAACCCGGAATTCGAAACCACTATTATTGACTGATTAAAAGTATAACAAAATAACTAAATTGAGTGTAAGGATAGGAAAGTGGTGGCAGCGGCCATTAAATTAGGAACTTTCGCTTAACATTGGTTATTCTCAATCAATGCTTTGATTTAATCGTCATCATTGGAAATCGGACTTCCAGAATGGACATCATTCGTGCATAGAAGTTCAGTGCGTTACCGCGCGGCCTTGCACCTCATTGTTGTATTACCTCTCTATTGTATAGTATTACTCTTTCATTGTATGCAGTACATCTTGGCGGATTCATTGGTAAGTGGTAATCTCTTCCTACTATACTTGATAAAATGTAGGATGGTCCCTGTGACATTTGACATGTCATCTCTCAAAGGGATGGGGTAAAATCGTTTTTTTTTATAAATTGAAAATTTGTTTTTCTCTTAACTGACGTTTTAATTCCTAATTTTCATTATACTGACTTTCTAATGTATTGTATTATTTGTATCTATCTTTAATTAGGCCAAGATCCACTATAAATTAATACTATAGTTCGGAAATTCCAGGATGAGTCCTGTGACAGCTCACAAATTTGCCCCGATACAACCTTATGTAATGTATTTACATAAATAACTTGCTATTTATTAGAATTGAGGCTTATATTTAAGTTAATAAAATAATTAAAATTACTGAACATTGTTACGAGGTTGTATTGGGGCAAATTTGTGAGCTGTCACAGGACTCATCCTACATTTTCTGAACTATAATTACGAACATTTAATTTTAGGTATAAAAAAATCGAAAATCCAATTATCGTATACCCCATCCCTAGCCAATGCAGACTAACGTAGTGACTTTTGACAAACGTCACCAAATATTATTTGATTTTAATAAACTGCCACATTTCTGCTAATTTGTAACGAGATGTATTAATTTGTCATTATTGTTAGTTTTATGTAATGTATTTACCTAAATAACTCGCTATTTATTAGAATCGATGCTTACATTAAAGTTGATAAAATAATTAAAATTACTGAACGTCGTTACAAGGTTGTATTGGAGCAAATTTGTGAACTGTCACAGGGACCATGCTACATTTTGTCAAGTATAACTAGAAATATGTTATAGCAAACTTAAGTTAAAGCCAGACTGGAGCCCTTTATAATAAATATGGATGCCAATGGAAAATTAACTTGTAACTTCGGGTCTGGAAGACAAGCGTTTTACCAATTTAGACTCTTAAGGTCAGCATTGTCATCTCCAGCTCCGCTTGGTGATTAAATACACTACAATAAGAATTCTTAACTGCGCGTCTCATGTATTATGATTGTCGTTTATGAATCGGGCTAAATACCCACGGTATGTTGTGCTGTCGTGTCCAGTGACCCGGTTTCGGCGTTTCCAGGTCATTTTTTCGTATAAATCATGCGCCGAGTGCCCACTGCTTGTCTCCTTACCTGGCGCGGCCTGTCATTGTTTCCCAGAAGCAGATGCCAGACCGTGTCTCTCTTTGTAACGGTAGTTGGGCTTGTGGGTGTTGTTGACCAAATCAATATTTCCTTATAAAATTATTTATGACATATTTTCTATCCATATTAATCATATCTACAGACATACTCGGTTTGAAATCCGTCACAATGTTGTCTCTCAAATTTAGAGGAGTTTGGAAATATAATGGAAAGAAAGAGAAAGATCTGAGAGCGAATATTGCAAAATCCATGTTATGGTGATAGAAAAGTGTGAAAGGAAAAGTAAATGCGATATGTGAGTGAAATATTGGAGCAAGAATAGGAATTCTGCTATTTGGGTAGTATTTTCTCAGATGATGGAAGAGTTATAAGGGATATCGAATGGCGTCTAACGAAAGGAAACACAGTCAATAGGGCTCTGAAACATTTATATTCGAACTATCGTATTTTGGTGCCAACTTTGATGTATGTGAGTGAAACGTAGACGTGGAAAAATACTGATAGGAACCGAACCAATGCTGTAGAAATGCGTGAATTGAGAACAATACGTGGAGCGACAATGTATGACAGAATACGGAATGAAGTGATATGGGATGAATGTGGACTTAAGACTTATGTGTTATGAAGAAGAACACGTTGAGATGGATGTGGAACGAATGAATGGAGAAAGACTAACAAAACAGATATATAGTGCAAATGTGAGTGGAAGGCGTGTGAGAGGAAGACCAAGGAAAGTATGATTAGATCAAGTGAATGATATTCTGAAAGAAGGAAACGAAGATGGTAAAGAAACCGTAAAAGTTGAAACTGTTCCCAGATATAAATCTCGATATTTCGTGCTGGTGACCATATAAGAGGGTGTCTTCGGTTTTGAACTTTGCATTGTTCTTGCAATGTCAACTGCAAAACTTCTACGAATCTTGGATGAGGGATTAATTAGTCGATGGCAATGTCAACCTGTTTAGCATGTGAGAAGTTACTCCAGACTGGAGCTGTACTTATCGCTGCTGACCTGCAACGTGCAAGAACTAACGTCGTTGCTGGGCCTTTTACTCGAGGGTCCGCACGCCATTCTTACGTCAATTCAGTTGGGAAGCGAAGTTGTACCATGGAGTTTGTTTTTCTTTTAAGTGAGTGAGACGTTGCACACCAGCAAACTCACCGCCCACACCGTTGTACTGGATCTGATATCAAACCGAAGTGAGACAATCGGAGCATACCGACGTTTATTCTATTTCTATTTTTAAAGATTAGATATGAATGAAGTCTTAGGTATCTTTTTACCCACAAACAATAGTCGGAAAAAATGTCTGTGTCCTTCGAGAGGGTTTGAACTGACGACCTTCCGCACGGAAGTCCAGTGCGTTACCGCGCGGCCACACAACTCATTGTGTGTTGGATATTCTCTAATACGTGCATACAAGTAAAAAGGTGAGGACCGTGCAGTGTCCAGTGCCCATCAATCTAGTATTTATGGTATATACACAAATTTCTAGACACCAGTCTGTTTTCAATGCTGCTACCAGGCTGCATGGTAGTCATAAATATTACCATAATGGTCCGCTTTTAAATAGTCGACATTAACTTAAGTATCTTCAATGGATTGATTTCAAACTTTGTCTCTTTATATTCAAGTCCCTTGATGGGCTATCTCCATTGTATCTTTCTAGTATATGTCTGAGGAATGTTAATTGGGAGAGAAGTAGAACTTTAAGGTCGATTTAGGTTGTATGAGAGGTGTATGGATGTACTAGGTAAGTCCAGAAAGTAAGTGTACTGAATTTTTGTAGGTTACAATTTTTTTTATTTAAACAAAAAAATTACGTGGTTACCGTAGTACATATGTAAGCTATTTTTCGACATAGTCGCCATTCCTCTCAATGAAGGTGGTGAAGCGAGGTATCAACTTTTTGATGCCTTCCTCGAAGTAGTTTCCCGCCAACCCCTCCGTCCACTTCTCCACCTCCTCCTTTACCTCCTCGTCGGTTGAAAACCTTTTTCCACCCATGTGCAGCTTCAGGGAGGTAAAGAGATAGTAATCTGAAGGTGCTAGGTCAGGGGAATGCGCGGGATGGTTCAGGACATCCCATTTAAACGAGGCGAGCAGTTCCTTCGTGGCGTTGGCCGTGTGTGGTCTGGCATTGTCGTGCAGCAGGCAGACTCCCTTTGTCAGCATGCCTCTCCTCTTGTTCTGAATCGCCCTCCGCAATTTTTTTAGGGTCTCACAGTATCTTGCAGAGTTGATGGTCTCCCCTTGAGGCATACATTCAATTAAAATTATGCCTTGACAGTCCCAAAACAATTTCGTCAGTCACAATTGAAGGTCTTCTGCTCCTCTGATCATCATGCACAGACGTACGACCGTTTTTAAACTCGCGACACCACTTGTATACACTCGTACGATTCATAGCTTTATCACCATATGCAGTTTTCACCTCATTATAAACCTCAACCGGAGGTTTTCCCTTCCATCGAGATAACGGATGACGCCGCGTATTTCGCACTTGGCGGGAGGTTGGATTTACATTTTTCACGAAACGTGTTGTCGCGTCGACACTTCTCAACGTACTGACCTCGAACCGGTCTCGTTGTGGAGGGGAAGGGTCAGGCTACACGGATGTGTAGCCAACATGTCGAAAATAAAATCCATCCGGTCGTGAGAGCCTCAGTACACTTACTTTCTGGATACGCCTCGTATAATAGGCTAATCATGTATGTCAAGATAAGAAAGTCTGGCGCTGTGTACTCTTTGCATACCTCGACAGGAAAATGCCGTAATGGTATGTATGATTTCTTCCCTAAAGTTAATTTATTGATGGTTTTTTTCAATTCCGTTCAAAATGTACTTCCAAGTGAAGTAAGGTATGATTGCAAATTGTTATTTCTTTACCTGTGGTGATTAATTCAGGGTAGTTACCCCCCAGGCGACCTGACTTATTTCCTCACATTCCGTTCTGTCCACTGTAGGGCTTCTGGTTGCCCTAAATAAGTCTAGATTTGCCCTTAATCGCTTGACAGCTACTATCACAACACCTACCTCTATTCCATCCAATCAATATCCTCGGTTAACCTTAAATCACTTGACTTGATAATGGGAAAAACGTAGCGCTCTTGAACTGGTAGTTGGTTACGAAATAACGCTAAATATATGTTACATACATATATCATCACAGAACAGAGGTTCATATTTATTTATTTAACACTTTTATTGCAAATACAATCTGGTGGGCTTATTGCCAGGCTACAACCTCTTCCAACTAACAAGACAAAAGTAAATGAAGCAAGTTACGTGGTCACATAAATCATTCAAATGACTATCCATCGCCACGAAATCCATAAACATATACGCGAGCACTTGCCCACGAACCCCACAAAGACGGACAGTCACCCGAACATTATTTTTCATATAAAGTGAGAAATCATCAACCAAAACGAAAGGAACGGATGGTGGAGAGGAAAGGAAAAGAAAAATCAGGAATGAAACACGTTATTTTACTGACTAGAAATTAAGAGGTTTTTCAGTCGCTTCTTAAAGCATGCCAAGGACGGAACGAGTCTTATATTGGTTTGTAACTGATTCCAGAGTCTCACTGCATGTATAGTAAAGGACGACGTAAAGAAAGAGGAGCGGTGAACTGGAAAGGCCAATAAACAATCTCTGTTTGAGCGTAGCGCTAATACTTTTCTATCCAAGTAAAATTTTGCTTCTCCCACATTCATCCCTCGTTCTTTGTATCCAGAACAACCTGGCGGACTTATTGCTATGTGGCGATCTCTTCCAACCAATCAGAAATATGTTAAATAGACCTTAAGTGAAAACCAGACTGGATTAAAAAAAATTTTGGTTTCAACGGGATTTGAACCCGCAACCTCCGGGCTGGGAGACAGGCGTTTTACCAACAAGGCCACTGAAGTAGTCCTTGTTATGTATGTAAAATACAGTTGTGGTGTGAATTGAATAAATAAAATAAATAAATGAAAGCATTCCGAAGTGTTAAAACCTTAAAAGTTTGTAATTTATTTTTATCAAACACTGTTTATACCACTTTTTTGTAACGGTATAACCCTACCGGTTTCAAGGCTTTCACCTCATCTTCAGGGGAGCACAAACAAGACTAAATTCTGTTCGAACTGGTACCGATATACACTCTTCAAAAAAGTGGAATAAACAGTGTTTAATAAAAATAAATTACAATGTCTTTAAACCTCCACAACGTTAATGCCTTAACTATAAACAACCTTAAAAGTTTGTATAAAAAATCGCAAATCGCGAACAAAAAGCCAAAGCAACAAAGGAATGAATGAATATACCATACCAAAGGCTTCCGTTCAAGTAATGCGAAGGTCCATTCCTCTCCCTGTTGGACAATTCTAAACGCTTTGAAGCTTCTTTGTCCTTGTTCCTTTCACAATCACCCTTCGCCATTTTTTTGGCGTAACTTCAAAAGCTATTGTATTGGCAGGAAATATACCACATACGTCACGTTTCACCTATTGAATAGCAACTGTCAAAATCTTGACTTTGATCAGTTCTTAAATTGAATGAAAAGAGGCTGTAGAAAACTTAACTTTTTCTTACAAATCGTCCTTTTTCTAAATCTTAATGGCATACAAATGACGAATTCGGGAGGTCAATGGGTGACATATAAATGACGAATGGGAAGTTTGGATTGGTGGGAGGAGGGCATGCGAATGCTGAATGGGAGGTCAATGGGTGGCATACAAATCATGAATGGGAGGTCAATCGGGGGCATATAAATGACGAATGGGAGGTTAATGGGTGGCATACAAATGTCCAATGGCAATGTGTGCGGATTGTTTTACCTTGATGAGATGGCATTGTTAGCGGAGAATGAGGATGAATTATAGAATCTGATAAGTAAAGTGTATGAGAGTTCTAAAGAGAAATATCTGATAATGAATATTGCAAAAACTAAAGTTGTGGGGATAGTAAAGTGTGTAAGGAAAAGTTTATGTATTTTATGGGTGAATAATGAAAAATAAGGGAAAGCTGAAGAATTCTGCTGTTAAGATATGTTTTCTCAGATGATGTAAAAGTTACGAGGGAATATATCGAACAAAGTGTAACAATAGAAAACAAAGTCAATGGGGCATTAAAACATTTTATCCTGAAATTCAATTGTCGAACGTCGAAAATGCTCACTTTCGTCTGCTTGACATTCCATTTTGAAGGCTTGTAATCAAATAAAATAATATATGTAACGTAAAAGCGAACACAATATCTTTTAGAGCAGAAAATTTTCTTTCCAATGACGTATAACCTTTACTATTTTGTTTTACTTTTGGTGCTCATTTTTAAATTTGAAAAAAAAACAGACACAACTTATGTTAACACCTAATATTACATAGAAAGTGAGTGTGCAGTAGGTAGCATAAGTAATGCAATCATAACTGAACTAGCGACGGGAACCAGTAGATTATAAGGCGTATCGTCTTTCTGCAAGTACCTTATAAGGCTTATCGTCTTTGTGCAAGTACAACATTTGTACTGTCACGTGCACATACATCAACATTATATTTAGTGGTTGCAAGAGGCGTGAAGTCTATTTTTTTTTCGTTTAGAGCAGGGGTGGCCAACTTATTGCGATTGACTTTTTTTGGTAAAAAAAATTCGCGAGCTACCTACCAAATTCGCGAGATTTAACACATATGTTAAAAATGATAACTAAAAGTTTATTAATAAATATGAGCGAAATGTACTCCGCTAAAAAAATATTGAGGAAAAAAAACTTATAGATGCGTTTTAAATTACATATATACATTTATTTGGAGTAGACATATCTATGATACATATTTGGAGTAGACATATCTATGTTACATATTTGGAGTAGACATATCTATGTTACATATTTGGAGTAAACATATCTATGTTACATATTTGGAGAAGACATATCTATGTTACATATTTGGAGTAGACATATCTATGTTACATATTTGGAGTAGACATATCTATGTTACATATTTGGAGTAGACATATCTTTGTTACATATTTGGAGTAGACATATCTATGTTACATATTTGGAGTAGACATATCTATGTTACATATTTGGAGTAGACATATCTATGTTACATATTTGGAGTAGACATATCTATGTTACATATTTGGAGTAGACATATCTGTGTCACATATTTGGAGTAGACATATATATGTTACATATTTGGAGTAGACATATCTATGTAACATATTTGGAGTAGACATATCTATGTTACATATTTGGAGTAGACATATCTATGTTACATAATTGGAGTAGACATATCTATGTTACATATTTGGAGTAGACATATCTATGTTACATATTTGGAGTAGACATATCTATGTTACATATTTGGAGTAGACATATCTATGTTACATATTTGGAGTAGACATATCTATGTTACATATTTGGAGTAGACATATCTATGTTACATATTTGGAGTAGACATTCTATGTTACATATTTGGAGTAGACATATCTATGTTACATATTTGGAGTAGACATATCTATGTTACATATTTGGAGTAGACATATCTATGTTACATAATTGGAGTAGACATATCTATGTTACATATTTGGAGTAGACATATCTATGTTACATATTTGGAGTAGACATATATATGTTACATATTTGGAGTAGACATATCTATGTTACATATTTGGAGTAGACATATCTATGTTACATATTTGGAGTAGACATATCTATGTTACATATTAAAAAAGGATAACTAATTGATTGCGTTGAGAGTTGCGAGCGCTTGATGAGATTTGGTAACATCGCACGTCATATTGTAAGTCGCGAAGACGGCCGCGATCGATCAAAAATTGATTCGCGGTCGATCTGTTGGCCATCCCTGTTTTAGGGGTGATTTGCAAGGCTTAAAAACTTGAGAAATAAGTAAATAACAAACAATATGCTGCATCAAATCCGCTGCAAGTAGATGTAACGATAGCAAAATGAGACTTAACAAAACAGCAGTACACGACACGGGTACTCTATTGTCGACTGACACAGAACCGGGTCTGGTCGATTGATTTATTGCTTAGCCTGAGTGAATAAGAAGCGTGGATATAAATATTATACATATAGGCTTATACATCTAGGGTTTAAAAGGCCAGGGTCCCTTCAAGATTTTTTTTCATTTTATATTAGGTATTAACATAAGTTGTGTCCTTTTTTTTTCAAATTTAAAAATGAGCACCAAAAGTAAAACAAAATGGTAGAGGTTATACGTCATTCGAAAGAAAATTTTCTGCTCTACAAAATATTGTGTTTGCTTTTACGTTACATATATTATTTTAATTGATTACAAGACTTCAAAATGGAATGTCAAGTAGACGAAAGTGAGCATTTTCGACACCTCCCTCTGTTCGCGTTCAATTGAGGGAATAAAGCTGCTCGCGATATTTGCGAAGTGTACGGTGGAGATGCTATGAATGAAATGACAGCTCGTCGATGTTTTTTGCGTTTCAATGACGGTAATTTCGACCTGAAAGACATGGAGCGTTCAGTACGATCAGTGGACTTCGATGAGGATTGCTTAAACCATATTATTCATGAAGATCCCCTTCAAATATTTTTTATCACCATTATTTTCTTCATCGAAGTCCATTGGTCGCCCGGAACGCTCCATGTCTTTTAGGTCGAAATTACCGTCTTTGAAACACAAAAACTATCGACGAGCTGTCATTTCATTCAAAGCATCTTCACCGTACACTTCGCAAATATCGCAAGCAGCTTTGGCAGCTTAATTCCCTCGATTGAACGCGAACAGAAAGATGTGTCGAAAATGCTCACTTACGTCTACTTGACATTCCATTTTGAAGGCTTGTAATCAAATAAAATAATATATGTAACGTAAAAGTAAATACAATATCTAGTAGATCAGAAAATTTTCTTTCGAATGACGTGTAACCTTTACCATTTTGTTTTACTTTTGGTGCTCTTTTTTAAATTTAGAAAAAACGGACACAATTATGTTAATATCCAATAGTTATAGTCCGTTGAGTATATTATATCGTTGTTGTCGTCTTTTATTGTATTCTTGTACTACACTTTCGTTGTGTATAGTATAACCTGGTGGGCTTATTACCATGTGACAATATTTTCCAATCAACCAGAAAGATGTTAAAGAGATATCATTTAAAAAAAAAATTGGATTCCAACGGGAATCTATCCCGTAACTTCCGGCTAGGGAGACAAGCGTATTACCAACTAGGCCACAGAGGTTGTCTTTGCTAGGCCTCGTAGTCGAAGATCCTCTATCTACTCCAACGTCAATCTTGAGCTGATCAGTGGGGTACCTGCTCCCAGTAGCTTTTTTAAGATTAAGTAAATTTTATAAATTTCATCGCTTCTACTATATAATAATATTAATAATAAAAAAGAGCATTCTCCTCAAGGGTGCTCTATCTCGGGATTCGAACCCACCATTATTGACATATTGAAAATATAACGAAGAAAAAAAATAAGTTGAGTGTCAGTATATCATGATGGTGGTATATGTGGCCATTAAATTAGGAACTTCCCCGCTTGGTAAGAAAGCCGCAGAAAACTTACCAAGGGAAGACGAACCACAAAGATTTTTTTTGAGTATCTTCCGATATGTGGTAATAACACGTTCGGTTTTAGGTGGAGTGCAGTGTTCATATTCAACTATAAATTTTGATAAAACATCCCAAAAATGGTAATAAATTAAAACCCTCCACAGTTGCCTTTCTCACACACCGGAGGGATACGGCCCAGTGTTTGTCATTACAGCTAGCTATAATGTGTGCGTATAGTCCGTTATACTTCCGGTAAACAGTAGTGCTTTATTGAAAAGGTGGTCACCACGAACTCGTCATAATCATAACCTAGACACTAGCTATAATCACTAGTCACTAGCGGTAATTACTAGTGACTAGTGATTATAGTACTGTACAGTAGCGAAAGGTGGGCAAATTACTTTTTACTTGTTTATATTACAATATATTATGCAGGATGTCTTAAAAAAATGTATACACATTCTTTGACGACCTCCGTGGCCCAGTTTGTAAGATGTCTGTCTTCCGAACTGGAATTTGCGGTTTCGGTTCCCGTTCAAACCTAGTTTTTTTTTATAAAAAGTGTTCACTCTGGTTTTCACTCAAGGCCTTTAAAACAGCTTTCTACATGTCATGTATACAAATAAAGTGTTGTACATGATTCGTTCGGGCGCTGCTATAGTTGCCAGACGTGATTTTTTTAGTAATAGGATTAATTAATAGCGAGTGAGAGCGCCCTTGAGGAAAGTGCTCTCGAAATGGCGCCAACTTAAATTAATTATGAATTCAGTATTTATTAAGGTATATCTAAGATTAAAATTCCAAATTAAAGAAGACATACGCAGATTTTTTAGCTATTACACGTGCTCAAATTGATGGCCGTTCTTGTTTATGCACTGTTGATAAAGTGGAATAGCAATCATCACGAATCATTGGCTTTGGTATTTGGCCGCATTGTCTTGCATAGCCTTTTTTGTACCATAAACTTTATATTTGATGAGCTTCCGTAAAAAGTCCATTGTCGTTAGGTCTGGGGAGCGCGTGGGGTATTCAATGCTGCCTCCATGTCCAATCTATCTGGTCTGAAAATTGTCATCAAGATATCCCCTCACATCACGATGGTAGTGGGGAGGCGCACCATCTTGCTGGAAATAAAAGTCCTTCTCATCCATAAACTCCTTAAAATGCGTGATATGATAAATTTCTGCAGCAAGTTCAAGTAAACGGCACGGTCTAAAAGTGTACATTTTTTTGGGAGACGTTGGGAGACCCACATTTTCCTGTATGTTCATTTGGTTGTTTACTTAATTTTTTCAATCATTATCATCATTGTCAACCAGGGTCGATCCAATGCTGGATGAAGGTCTCCCCAAGTTGACTCCAAATAGTTCGGTTTTTTGCTCGTTGGCGCCATGTGATGCTGCCATGCTTCCTGATTTCATCTATCCAGTGTACCTTCGGTCTTCTTCTGGGCCTCTTTATGCCTCTTGGGTACCATTGGATTATTTCGGACGTCCATCGGGAGTCTGACATTCTGGCTACGTATCCTGCCCGTTCCACTTCATTCTTTTGCACACCTTTATAACGTCTTCTACCTTTGTTATATTGCGAATCCAGGTGTTTCGTTTATGGTCTCTTTTAGTGTATCCCAACATGCATATCTCCATACCCCTTTGTGCGGTCTGGAGCTTTTGTGTGTTCTTTACTGTGAGCGTCCATGTCTCGCAGCCATACGTAAGGATGCACTGGTTGTAAACCCTTCGCATCAAGGATATTGGGGGATTAATTTTGAAAATGTTGTTCAAACGTCCAAATGAGCTTCATACTAGTTTTGTCCTACGTGCTATTTCCTCCGATATGGCATCTACAGAGGAAATAAGTTGCCCCAAATACACATATTCCTGGACAAGTTCTAGCGGTTTTCTATCTACGTTTATTGGTTTTGGGGTAGCAAAGCTGTGTTCAATAAATACCATTATATAAATACTATCACACCATTTCCTTCTCCGGGTAGGCAGAGAGGACAAAGCGAATGTCAAATGAAAATGTCAAAAAGAAAATGTCAAATTCAACAAAACCATCGTCGGAATGGTCGGACTCCACTAGATCGGAATGGCCAATCGGCCCGAAGATGAACCGATGTAAGGCTATGAGGAGTTTCAATCGGCCCGAAGATGAACCGATGTAAGGCTAAGAGGAGTTTCAATCGGCCCGAAGATGAACCGATGTAAGGCTAAGGGGAGTTTCAATCGGCCCGAAGATGAACCGATGTAAGGCTACAATGAGTTTCAATCGGCTCGAAGATGAACCGATGTAAGGCTAAGATGAGTTTCAATCGACCCGAAGATGAACCGATCTAAGGCTAAGAGGAGTTTCCTTCGGAAATTACTGACTCTGTGCTTTAGGAGGCGAGTGAAGACAACGCTTTTTGGAGGTCTTATATAAATTTAGGATTACATGTGAACACTACACACATATAACACAATATCATACACTACACCTAAATCCGAATGTGTTACTATCACATATCGGAAGATATACATAGATTTATTTGTAGTTCGTCTTCCCTTGGTAAGTTTTTCTCTTAGCTCTAGCATATAATCAATTATTTATTAGCATTCATATAAAGGGTTGTTTCAAATTGAGTGATTTTTTAAATTCAATTTTTTTTAATTCTTGAATAAAACCCACAATTTGGTTTGATTTCAAAAAACTTTTTATTGGTCACTGAAGTATAATGTATGACATTTAAACACAAAAAAAAACAATATCCGCCAAATGTCCACCTCTTGCAGCTCCACAGATGTCCACTCTTTTGTCAAAATTTTCGATGACATTTTGGCATAATTGCGGTTCTAACTCACCAATAACGCGAATAATTTCGTCCTCGCTCAGGAATTGATCGGGGGCCATTCTTATAGACCTGGCTTTTTACGTAACCCCAGAGAAAATAGTCCAACGGTGTCAGATCACATGATCTTGGTGGCCAATTAATATCACCGTTTCCGGAGATTAACATACAATACTATACATAGAATAATTCTCAATTCGAACGCGGTGTTGTATTGTATACGACTCCATTTTTATAAATTCACATAGATTACGAGTCTTAAATGTCACAAGGCCCAGGCAAGTTCGTGACGCCATCTGTGTTTTATCCGAGAATTTAAAAAAAACACTCAATTGGAAAGACACTGAAATGCGAAATCCATGAACGCACCACAAAATAATCAATGATATCACAGCTGTGCCCGGAGCCACGCAGCCAAGACCTTCAAGAGTGTTACACATTTCTGCATAAATCATAGCCAAACAGTGTTCGGTATTGTTATGTTAAGTGAGTGTGTACCATGCTAATGAGGATCATTCCTTACATGGAAAAAAAACATCTTAAGATCTGTTCGTTATGGACAAAATTTCCTGATTTCACACAATATATCGCATTGCCTTGTTGGCCTTCTGTATACACTTACCGCGTGTAGAGAAATTTTTGCAATATTTTTTCTTAGAAGAGTTATCTATCCAATGATAAACTTGCGTTACGCTCAAGCAGAGATTGCCTATTTGAATTTTCAGTACATTGCTTTTCCTTCTTCGTATTTAATGACTCTGAAACTAGTTATCCGCTACCGTAAGACTCTCACCCTCTTTGGTTTGATCTAAAAATCAAGTTGAAACTACGACTATCTTACAATCAAGTTTCAATCACGACTGCATAACGATCAAGTCAAAACCACGACTACTTTACGACCAAGTTACAACCATAATTACTTAACAATCACGTTATAACCATTTCTGCTTTGCAATCAAGTTACAACCACGTCTATCTTAAAATCTAGATACAACCATGACTATTTCAAAAACAAGTTACAACCACGATTACTTAACAATCAAGTTATAACCATTTCTGCTTTACGGTCAAGTTACAAACACGTCTACCTTAGAATCAAGACACGACCATGACTATTTTAAAATCAAGTGACAACCACTACTGTATAGTGATCAAGTCAAAACCACGACTACTTTACGATCAAGTTACAACCATACTTACTTAACAATCACGTTATAACCATTTCTGCTTTACGATCAAGTTACAACCATGTCTACCTTTAAATCAAGATACAACTATGACTATTTTAAAATCAAGTTACAAACACGATTACTTAACAATCAAGTTATTACCATTTCTGCTTTACGGTCAAGTTGCAATCACGTCTACCTTAAAATCAGGATACAACCATGACTATTTTAAGTTACAACCACGATTACTCAATTATCAAGCTATAACCATTTCTGCTTTACGATCAAGTTACAACTACATCTATCATAAAATCAAGATACAACCGTGACTATTTTAAAATCAAGTTACAAACACGATTACTTAACAATCAAGTTATGACAATTTCTGCTTTACGGTCAAGTTACAATCGCATCTACCTTTAAATCAGGATACACCCATAACTATTTTAAGTTACAACCACAATTACTTAACAATCAAGTTATAACCATTTCTGCTTTACGATCAAGTTACAACCACAATTACTTGACAATCACGTTATAACAATTTCTGCTTTACGATCAAGTTACAACCACGTCTATCTTAAAATCAAGATACAACCATGACTATTTTAAAATCAAGTTACAACCACTTCTGCGTTACAATCAAGTCACAATCAAGATTACTTTACAAATAGTTTTATTAACAATGAATTAGATAAAACGTGGATGATGAAGGATTTTCATATGAAATATGTTTGCGTCCAATGGTAAAATGCCAAGGAACTATCGCCACCTAGAGATTGTAACTATGAATAATTCATTGTACGATATCGATCTGCCGATTTGCATTCAAAAGAATTATTTATCAGCCATACACAATCGGCAAAATGTTATATGTTCTGCACTAGGGTAGCGGCTCTCAATCTTTTCGTAAATGCGTACCACCAAAATTAAATAATTTTTTTTTAAATATGATTTGTATACAAATAAGAAATAGAGACACTAAATTTATTAGTTGTATATTTTTATTGCCTTTTTTATTAAAAAAATAACAATAAGAAATGTTAGTAAATATGATTCACACTATATAAATATCAGAATTCCTCAAAAACAATCCGGGCACTGGGGAAGGTTGTCTTGTTTTGATAGAGTCTTGTGTTAACAAAATGATTTAATGCGATATTAGTGCGTGTTTGAAAGAAAATATTTTAGTCTCTTTGTTCAACAAGCAATTGTTTAAATATTGTAGTTTATTTAATAAATCAGCCAGAGGAAATATCAATGTGCTACCTTTTTAGAAGAAAGGTATTCCAAGTACCACCAGCCATCTTTCGCGTACCACTGGTTGACAACCGCTGCACTTGAGGATTAAGAACAATTCTGAATTCATATATACTCGTATATGTTTCATTCACAAGTTTACAACATTGTTATACTGAATAAATTATGCAAAAAGGATCCAAGCTACATAACAATTTTTTTTTCGTTCACTGTCGATTATCCGTGGTCCTATTAAGCGGATTGCGGATTATCTGTAGTCCTATTAACCGGATTGCGGATAATCCGTGGTTGTATTAACCGGATTGCGGATTATCCATGGTCCTTTTATCCGAATTACAGATTATCCGTGGTCCTATTAACCGAATTTTCTGTTGTATTAAACGGATTGCGGATTATCCATGTCCCTATATGATAAACAGGATTGTGGATTAGCCAAGGTCATATTAACCGGATTGCGGAGTATCCTTAGTCCTATTAAACGGATTGCAGATTATCCGTTGTCTTATTAATCGGATTGCGGATTATCTATGGCTCTATAAACCGGATTGTGGATTAGCCGAGGTCATATTAACCGGATTGCTGAGTATTAGTGGTCCTATTAACCGGATTGCGGATAATCCGTGACCCTATTAACCCGGATAGTAAAAAAATGCGATTTTTTTAATAACATTTCTAAATATTATTTAAAATTCCACACCAGTATTTTAATACCAATTTTGATACATGGGAGTGAAACGTGGACGTACTAGGTTAGTCCTTAAGTTTTGAAAGCGACATCTATGGAGCAGTAGAAAAACCAAAATTTCTACGCTATTTTAATATTTCATCTTTCGTAAGAACGTACTCAAAATTTCATTTCGATCTGTCAATTCATTCTTTGTTTACAAGTCATTTGAAGTTGACGTGTTAGTGTATTTTTTAACAATGGAAAAATCCGAATTCTTTGTTTTGGAAGGTTTATCGGCTACTGAGATCCATGCAAAGATAGTGAAAGTATTAAAGGAGTCTTCTTCTTCATTTTCAACCGTTCACCGATGGGTTTTGGAGTTTAAGCGTGGTCGTACAAGCGTTGAAGACGATCCACGCTCGGGACGTCCAAAAAGTGCATCAACACCAGAAATCATAGCGAAAATACAGGATATGGTTTTGAAAGATCATCGATCGACTGTGGATGTGATAGCTGACACTATAGGCATCTCACATGGAACAACATGGCATATTTTGGCTGAAATTTTGGGTTTCAAAAAACTGTGTGCACAATGGGTGCCGCATTTGCTAACAATGCAACAAAAACACGTTCGAATGCGACTTTCTGAGCAACATTTGGAGCAATTTCGAAAGGATAAAAAGGATTTTCTGCGTCGATTCATCACTATGGATGAGACTTGGGTCTACCACCATGATCCTGAATCAAAACAAGAGGCTAAGGAGTGGTGTGAACCAGGCACTTTGGCTCCGAAGCGAGTTCGTGTCCAGAAATCGGCCTAGAAGGTGTTAGCGTCAGTTTTTTGGGATGCAAAAGGAATTTTATTGATAGATTATCTCCAAACTGGTAAGACAATCAACTCTGATTATTATTGTGACCTTTTGGACCAGTTGGATGAAAAAAATTGTGAAAAAAGACCCGGTTTGCAGAAGAAAAAAATCATTTTTCATCAAGACAATGCACCTGCTCAAACAGCTCAAAAAACCATCGCGAAAATCAGTGAATTGGTGTACGAATTGTTGCAGCATCCACCCTATTCGCCAGATTTAGCTCCCTCTGACTTCTGGCTGTTCTCACACCTCAAAAAATTCCTTCATGGAAAGCATTTTTCATCAAACGAAGAGGTTATAGCCGTCGTAGAGGAGTATTTTGCAGGCCTTCCAGAAAGTCACTTCCGTGATGGGACAACAAAGTTGGAAGATCGTTGGACCGAGTGTATTGATCTTATGGGAGACTATACTGAGCAATAAAAGTGATTTCCCCCCAAAACAAATGTATTTTCATTTCCGCTTTCAAAACGTTTTGACTAACCTAGTAAAAGAGACAAAAGATGTGTGTCACGATGAGAAAATTTAGCTATTGCCTTTCGGCCTACCTCGACAGGAAGACGGCGTGATAGTATGCATGTATGTATATAAAAATAATTCTTCATTTGACTACATAATATGTAAATAGAAAATTATATAAAACACAAACCGTTTTCATTTTCGGGTAGGCAGAGAAGGCAGAGCGCCAGACTTTCCTATCTTGAAATGTTCCAGTTGATACACATTGTATAACCCAGCATTCACTCTTTTACCTGTTGCTATTCTTCTATCAATAAATCACTTCGTGCAGTCATCGCGCTAAATCGTTTAATCGGTTAAGATACCTTCTGGCAGTGGCCGCAAGAATCAGGTAGATTTCGCCTGTGTGTGGAAGGAAAACATAGTTCCCGTTTTATGGTTTCCTACAGGCACTCAATCATTTCTCTCGAACAAATTCTATTAGTAACATTTCGGTAATAAATAAATATATTATTATTATCATCCGGGGTTGTATTAACTGGGTTTCGGTTTAACCTGGACGGTAAAAAATCCGATTTAAAAAAATAAAATTTCGAAATGTTTTTTTAACCGTTCCTTCCCTTCCCGGTGATGTGTAACTAGTACACATTGCTTCTAAAAACTTTAATATCTCTATAAATATAATAAATACTGGGTTCAGATTTTAGATATTCCTCCGTAATACATTGAATGAAAAAAATAATATTAATAATAATTAGCACTTATCGGCCACATCAGAAATATTTTGTGAAAATCGGGAATAAATTCACCAATACAATCAAACATGTGCCAGTGTGTGACGTATGTATATTCATTCTAAGAAATCGCTATGGGTGAAGAAGCGACGCTATTCACGTCTCACTCTCACTCTACTTCGGTATATGGGAACGCAAGAAATAGAATCGTTTAGTTTCTTCTTCCTTCAAGGTATAACATACACAGTGTTAGTCTTTCCGCCCCGTCAGTAGCTTACGGGCTTTCATCTGAGGTGGTCTTTTCGCACGTTTTGTGAACGTCGGCCGATGGTTTTTTCATGTTTTCAGCAATTATATTTCAATTATTATCACTTTTGACTTCAAATTTAATTAATTTAAGCGATTGGCTATGAATATTCTTATTTTTTAAATCGCTTATTTTTACATGTGTATTAAATACACAGCACCGGAACGCTCGGATGCTTTTAGCACAGGAAGGGAAAGGTTAAATAATAGATATGACCGAAGTCATAGGTGTCCTTATACCCCCGAATACTTGGCGGAAGAAATGCCTGTGTCATTCGAGGGGAATAGCATAGCGCGGTGTTCGAACTGACGATCTTCCGCACGAAAGTTCAGTGCGTTACCGCGCGGCCATGCACCTCATATTTAAAATATAAAAAATATTTTCCATTCGACTACACAATATTTTTTAGAAAAACGCAACTGGTGAAATTGATAATGTGTAATAGAAAATAAAACTGGCGAAATTGTGTGATTTCCGGTAGATGGCGTGTTTGCTAATTATTATTTGAACACGCTTAGATCCAATGTTTACATTTGATTTAATCAGGTGGGCGCATCACATCAAATTATAAATTTAAATTACTTCTGCGTTATGATTGTTTTTGATTACTTGTATATTTTTTTAATCAAATAACTCTTATACGAGTATGTTACATATATATGATTTTTTAATGTTTATTTTTACGGTTATTATTCGGAATATTTTTTTCTACAACCCCGTTTAATCGAGAGTACTGTATATATGTTAGATAAACTTTTTACCGAAGGGTAGTTTCAAAGTTTACTGGTCGTGATTGAAGAAAGTGCTTTGAAATTTTCTAGAAGTGATGACATGAGACCCTTTGCAATATTTTCTAGAAGTGGCGACATGGGATCCTTTGCAGTATTTCTAGAAGTGGCGACATGAGACCCTTTGCAGTATTTATAGAAGTGGCGACATGAGACCCTTTGCAGTATTTTCTAGAAGTGGCGACATGAGATCCTTCGCAGTATTTTCTAGAAGTGGTGACATCAGACGCTTTGCAGTATTTCTAGAAGTGGCGACATGATACCCTTTGCGGTAATTCTAAAAGTGGCGACGTGAGACCGTTTGCAGTATTTCTAGAAATGGCGACATGAGACCCTTTGCAGTATTTCTAAAAGTGGTGACATAAGACCCTTTGCATTAATTCTAGAAGTGGCGACATGAGACCCTTTGCAGTATTTCTAAAAGTGGCGACATGAGACAATTTGCAGTATTTCTATCGAAATCTACCTAAAAAGTGTTTCAGTGAATATTTTTACTCGATAAAATAAAACTAGTTTGATTTTGGATACAATCCGAGGGTTCCAAGACTGCGAGTAATGGGCTAATTAAGGAGATAAGTAAAGCTATAAAGACGAGGTCAATTAATTTAACCCTACAGTTAAACAGTTCTTGTTCGTTTCTCTTATTATCTGTTATCTCTGACTTGGCTGTCTATCTATCTCTTACTTGTCGTATAGTTATCCAGTTAGTTAGTCTTTGTTAGTTAGTCTGTTCTCTAGTGTTCCGAGTGGAGTAATAGTATGTGTTGTAAAGGGATACGAATTGTGATATGGGCGACTTTGCTTAACAGTTTGTTGATAGGTTATTGGTGTATTTGATACAAACTGTTTCATATTGCATTTTATTCCCTTGTGCTGTTCTTTATTGTTTTTTTCTGTTCTTCGGTTATATTTCGCGCAAGAAGTGCATAGAAAAACTTGTTATGTGGAGGGTCACAGGATCGGAGGTAAAGTGACCAGGTGAATAGTGCTACGGACCTGCCGCCGCCACAGGCTTGGCGGACAGTTGAATGCTGGGAGAACTGGAGAATAATAGAGATAACATACAGCAGATTCATTGTCGGTTACGTTCATCAGCATTGAGTTAACGACGCAGAAGAAAGTTCCCTATTTACGACATTTGAGTTCACTTTGTACTGTGTAAAATCATCAGTGTGAATCATAGAAAGGACATGAGCTTTGCATGACTTTTATTGATCCAACCCTGTCCACTCGCCCTACGACTAAAGAATAACAGCAAACTCTGTTGGGATGACCGAAACTCTGGTATTCCGATAGGCTGTTGTCCCTTCGGCATTTTTCTCGTCTGTGGTGGTGTGTATTATTACACTGTCATGTAGTTCTATATTGTCTGTGTTAGTGAGTAAGCCGGTGACAAGCCCTGGTTTAGCTTCTCAAAGCTGCCTCAATAAGATCAGAGAAGGTAAGTCATGGAAATGAAAAAAAGCTGTTTTTTTACGCTTGTTGTCAATGTGGTAGATTTCAGAAGCTCAACAAAAGCATCGAGTTTATATATGTGTATCATATACTATATATGGTAAACAAGGGCTGTTCTTTTGAGATTTTTGAATACCGTTAAGCATGAATTCTGGGAAATTTTCGTCGCAATTTGATCCATGGAACTTTCACAAGAGTGTTTTTCCACAACTGTGTCTGTCACCTTTTTAGTTCTAGAACCATGGATCAGTCACTGACTTAATAATTTTGGATCGGTCTTGACTATCTGCTACAGAATTTGTCACTACTCTATCAGTAGTATGCTTCTCAGACTGCGTCAGTCTTTTATGATACAATCTAGCCACAGCTGTCTTATTAGATTCGTTTTATTTATTTATTGTGGTTCTCCTCTACATATCTGAATTGGTACAAATATGTTGAATAACGTGTCTGGGAGACAATATTACCTTCGGCCCCAATAATTGAGTTATTGGGATAAAACAAAACAATAGTACGTGTTTGAAATACTACCGCAAGTAGACAGGCAACAACAACACATACACACAAATGCGAATATTGTTACCAAACGAACTTAAACCAGTCTGATGATACCCTTTTTTTGGTACCATTAGGAATTGAACCCGAATCCTTTGTGATCAATGAAACAAGCTTTTATTCAAGGCTCCTCGCTTTCCATGTGATTTATTTATTTATTTTATTTTATTAACGACACAACAATGTCTTTATATACAGATGAACATGTGACAGGTAATACAAGTACTTAAAATTATTGACAAAAAATACAAAACTTTATCTTAAACTATAATAACATGAAGATACAAAAAGCAGTACTAATAATATATTACATTCATTGTTTAAAATTATTTAATAATTATATGTATATTTAAGTTCAATATATGTTATGTATGTATACCACAAAATATTACCAAACTTCACCAAGCAGACTTACGTAATTGTCCAAGACTTATTTTATAGAGGTAAAGAACTCAGATTTGTTTTTAGTGGAACAACACTTACATAGAACAAAAAATAGATTTTTTGAGAATTTATGGATAGATCTTGAGATATAAAAAACACGTGGGCTCACTTGTAGAACGAGATGCAAGTTGCTTTGCAGAATCGAAACCTTCCACATGTTGATGCAGGGTTACTCAACTCCAGAGGCAAAGTATTGTGCTTAATGTTTCGTTTATACTAGGTTATTTATATTAATAAAGGAGAGCACAAAGTTAGTATCTATTTCTAAATATTGTGATATTCTGGCAAATACTATATATACAAATATTAAAAATATCTAAATTGTTGCAAAACTCGTTTCCAAGTCTTTGCATACGAATTATAGAGGAGTTGATTTTATAATTAGTATAGCAATTTTCGGTATAAAAGGGATTGAGCTGTCTTGTGGATCTAGTGGGAATGCGAAATGAAATATTTGCGAGTAAGTGAGGTGCATCAATCACTGAGTGAATGATTTTGTATAGCAGTACTATATCAGCTGTTTTTTTTCTGTCACACAGCTTCAAGAGTTTCATTGCATTTAATAAGTTGAAATAATTTCTTTGTTTATGTGGTGTAGATTTCCTAGTTAGTGTTCATCATACAGAGTCATGTTTATGTGGTGTAGATTCCCTAGTTAGTGTTCATCATACAGAGTCATGTTTATGTGGTGTAGATTTCCTAGTTAGTGTTCATCATACAGAGTCATGTTTATGTGGTGTAGATTTCCTAGTTAGTGTTCATCATACAGAGTCATGTTTATGTGGTGTAGATTTCCTAGTTAGTGTTCATCATACACAGTCATGTTTATGTGGTGTAGATTTCCTAGTTAGTGTTCATCATACAGAGTCATGTTTATGTGGTGTAGATTTCCTAGTTAGTGTTCATCATACAGAGTCATGTTTGAAATTTATATACGAATTCTAACAATGTATTTTCTTTAACTCCTGTCCTCCATATCTTTAAAGTAACACGTGTGGTCTTCAAGTATTTTCTTCTTTGGTGTTTTGTTCTTCTCCGGTGTTGAGCGTGGAACAATGGTGACCTCCGCTTTGCTGAAGTGTGTGGCGCCACGGTTACCCACTTGGTTGACCTACAACTATTATGTTGCGGCTGAGTCGTGGCGTAACACTAACGCCTCTCTTGATGGAGAGTTTCTGTCCATCTATTGCACGGGCCATTTTGCTTATTATCTGATGGCTCGTTGCTAATGGATTGGATTCTTGAATAGTGCTCTTTTGTCGTCTACTTGTTCATATTTTTCATTCTTGAGATTCCAGACCTGTTAGGTGGTCATGTTACTAGAATAATGAGGAAATATACTATGTAAAAGTAAATAAAACACTTATTTTATATTTTTGTGTTCATCACTGGTTTATTTTTGAGTTTACTACTGGTTTCGAAGATAACCGTCTTCATCGTCAGGGGAAGATACACTAAATTGCTACCAAAAAATACATTTCCTGTACAGGTGTATATAATATAAGAGGAATGAGATAGGGGGAGAGAAGTGGGGAGAGATGTGATTCAATGGTAAATGGGGCGGGGAAAAAACTAAAATGAAAATGAATCTTTTGGGCATTTTTTCCCCGCTTCTCCTCACTTCTCTCCCCCTACCTCATTCCTCTTATATTATATGCACTTGTACAGGAAAATATATTTTTAGTGATTTAGTTTATCTTCACCTGACGATGAAGATGGTTGTCTTCGAAACCGGTAGTAAACCCAAAAATAAACCAGTGGTGAACACAAAAATACGTGTTTTATTTACTTATTTTTCCTTTTACATAAAACATGGCACCACAAAGCGAAACTATAGTCTTTTAGAAGATTCAAGAAAGGAAATATACTATTTATACCAAACTTCACCAAGCAGACTTACGTAATTGTCGAAGACTTATTTTATACAGGTAAAGAACTCAGATTTGTTTTTAGTGGAATAACGCATACATAGAACAAATATTGGAGTTTTTGAGAATTTTGTGGGAATTTTATGGATAGATATTGAGATGTAGAAAACACATGACCTCATTAGTAGAACGAGATGCAAGCTGCTTTGCAGAATTAAAACGTTCATACATGTTGATGCAGGGTTACTCAACTCCAGAGGCAAAGTATTGTCCTTAATGTTTTGTTTATATTACGTTATTTATATTAATAAAGGAGAACACAAAGTTAGTAGCTATTTCTAAATATTGTTGTGATATTCTGGCGAATACTATATATACTTATATTAAAAATATCTAAATACTATACCAGTATATCAGCTTATGTTAGCAACTGTATTGAAAATATACTGGAATTTTTTGAATAAGGCAGTTTAGATTAGAATTACAATAATCCAGATGTGATATAACTATGTAACAAGTTGAAAAAATATTGACGTTCCAATTCTAAGATTATAGAAGCCCCAATAAACCGTATAACCTATTTATCTATTGAAAGAAAGTTAACTATCAAGGTAGATAAAAAAATAATGCTTTCTTTTTTAGAATTTGTTACACCCATGACTGATAACTCATCCCCATCACGAATATACGAGTATTATGTACGCGGTGAAGTCATCTAGAGAAATAAAACAGTTTTATTGGTTGATTCTTTGGAAGAATAAAGGCAACACTGGTGTACATAATAATTCAAGTTGTGTATAATGACATTGCACAGCACCGGTATAAATATTGTAAAATAGGCTGCCGCTCAATACTCGTAGATTCCTGTTTACTTCTTGCTTTTACGGTGAAAAGTAGTAGGGTGAAGAGATTCCTCTTCAGCAGGTAGAAGTTGGTCGTAAACAAAACACAGTGGACGTTCCAGAAACTGAGAATATATTTTAGACATTTTCTGTTCCTTATGTGCAGCCCATCGCTCATCGTAAGCCCCTTTATTCGCCCATCATGGCTTACTAGATACTATGTATACCGCACGCTCCTCGCTTGCATGGGACTCATTGCTTGCCGTTCGTTCGACTTTTTAAAGTGACTATTGCGAAGGCCACGCATAAGGAACATTTCATTACAATAGGTACATAGTAATCACAAATAAATCATATATTTTAGGTGACGCATACGTCCGATATAGACATCCTTCCATCTATGAAAGACGATCGATTGACGGATCAATCCGATACTTGACTGTATTGTAATATATTGTATTATAATTCGCTTTCGTTGTATTATATATAGGTAAAGTATAACCTGGCGCGCCGTGTGTTAACAATATCTTACAACTACACAAAAACATGTTAAAGAGGACTAAAGTGAAAATCAGACTGATACCTGTTTAAAAAAAAATAGATCTAAAGACATGTGTCTTCATAAATAGGTCACGGAAGTCGTTTGTCTGTGGCTGTGGAGTCCAGCTCTTGGTGTTGATCCTCCTACATCTGATACATACATGGAAAGAATCCTCTGGGATCTCATAGACCAGCATTCTTCGTAGTTACGTCTTGTGCAGGATTGCTAATCAAGCTCTGTCGTGAAGAAGCTGCTTGTATCGGACGTATGCGTCACCATAAAATATGATTGATTTATTTTCTTGTTATTTGATATTTTTTGATGTATAACTTCTTGTTTGTTGAGGTCCGTGCTGTGTCACGAATATACCTGAAATGTTCTTTATGCGCGGCCGTCACGCGAGCTAGTATCAAAAGTCGGCCGGCCCATGCATGCGAAAACATGTGAGAATTGTGATATTTTGCAAGTCATGACGGCATGCACGGGCGAAAACAGGTGCTTACAATGAGCGATTGGCCGCACCCAAGGAGCGCCAAAAGTCAAAAAATACATTCTCAGTTCACTCCAGTCTACTGCCTTTTACTTGCGACCATCTACTACCTGCTTAAGAGGAATCTCTTCACCCTGCTACTTTTCACCGGAAAGCTTAAAGTGAGCCGAAATCTCTGAGCATTGAGCAGCAGCTATCTACCTATTTCTACAGTCCTTTGTACCGGTGCCGTACACTGTTCTTCACAATATCATAGGTATCTGTTTTTGGCTTAGTTTTTATGGATGATATTTATACCAAATTATATTTTGCATATTCTAGAATTGTTCTTAAATCTTTAATTAAGGACATCCTTGGCCCCCTAGTGTTGGCCAAAGAGAAATGAGGAATAAGTTGAATGTATTACGCTCTGTCTTTTGAACGTCTGAAACGGAAATAACTTTTGCAAAAACAAATGCGCATTGGTATTATGAAAATAATTACAAAATATTGATGTGTTGTGTTGCAATCAACCATTACGAATTCAATGAAGTGCATGCGTGTTGTTTAACTAGATTTTTTTTAACCTTTTACTTTTGTTATGGGCATCTATTTTGTTTCCGTAATTAAAGTCGAGGAAGTTTCAAGTTATTTACTGTTGAATGACTATTTAACAAGTATGTAACATTAAAATACAGAACTACGCGTTACCTCTATAACTCCATAATTGATTATCAATTTGCCATTTTTACCACATTTGTTTCGACTTCTCACCGTTATAAATTTACTTGTTGAAGCATTTTACTTGATTTATTAGTGATGTCATCTATGACATTAAGCGTGATCTACAATTTGAGGTTTGTAAAGAGAAAAGTTTACTTAATAGAACTTGTTGGTCTTTGCCGAACGTTCCACTTGCAGGTCTTCCATGGCGAGTTGCTACAACAGGATCCAGTTATCGAGAATCGTCAACAGACATGACCTAATATATAGATGGAAAAAGTAAAAGTGTTTCATTCTTGTTGTTGTTCCAATGAACTACTATAGCCTCATATTTTCCACTTGTCTGCGTTTCGTTGTTGCTTGTTGAGGAGTTGTTAGATTTCGATGTGGTTGATAAGATTGTGACGCAGTTGGAATTGTAGGTGCTATAGTTTAGGATTAAAGTACTCATATGTACGAGTATGTGAATGATATAGTTTAGGATTAAAGTACTCGTATGTATGTGAATGTTATAGTTTAAGATTCAAGTACTCGTATGTATGTGAATGTTATAGTTTAGGATTAAAGTACTCGTATGTATGTGAATGTTATAGTTTAGGATTAAAATACTCGTTTGTATGTGAATGTTATGCTTAAGGATTAAAGTACTCGTATGTATGTGAATGTTATAGTTTAAGATTAAAGTACTCGTATGTATGTGAATGTTATAGTTTAGAATTAAAGTACTCGTATGTATGTGAATGTTATAGTTTAGGATTAAAGTACTCGTATGTATGTGAATGTTATAGTTTAGGATTAAAGTACTCGTATGTATGTGAATGTTATAGTTTAGGATTAAAGTACTCGTATGTATGTGAATGTTATAGTTTAGGATTAAAGTACTCGTATGTATGTGAATGTTATAGTTTAAGATTAAAGTACTCGTATGTATGTGAATGTTATAATTTAGGATTAAAGTACTCGTATGTATGTGAATGTTATAGTTTAGGATTAAAGTACTCGTGTGTATCATATGTGAATGTTATAGTTTAGGATTAAAGTACTCGTATGTATGTGAATGCTATAGTTTACGATTAAAGTACTCGTTTGTATGAGAATGTTATAGTTTAAGATTAAAGTACTCGTATGTATGTGAATGTTATAGTTTAGGATTAAAGTACTCGTTTGTATGTGAATGTTATAGTTTAGTAATTAAGTACTCGTATGTATGATATGTGAATGTTATAGTTTAGGATTAAAGTACTCATGTGAATGTGTGTGAATGCAGAGTGCGAATATTTCTGCTGAATCTTTTGTATTTATGGCAAATTTATGATCTTCACTTGCAATTCAGTCGGCACGACTGTGTAACGAACTTCTAAGGTTTATCAGATGTGCACCGTCCTTATTTACGTTTAAGAAAGCATTTAAAAACTAGAACGTTACTCAGAATATCCTCTCATCCTTATTTTCCTTTGTTTCCTTTCTTCTAGTTGTATCATTATTGATAGAGATTACTGATTTATATTTGTTTGGTAAAAAAACAATTCATATAGCGCTGATTTTTCTGAAGGTCGCTCTAACTGTATGCAGGGTGACTCTGGAACCAGTTACAAACGCACGTTAGACTTGCTCCGTCCGTGGCGTGCTTTAAAAAGCGACAGAAAAAAACTCTTAATTTCTAATCAGTAATATAATGTGTTAAATTCCTTATTTTTCTTCCCTCTCCACCATCCCTTCCTTTCAATTTAATTGATGATATCTCACTTTTACTTTAATATGTACATACATGCCCATAAATTTCAGAAAGATGAATAAACATTTGAATATTTTTTTGCGACCGTGTAACTTTTTTTATTTATTTTTATCTGTTTGGTTGGAAGAGATTGCCGCCTGGCAATAAACCCACCAGATTGTTTTTGCAATGAAGTATTAGTAAATACATATGATAAATAAAAATAAATAACTTGATATTCGAACACACTATTATTAAAATATTGAAAAAACTACAAAATAATTTTATATAAGTTTATTGAAAGTATAAAAAGGTAGTGACTGCGGACATTAGATAAGGTACTTCCCCGCATCTTCATACATTCAGAAATAAACATATTTAGTAAGAATACCACAGAAAACTTACTGCAGAAACACGAACTATAAAGAAACCTTAGTAGATATTCTGACATGAGTTAGTAATACATTCATATTTAGGTATAGTGTAGTATATGCCATATATAACTGTAAATTTTGCTAAAAAGGGTTACCCTACAAACCACAATCAGTAGGGTTATTGCCTAATCCAAAAAAATGGTTGCCTTAACACGTTCACTGCGTCGAACACGGCTCCCGTGTCCATACAAAATAGCCTTGAATGTTTAGTGCACTCATAAACGTCTCCCGATAAGGATTCGTCGCCGGTTTCATGTGTTTTGAAGACACGAAGGAATACACTTGTATATGATGTTTCAATAGAAAGTAGAATTTGATTTTTAACAAAGTTATGGGTTTTCAAAAATTCGCGAATTTTCAGCATCTCTGTATGACATTTTATACGCAGTGAACGTGTTAAAGTGTTTTCTAAAACTGTACATTCCATCCATGTCTCAAATACTTTTCCTACTTGTTAACTATTCCACGCCACATGACCAGGTTCTATAATTGATTTAACTTACATACAAAATATAATATTCCCGTTAAGATGATATATTTTTTTCATCAACACTTTATTTCATAGTGTATAAGCAGCTTAAGAATCGTGAATGTTAAAATTTATTCGGCCATCCGTCACTTTAATCGAAAGTAAATCTGACATTTCCATATTATGGTTGTAAAATGACAAAAGCTCGACATGGCCGTCGCCGACCGAGTATTGGTCGTATGGGTGTTTCTACACAACGGCAATTAAACGATCGACCCACTTATCCGATCTGGGTCGACTATCTCCGTAAATCACCCAGCCGAAAGGTCGACTCAACGGCCGGAAGGTCAGCATCCACTTTCCCTTCGATACAATCGGATATCGTGCTTCGGAGCTTTGCAGAATCACAAAGAGACGAGATCTTGGATACTTTTGGTATGTTTCTAACTTGTCTGATCTTGTCACAGATATTTCTTTTGAGACCTATTATTCCTAATCCGGGTCATATTTTGTATAGTTCTAAGTAGAAATTGTGTTAAGCACTGTTTCGTGCAATCATATAATTCCCAAAATTCATCGGTGGTTGCCTGGTTGAGTGGCAGGATGTGGTTAAATACCTCGGCCTGCACCTCCACCGGCGACTGACGTGGAAAACCCATTTGAATACCATCAGACAGAAGGGTCACAGGGGCATAGTGGCTATCAGTTCGATATTTCATAGCTGCAGCTTCCTTTAACCCAAAAATAAGCTCCTCCTCTATAAAATCTTTATTCGTCCTATCTTGACCTATGTTGCACCCGTTTGGGGTAGTGTGAGCAACATGGATCACCTGAAACTCCAGAGAGTGCAGAACAAGGCATTCAAGATATCTTTTAACACCCATCCCAGAACAAACCTTACCCGACTTCACGCCGAACAGCGAGAAGAAACCCTACAAGACCACATCCTCGCTTGGACCGTGAAGTTCTATAAAAGAGGGACTAAATCTGCCAAAGCTGCTCGCGATATTTGCGAAGTGTACGGTGAAGATGCTATGAATGAAAGGACAGATCGTCGAGGGTTTTTTGCGTTTCAATGACGGTAATTTCGACCTGAAAGACATGGAGCGTTCCGGACGACCAGTGGACTTCGATGAGGACCGCTTAACTCATATTATTTATGAAGATCCCCTTCAAACCACCGTAGAATTGGGTTCTGGCGCTTGGATTCCACATGTTTTGAGTGAAAAGAACAAAAACAAATGTAACGTAAAAGCAAACAGAATATCTTGTAGAGCAGAAAATTTTCTTTCGAATGACGTATAACCTTTACCATTTTGTTTGACTTTTGGTGCTCATTTTTAAAATTGAAAAAAAACGGAGACAACTTATGTTAACACCCAATACATAATTTGCGAAAAAAAACAACAGCAGGTAATTTCATTTGGATACACAGTTTTAATGGATCTGGGTTTGTTGCCTTTCATTTGTCGTGTCCCCAGTAAACTGATGAGGTGAAAGCCTTGAAACCGGTAGGGTTATACCGTCACAAAAAGTGGAATAAACAGTGTTTGATAAAAATAAATTACGAGTACAATGTCTTTAAAACTCCACAACGTTAATGCCTTAACTATAAATAACATTTAATTTGTATGATTTCTAGTCAAGATGTTAACACTGTGGGGGTTTCAAGACATTGTAATTTGTTTAATAAAGCAATTTTTTTCACTTATGAACTTCGTAAGTGGAAAAAACATTGTTTTATATAACATATATTTATTTACTAATATTTTTAATCGGTGAATAATGGTGGGCTGGAATTCCGAGTGTGATCGTTCTTGAGGAGAGTTCACTCTGAGCAACGCTATATAAATTATCTTATTATTATTAAAGATGCATGGACACGCGGTAACGCACTGGATTTCCGTGCGGAAGGTCTTCGGTTCGAACCCTGCGGTGTGCTACTTCCCTCGAATGACAAATGATTTTTTTTCGCTTAGTATTCTACTCATATATATTCTTTTCGCTGACTACTCATATCTATTCTTTCGAAAATAGGAAAAAAAAGTGCCGGTGCTTTCCGATCGTCTCCCTTCGGCACGCCATCAGATTTGAGTTTGCTGGTGTGCAATGGCTCACTCAATTAAAAAAAATTTCCACGATACAGCTTTGATTTCCAATTGAATGGACTATGGAATAGTGAGAGGATTCTCACCTACATATTTTACTCGTACAATCTCTGCTCTTTCAGATTCTGGACTATGCGGACGTATGTTACTTGGATGTTACAGAGGAACAGCTGGACAAATTACAGCGTCTTCAAAATGTGTGTCTAAGATTCATTTTCAACCTACGTAAGTATGTTCATATAACTTCATACCAGAAGGCATTGAACTAGTTGAATGTTAGAAATAGACGCTAAATTCACATACTGTCTATTGTATAATATCCTTAACTGTCTCGCCGCACCCTCTTATCTCGCCGAAAAAAATCAGCGTCTTTCCAATCATGGATTAGCGCTACGCTCAAACAGGGATTGTTTATTGGCCTTTCCAGTTCACCGCTCCTCTTTCTTTACGTCGTCCTTTACTGTCCATGCAGTGAGACTCTGGAATCAGTTACAAACCAATATAAGACTCGTTCCATCCTTGGCACGCTTTAAGAAGCGACTGAAAAAACTCTTAATTTCTAGTCAGTAAAATAACGTATTTCATTCCTGATTTTTCTTTTCCTTTCCTCTCCACCATCCCTTCCTTTCCTTTTGATTGATGATATCTCACTTTATATGAAAAATAATGTTCGGGTGACTGTCCGTCTTTGTGGGGTTTGTGGGTCTGTGCTCACGTATATGTTTATGGATTTCGTGAGGATGGATAGTCATTTGAATGATTTATGCGACCACGTAACTTGCTTAATTTACTTTTTTCTGGTTGGCTGGAAGAGATTGCCGCCTGGAAATAAGCCCGCCAGATTGTATTTGCAATAAAAGTGTTAAATAAATAAAACTACGAGGCCCAGCTACGATCGATCATCTTATTATGATTATTACCGATTCAATGGGTAAAACAGATTACTGTAATTCGTGTATTAGGTAACTGATAGAGCAAAAAAATAATATGGGATATATGCTTCTCAAAGAACATGTTAAATCACTCGTCCGTGGGAAACTGTCTTCCTACAACTCAAGAAAGGTTAACGGAAGAAAGATTTATATTTTTTACTTCCTAATTTTACAGAAACACTATTTATTTAACTTGTCTGTTATCTATTAAATTCACGTGTGAACAACAACAGAGGTCAATGGTTGGCATACAAATGACGAATGGGAATGAGTAGGGCTTGATGTGTGCTGGTCGGCGGCTGTGGTCTAACGGGTATAATTTACGCTAAGCAAGCAGGCGCCACAGGTTTGATTCCTGGCTGATCTAATCTTCAACTAATTGTTACTCTTAGGCCGCGACCACACCAAAATGCTTCGTTAGGTGCTAATCTAGATTTTACGTGACTCATATACTAGGTGACTTCATGTCTGGCCACACCAAAGTGCTACGCACAAATTCATTTGACAGTTGGGAGCGGTTGAGTCAACACACGATGTCACTCTCAAAACAAACCAATTTCATTATAACTTACCATATTTATTTACTTTCTGCGGAACTTCATTCCAAAGTGATTTTATTACAGGTACATTTTTCTATAATTTGCTCAATGGGTTCCACAAAGGCTCCCTTTTATACACAGCTGTCATTAAAATTTCCGCCATCTTGTTAATTAATCAACACGTTTGTCCGCTAGAAGATTCACTCGATGACTAATCGTCATGCAACGTGGCGCGAAGCGTGCAGTGTGGCTACTGCGATAGTATGCGGTACGTTGGTTCCCTAGGATATGTCGCCTAACTCGCAACATAGCTCTAAGCATCAAGCCAGGCTCCTTCCTGTGTGGCCGAGGTCTTAGAATTATAAATTCTTGAAGTGCTATTAAACAACACTAAAATAATGCCATAAAACAGCCAAACGACAGACTGCAGTGGATAAACGTCGATTGTTCAGCTTTTTGGAACTTTGCAAATTATCTATCAACACGATCTGATTGTTGAAGAACATTGATACATTTTTAATGAAACACTTATTTTTGTATTTTAATTTACCACTATTTTATTCCAGTTCACTACCAATTTACAAGTCCGTCTTCCTCGTCATGGTAGGATGAATTTAATTATGTGTAAAATGTATTTTTCTAATTGTGATATGTACATGAGAGGGGGGTGAGAGTAGTGGCTAATAAGGGTAGGAAGTAAGGTAGGGGTTGGATTTTGAACGGGATACATATTTAGCAGAGGACCATTATTGAAATTGGTTGTTTATAATGTTTTTATACTTTCTTTGTATTTATATAATAGTTAATCAGTTAACTGGTCTAATCTGGATTTTATAAATTAAAACGTATTAATTATTTATTTATGTTTATTTATGATATATAACACTCTTCCAACCAACCAGACAAAAGTAAATGAAGCAAGTTACGTGGTCGCATAAATAATTCAAATGACTATCCATCCCCACGAAATCCATAAACACATACGTGAGCATATGCCCACGGACCCCACAAAGACGGACAATCACTCGAACATTCTTTTTCATATAAAGTGAGATATCATCAATCAAAAGGAAAGGAAGGGGTGGTGGAGAGAAAAGATTGATTTATTGTTAAATATTTATGTTTGTTTTCTATTATTTTCTACGTATTTAATAATAATATTGTAAATCAAACAATCAATATAATATTTTAAAGATTCGATCTATTGATAAGATGGATTACCTCGTAAAAAAAGGTATTTTTTAAGAAATAATAGAAATAATGTTATCAAAAGAGAATGGCATATTATTGTACTGGTCGGACATAATTGACTTCGTACCATATGATTACATGGTTTGGTTTTGAGTGTGTTGTCATCACGACCTCAGGCCAAGAGGTTTATCGTGAGAAACGTGGTCTTCTTTGCGTTGTAAACTACCGTCATCGTAGGTACATCCACATTCTGGATAGTTCAAGAATGTACAACAAGATGAACGATTTGATGGCGAAAAAGAAGAAACGGCGATTAAAAAAATCACTTGTCACCTATATCAACGTTGTCTATCTTATAAAAAAAACGTCTGTTTTCGAACTCTGGAATTGTGGGTTTCATTGTCGTTGGAACCTGATTATTTTTAAAAAGGGTTCCAGTTTAGTTTTCTTTATATCTTTTTATTTTAGTCCAGGGAAATAAAAATTCTGGTTAACCTGATTCACAAATTTCTTGGCTTTAGTCTGTTTACAATGCAGCTGCAAGGCTGATACGAGTATATGGTATGTTAGTCATAAATATTGCCATACTAGTTGCAACCCGTGAAATATTCACGGAAGTAAAACAAATTATACATTTTTGAAATACCGAATGGAGCAAGATCAGCTTAAAGTTTTTTGGGTTCATTAATGTTTAAAGTTTAAAATAAAAAAGGTACATCTTGATTGATGAATTATTTAATTCTCAAAAATCTCTTTATACACGATGTGATGTTTTGTGTATAAACATTACTGTTGTTCAATTTAAATCGTTGATAAAGTTTTCCTTGAAGACTTGTTTCAGATATATTGACTTTAATGTTTTCGCGTTTCCGACATCTTGAAAAAGCCACATATAATTGTCTGCATTCAAAAAAAGAGCATAAAATAAATAAACACAAGTAATTATAAGGTTCAATATAATAGGAAATAAATGTATTATTTAATGAATTATAATTCAAAATAAATTGGCATCGTCCCCTTTTACACTGGTTCGTTCAGTATAATTTCAATCTGTTTCGAAGTAGTAAACACAAGTAATTATAAGGTTCAATATAATAGGAAATAAATGAATTATTCAATGAATTACAATTCAAAATAAATTGGCATCGTCCCCTTTTATACCGGTTCGTTCAGTATAATTTCAATCTGTTTCGAAGTATTCCTCTCTCGCTCTCTTGTATTCAAAATTCAATTCTCGTATTCTTTCTTTGGCGACAACGGTACGGGTTCTGGCCTATTTATATTATGATTAGCCCGTTTCTAAAAAAAATCTACACTGGCTCGAATAACGCGAACGGATTGATTTCAAACTTTGTTTCTTGTATTCAAGTCCCTTAATGAGACACCTTTATTGTATTTTTCGAATATGTTTTTGAGAAATATGCTGGAATAAATTATTCATTTGGTAGTTACATTTGTATCTTTATGCGTTATGATATCTGTTATATTAACATATTTTTTATTTGTTTCAGGTATGTCTACTATTGTGGATGATGATTTATAATGTAAGTCTATTTCATACTCACTAAATATTGGATACAAATACCATTTCTTCTTCTTTCTGGCACTGTCCCAACTCATTGCCTAGGTAGGCTGTTGGGGTCGGCTCTTCTCGTTCTCAGGCTGTATGTTCTTCGGTTCTGGGTGTTGCCTTCATCTAGGCCGTTTTTCTGCAGGATTTTGGAGCATTGAGTTATCCAGGGGTTCTTTGGTCTTCCTCTGGACGGCTGTCGAGAAAGATCCACAGAAATTGCCTGATTTACCGTGTGGTCTATTGGTTTCCGTCTTATGTGCCCGTACCATCTCAGCTGTCGCTCTTCCAGCTTACTGTTTATGTCAGTAACTCCCAGGCTACCACGAATGCGTTAGCTCTTAATCCTATATTTTACTGATACTCCTGCCGACCACCTAAACATTCGCGTTTCTGCTGTTTCAAGTTGCCTAGAGTAGAAGCTGTACATAGCCCAGCATTCTGAGCCATACATAACATAATCGCGTATTGGATAATACCTCGTTTATGTAAACAATGTAATGTCCATATTGTCCTGCTGCGTGGTTTTGCGTCTGGATTATTTATTGTAACTCTATTTATTCTGATTTGCTTGATTCAAAAATGGCCAGACTCCAGACTGTCTTCAATGCAGTTACTGAGCTGATTGGTATATGGTAGTCATAAATATTGCCCTAGTGGTCTACTTCTTAGAAGTCTACGTTAAGTTAAGTGTTGTGAATGGATTGATTTCAAGGATTGCCTGTTTGTATTCAAGTCCCTTAATGCGATGTCTTCATTGTATCTTTCGAATCTATGTCTGAGGGATGTTCCTTTAGAGAGAAGTAGAATTTTAAGGTCGATTTCTTTTTAATCTAATAAATTGATTGTTCGAATCTAATTTAATAGAGTGGGGTGTTACGATAATGCTTTTGTTATAGCTGGTCCTGTAGTGTAGAATGGTCTGCCTCCTAGTATCATATATATGGATGTACTATATGCACCTTTAGAAAGACAATCCTTTTTGGGAGGTCTTATTAAATTTATGATTGGGTTCGAATCCTGAGTGGGATACCCCTTGAGAATAGTTTTGATCTCATATAAATTATCATTTTATTATTATGGATAATAGAACATTGTGCACGACAAGATGTGCGAATTTAAGAGGAGGCGAAAATAGTGTGTTGGAATAGAAACGTTTGGCAATTGTTCTCTCTATCTACCCTTCAAAGGAAATGTCATAAATATGGACGACCTTCATGGCCTAGTTGGTAAGACGTCTGTCTCCCAACCCGGAAGTTGCGTGTTCAAATCCCGCTGGAAACCAGATTTTTTAAAAAGGATTATAATCTTGTTTTTACTTCAGGCCTCTTAAATATCTGTCTGGTTTATTGGAATAGACTATTATTAAAATCCAAAAGGTGTCCTATTTGGGTCATGTACTTAGAGGAGAAAATTATAAATTACTGCACCTGATCATCCAAGGCAAAATAGAGGGCCGAAGAGGTGTTGGCAGGAGGCAAATCTCCTGGTTCCGCAATATACTTGATTGGACTGGTATAAGGAGCGTTGGGGATCTTTTTCGGGCTGCCGGGAACAAATATGCCTACTCTCAGGTGATATTTAACGTTGGGGGGACCTGACATGTAATCTAATACTCGTAGTTATTGTAATTGCGTGAACTATCCAAAAATAAACCCATCTTTTCCTTAACACTTTGTTGATGTTTCAATACATTGCTCCTAACAATTCCTTCTAACATTCTAAGTCTCGAACAAAATCATTACAACCTTTCCCTGTGCGTTATGTGAAGGGTTTACTAATATTTCTATATCTAAGTAAATGATGACTAATATTAAAATCCGAACGGTGTCCTATTTGGGTCATGTACTTAGAGGAGTTAAGTACAAATTACTGCACCTGATCATCCAAGGCAAAATAGAGAGTCGAAGAGGTGCTGGCAGGAGGTAAATCTCCTGGCTCCGCAATATACGTGATTGGGCTGGTATAAGGATCGTTGGGGAACTTTTTTGTGCTGCCGGGAACAAATATGCCTACTCTCAGGTGATATTCAACGTTGGGGGGACCTGACATGACATTAGGAAGAAGAAAAAGGAAAAGATTGCCACATGACAATAATCCCGCCTGTACATTACTGTATACAATGAAATTATTATACAATACATGACGGTATTTACTCGTACGTACATTTTATCAATATCTTAATTTTGATTGACATCCGACATTATCCAGTTCACTTATAGATCAACGCATTCCAACTTTGCAGTTTCCCAACAGTGCGTTACGTAACGCGAATATCATATAATCTCTGACATTATTCGTGATACTTTACTATTTTATTGCCATCAGAATAAAATATATTTTATTGCCATCAGAATAAAATATAATAATGATAACATTATATCTGATATTTCCATTTATGATTCGAATTATATCGATGTATTTACCATAAGAGAAAGCAGATTTCATCTAAAATTATTGTCTTGTATAATTTTTATTTTGTTTCAACGGTCAAATGACCTTTTAGATACAAAGATTTATATATAATCAACAACAAATAGAATTTAACATTGACATGAAATACCATTTTTCCTTTTGTTATACAATACGAAAAAGAAAAACAGTACACGTCGAACAACACGACAAAGCAAATCTATATTTTTTTATATATTATTTATAGTTAACCCTTACAGGTACAGGTAAACCTCACTTATTTTTACTCAGGCTGTACATAACATAAAAAGTCAAGTTTCTCATTAGTTTTTTTTAATGTGTTTGAAAAATGATACATACAAATGCTAAATTAACATATTTCCATTTCCTCGGTAGGTCAAGGAACTCCTGGTGAGGTGGTACAACTTATGTACCACTAGTCCATATTACCACTGGTACTTATAATATACCACCAAATAATGCCGAAATACATCCAAGTAAAATTAATGTTTTACCTGAATATTGTATAAATTTACCACAATTACTGAAGTCAATTTTATCACAACACAACTATTTTTTATTAAAATTTAATACAAATATAAAACGTTTTCTTTTATACGCACAAGTCGGCACACCAAGAACAACTAACTGTCAATAATATTAGAAGCTAAATGAATTTGAACAGGACCAGACCTGCAGCTGTGCGGATATGAGTCATAAATATTATATTATACGAAGTGGTACATAATCTGAGCGTTCGTGCAGCAATAGAGAGAGGTTTAATAAGTGGTACATTGCGTGTACCACTTATTAAACCTCTCTCTATACTCTCGTTCTGCGTCAAAAAAAGGTGGTACATAACGTGGACCACTAAGCCTGTAAGAGTTAAGGCATTAACATTGTGGAGGGTTAAATACATTTTAATTTGTTTTATCAAACACTGTTTATTCCACTTTTTGTTACAGTATAACCTACAGGTTTCAGGGCTTTCACCTCATTATCAGTTGTAACGGAAATAAATTGGACAGATTAGAGACCCTAAAAATTTCTAAGCCAGTGCATCGAGGTGAACATCTGGTAAACACATATATCCCAAGAATATATCCGCTGCTCGCCGAGGTTGTCCCATGCCTCCCTCAACCCACAGTCCCCAACCCGAATGTTTACCGTTAGAAGCGTGTATCTCGGTACCAGTTCGAACAGAATTCAACAGTCTTGTTTGTGCTTCCCTGATGATGAGGTGAAAGCCTTGAAACCGGTAGGGTTATACCGTTACAAAAAGTGGAATAAACAGTGTTAAATAAATCAAATTACAATATAAATTTTTTATCAATTTATCCCGGCAAGAACAACCTTTACTTTACTGCTGTAAGTTGTTAAAGTCATATAAAAATCCATAAAGTGCCCATATTGATTACCCAATCTATGCAGTCTTGTTATGCAAGAGTTCTACAAATAATTCATCGCAACAACTTCACTACGCAATAAAAGGATTTGACGAGTATGACTAGAAACGTGTATCATGACAATAGAAACGACACTCTTCAATAATTCTGTAAGGTCAATTCTGTAAGGTCAAACATATTTCTCCTATCTGACAAGGTAACAGATCGTACGTTTAACCCTTGCCGATCTGTGAACGGACAAGAGTGACCAAGACGTATATTTTATTTAATTTCTCGAAATATACTGCTTGCAGGGTCTTCATATTTTATGTATTCCTCATCGAAACCTCTATGATTTGAATGATGGCATTAGGAAATAAAATCATTAATAAATATCAACAGAAATGAATGATAATAAATCGAGAATTGACGAAATGTCAAAACACTCCGTATGACTCATTCTTTTTGACAGTTAATATTTTACGAGTACATTCGTTCCAGGGATTGGTTACCAGTTTAATCAAACACCTGTGTGTTAAGTACATAGAATAGAAACAAAAGTTATTTCGTGCCCCAATTGCGATAGACTTTCTCCACAGGATTAAATTTTGATTTTATGATATGTTTGTCCTATTTTCAAATTTTGACCTATTTTCAAAATGTTTATATTTTCCAAATGGCATATTTTATTGATTTGAATTTCGTGTTTGTTTTTATATTATTATTTTTGAATTTATATATTCATTTTATATTTTATTAATATGTTAATTATTGTCTTAATTCGAATTATATTTTTATTGCCAAAAAATACACGCTACATTTTATTGTATAATTTTATGATTTTTTTTTAAAAGGTTGGAGACCTCTTTTCAGTCATGCGCATTCTGAACGTTGCGCAGACCGAACGACGCAGTGGAAATATGATATTCTTATAGAAATGTCACCTCTCTGTTTGAACTCTTATTTTATCATTTCTTACACGTATTTTATATTATTCGACATTTTATTACATAATAAAATGATGTTTATAGCTAATTACAAAAAAAAGTAATAGATTTTGCATAATTTTAATTTAAAACATACATGTTTACTGTACCCTCAGTGTCCAACACCGTTACTGGCGTAATTTTTTAGCACAGTAAGGGAAGTGTTAAGGCGGTATTCTACTCTAGTGGCGTGAATTTAGAGAGTTTTTTAGACTAAATAAAAAAAAAACAAAAAAAAATTTTCCTACACATTTTTTTACAGTTTGTTTATTGATGATTTGAGAATGTAAAAAAAAAATTTTGAAAAAAAAATTGAAATTTCAAGATATCAGCTATTATATCTTCTAAAATAAAAAGGGGGTGAGCTGGTCGACATGATTGGAGCCCTTTCGTAAATTTGAAAAAAAAATTATCTCTCCGAAGTCCCTCCGATACAGGGTCGCAAGATAAAATGGAGACATACCATTATGGGACTTGAATTCAATGAGACAAAGTTTGAAATCAATCCGTTTGCGACACTTAATATAGACACATATATTATTCTTTTTAGAAGTGGACCAATAAGTTGACAGCAAGCAAACAAGTCACGAAGATGATAATTGCTATGTTTAAGAAACTCCATCATAAGTCTACGCGGTACAATACTCTGGAAGACCTTACACAAGTGGTACGAGAAGTTTAAATTGTTTGTATAGACAAGGAAACGAACCGCAAGAAGAAAGACGGATAGCATGCATGTCGGTAACAATAGAAAGTCAGCATGTAGTTGCTGTTCATGTGGCAAGACGATAAGTATACCTTATCTCGAGATCTGATTTCGTCACAGAAGCGGGGCATCCATCGGCATCGTTGCTGCGTCTTTGAAAGCGTGAAATTCATCGGCTCATCGTCTATCAGGTGACTTGCGAAACGGACGATGCGAGCTGACAACTCCACTGGAGGTGGATTCGCTTTTGCAAAAATGTTGAAATTCGATATCAAAGATGATGGAAACCTGCTTGCACTTCATCAATTATTTATAGTCTTGACAGATCGAATCCAAAATTACGACGACAAGAAGATCAAAGTTCCATGATGAACAAGTTTTATTTGCTGAATTTTTGCATATATTAGAATGTATAAGTAAATTACTTGTTAAATATTGAATGATGCCTTGACTGAGTGGTTTAATATTAGGTCCTTACATATGAAATTGGCGTTTTGTTTGGGAGGAACATAAAGTTGATTTTTTTTTAATATAATATATTTATTTAATCAAAGTATGTACCATTGCTATCTATGCACTTTTGCCATCTCATAGGTAGTTCATCGATCCCTTTACTAAAAAAACCATTCGGACGGGAATCAATAAAATCTTTGAAGTCGGTTTGGACTGCCCCATCGGAGTTGAATTTTTTCCTTTGCAAGAAGTTATCCAAATTTCGAAAAAAATAGTAATCTGTTGGGGCAAGGTCCGGAGAGTACGGTGGATGTCTTAGACATTCCAATTGAAGCTCTTCTAATTTGGTAGCCGTCTGTTGTGCAGTGTGTGGTCTAGCTTTATCATGAAGCAGCAGTGGCCTAGAGCGATTAACCAGCCTCGGTTGTTTAGCAGCTAGCTTTTCCATCATGGTTTGCAGTTGCTGACAATAGACATCTGCCGTAATCGTCTGGCCAGATTTAAGAAAGCTGTAGTGAACGACACCAGCACTAGTCCACCAAACGCTCACAAGTAACTTTTTTGGAGTCAATTTTCGCTTGGGGCATGGTTTGGCTGGTTCGGCAGGGTTCAGCCATTGCGATGAGCGCTTCCGATTATCATACAGGATCCACTTTTCATCACAGGTAATGATTCGATTCAAAATCCCTTCATTATTGTGCCGGTTGAGTAATGCAACGCAGCAGTCAACGCGCGTTTGTTGATTTGCTTCACTCAATTCGTGAGGTACCCACCTTTCAAGCTTTTTCACCTTCCCAATTTGCTTCAAGTGGATTAAAACAGTTTTATCACTAACACCGCAGCCTGCAGCTAACTCGGACGTGGTTTGCGATGGATCCGCTTCCACAATAGCCTTCAATTCTTCATTATCAACTTTGGTCTCCGGCCGTCCACGGGGCTTGTTCTGCAGGTCGAAATTTCCAGAACGAAGACGTTGGAACCAAAAACGCACTGTGTTTTCTTTTGCGGCACCGTCGCCATACACATCATTAATCCTTCGAGCCGTTTCTGCAGCACTGGTGCCACGGTGGAACTCGTACTCGTAAATAACGCGATATTTCAAGTTTTCCATTTTGTAAACTGAGTGACGCAAAGAAAAAAAACAATTGAGGAAAAAACAAATAAATTATAATTTTCGAAACACAAATACTTGAGTAAAAAGCTGTATAAATTTTAATTTGGAATTCCTAACCAAAGAGAAGATATTTGAGATCAAAGTTGCCAGTACGGCAAAACGCCAATTTCATATGTAAGGACCTAATATTTCAAAAGGTGTAAATCAAGAATGCGTTATGTCACCCTGGTTGTTCAATATACATATATATATAGATTCATGTGTGAAGGAACTACAAGGAGTGGCATAAAAATGTCGAATGGGAACGTATCAAAAAGTGTGAAAGGAAAAGTAAATGCGATATATGGGTGAATAATAAAAGATTGAATCAAATTGATCAATTCTGCTACTTGGATAGTATTTTCTCAAATGATGGAAGAGTTTCGAGATATATTGAATGGTGTGTAGCAATAGGAAACAATGTAAATAAGGTACTAAAACATTTATACTCTAACCAGACATTATCAAAATCTGCTAAGATGATAGTCGACAATAATATTTGGTGCCAACTTTGTTGTATGGGAGTGAAACGCGGACATAGAAAATAAATGAGAGGAACCAAATAAATACTGTAGAAATGCGTGTACTTAGAAGAATACATGGGGTTACAATGTATGGCAGAATACGGAATATGATTAGGGCTGAATGTGAGTTTTAGTCTAATGTGTTGAGTAAGATGAAGAAGACCACGCTAAGATGATTTGGGTCTCTACATAATTTATTCGGCTCCTCTCAGGCTTTTTCCACGTCCACGTTTCACTCATATACATCAAATTTGGCACCAAAATACTATTGTGGACTATAATCATAGAAGATTTTGATACTGTCCGGTTCGAGTATGTACTCGCATGTTTTAGTGTCCCATTGACTTTTTTTCCTATCGCTACACGCCGTTCGATATGCCTCTTAACTCGTTTAAAAGGGATTCTGGTGGTATGCCACTATTTCTAACTTTCATTTAAACTTCATTTATTATTTTTTTTTTCAAGTCCTTCGCACATTACAGGTTTCCCTAATTCCTACAAGGACCAAACATAACAAGTACAAAAAAACATGCATAAAACGTTGTATTTTTTTTTTATCAAACACTTTATTCCACTTTTTGTAATGGTATGATCCCTGGTGCTCCCCTGAGGTCCTAGAAATTTCTAAGTCAGTGTATCTCATCCCTCCCTCCACCCCCAGTCCTCAACCCGAATGTTTACCGTTAGAAGGGTGTATGTCGGTACCACTTCGAACAGAATTCAGTCTTGTTTGTGCTCCCCTGATGATGAGGTAAAATCCTTGAAACCGATAGTAATGGAAATAAATTGGACAGATTAGAGGCCCTAACATCTGGCAAACACATATATTCCAAGAATCTCGCCGCTGCTCGCTGAGGTTGTCTCCTCCCTCCTCCCACAGTCTCCAAACCGAATGTTTACCGTTAGAAGCGTGTATGGCGGTACCAGTTCGAATATAATTCAGTCTTGTTTGTGCTCCTCTGATGATGAGGTGAAAACCTTGAAACCGGTAGGGTTATACCGTTACGGAAAGTGGAATAAACAGTGTTTGATAAAACAAATTACAATGCCTTTAAAGCTTCACAATGTTAATGCGTTAACTATAAATAATGCATCTATAAAACAATTGAAAATTTTACGACTTATTTGATAAAAACAATAGTAAAAATGTATTTGTTTACACTAAAACATTATGACAAAATGTAGCATGTTACACTAAAACATTATGACAAAATGTAGCATGTTACACTAAAAAATTATGACAAAATGTAGCATGTTACACTAAAACATTATGACAAAATATAGCATGTTACACTAAAACATTATGACAAAATGTAGCATGTTACATTAAAACATTATGACAAAATGTAGCATGTTACACTAAAACATTATGACAAAATGTAGCATGTTACACTAAAACATTATGACAAAATGTAACATGTTACACTAAAACATTATGACAAAATGTAGCATGGTACACTAAAACATTATGACGAAATGTAGCATGTTACACTAAAACATTATGACAAAATGTAGCATGTTACACTAAAACATTATAACAAAATGTAGCATGTGACACTAAAACGTTATGACAAAATGTAGCATGTCACAATAAAACATTATGACAAAATGTAGCATGTTAGATAATATAACAAATGAAATTATTTCAAGTATTACACTAAATTTAAGAGATTTTTCCTAAAGGAACTGAGCGACACATGAAACACGTCTATATGAGGACACACACGGTTAAAATCTGTGATTGCTCTACCTACCGGCATTTCCAAAGGCAGGTTAGTTTGACTTATAGGTTGATATAACAATCTATGCGTGCGTTGTCTCAAATAATTATCCGGATCATACAAATCAAGACTGTTAGGTGGTAAAATTAAAAAAAAACTTTGATTCCTTAGTGTTACCAGAAAAATGCAATAAAACTTGTGAGCCCTTAGTGTGTTACCAGAAAAATGCAATAAAACTTGTGATCCCTTAGTGTGTTACCAGAAAAATGCAATAAAAAATGTTGGCGCAAAGAAGAGCGAGAAACTATCCAAAAACAATAAATTTTTTGCAATTGTTACCTCTTTTGGTTAAGCTGATGGAATGTGAGACTATCTAAGCCAAGCCAGTGAAATCAGACATGACTCTCTCCCTAGAGTCGAGATGCACGTGTTTGTATGGATACACGTCGCATGTCGAGGGCGAGAGCGGTGAGCTAACCACACCGGAATGCGGTCCACGGCGAGATTACTTTCTGTGAGGAATCCATCCACTCGCCTCTCCATTCTCCGTTCGCCGTAGTCCACCCCAGATAGGCGGACATCACGCAGACTTGTTTTGAATCATCTCAGACTATCAATTGTAGCACTGTATCGTGGTTTTGTTTACTTTTTTCAATCTCTTTTTGCTAACCTGCCCATTCACAATAGGACGATTTGTGCCATTTAAGATATACGAGTATATATACATCACATCGTTTCCCTGTCGGGGTAGGCAGAGAAAACAGAACTTCAGACTTCGCCTCTATAACATCCTACATCGACGACTTCCGTGGCCTACTTGGCAAAACGTCTGTCTACCAACTCCGGGGTTTACCGGTTCAATTCCGCTGGAACCTAGATTTCAAATAAAATGCTTCCATTCTGGTATAGCATATCTCACTAAATTCCTCTTTGATAGCTTTCGGGTTGGTTGGAAGATATTGCCACGTGGCAACAATTCCGCCAGGTTGTACTACATGTAATGAAAGTGTATTTTAATATAATTCTCTTTTTCATACAAACTGTTAAAAACCTAGGAGTGCTAATAGATAACACTCTCTCATGGCGAGATCAAATAAATTAGGTAAGCCGAAGGATCTTCTTCAGCCTTCATTCCCTTAAAGTGTTGTAAAGATTCCTACCAATTAAAACCAAAATTTGACTCGTTCAGTCTCTGCTCTTTCCGATTCTGGACTATGCGGACGTATTTTACTTGGATGTTACAGAGAAACAGCTGGACAAATTACAGCATCTTTAAAATGTGTGTCTAAGATTTATTTTCAACCTACGAAAGTATGATCATATAACTTCATACCAGAAGGCATTGAACTGGTTGAATGTTAGAAATAGACGCCAAATTCACATACTGTCTCTATTGTATAATATCCTTAACTGTCCCGCCGCACCCTCTTATCTCGCAGTCAGTAAAATAACGTGTTTCATTCCTGATTTTTCTTTTCCTTTCCTCTCCACCATCCTTTCCTTTCCTTTTGATTGATGATATCTCATTTTATGTGAAAAATAATGTTCGGGTGATTGTCCGTTTTTGTGGGATTCGTGGGCATGTTCTCGTGTATATGTTTATGGATTTCGTGGGGAGGGATAGTAATTTGAATGATTTATGCGACCACGTAACTTGCTTAATTTACTTTTGTCTGGTTGGTTGGAAGAGATTGCCACCTGGTAATAAGCCCGCCAGATTGTATTGCAATAAAAGTGTTAAATAAATAAATAAATAAACCCCTAAGATTTTCGTGTCTTTCTACGTTTCCTTATTTCAAAATATTATTGCCTTGATCAAAACATAATTTCCTTGGTCTTCCTCTGCCACATCTTCCTCTCACATCTGCACTATATATTTATTTTTCCCTTTCTTTCTTCATTAATTCGTTCCACATGTTCAAACCATCTCCGAGTGCTCTCCTTTATCTTACTCAATACATCATCAGCTTTAAGTTCGCATTCATCCCATATAATTTCATTCCGTTTTCTGTCATGCTTTGTCACCTCATATATTCTATTCAGTATACTAATTTCACGTCTACGTTTCACTTCCATACATCAAAGGTTACACCAAAATGCTGTTGTGGATTTTAAATGTAATATTTAAAAATACGTTATTTTTGTCCCAGTTAGTAAAATAAGGGAATTGAGTAACAGGAGAGGTTCGCGGAAAGAGTCAAATTTAAACAGGAGTTAAAGTTTAATGCGGTGCGTTCAGGTCGTTCAAAAATGAATTTTCTATGACATCGTTTCTCAATCTGTGGGTCACGAAAAATTAACATATTTATAATTATAGTCCAAAATCCATAATTTTATTGTTATATTCTATTGGTTGCCTCGGTATGTCTATTCTTTTATATTTTTAGTGATAATGTAAAGCGTAAGTAATGCAATCAAAACATAAATGTTTGTGTGAGCTCTTGAGTGTGGTGTTTTATATTTTTTATATATTTTTGTTTTTATTTTTATGATTGTGTGCGGTATATTGTGGGATGAATGTTTTGGTCTGTCTAGAGTGATGAAGTGTGAGGAGTTTGATTTCGCGTGATGTATACATGTGTAATTTAGTGTCACTGTTTGTCAGGTTGATGAAAATGTGCAACGGGATTTTATATAATAAAAAATCGGAAAGAAGTATCGATTTATTTTTTCATGCAATATATCCTCAGTGAGATACAGGTAAAAGCCCAGTTTACTGGGGACCCGACAAATGAAAGGCAACAAACCCAGATTCATTAAAATTGTGTGTCTAAATTAAATTACCAGTTGTTTTTTTCGCAAATAACGAGAAATTTCGCAAATTGATAGCAACATAGTATGTACATAATACATTAAGACACATTTCAAGAACACATAAAAAAAAACAGAAGCTATCAAAAGGTCTGGGCTCATCTAATAGCATCCCCCCGGCCAAGATACACCCCATCAATATAGGGCGAGCCCAGCCACGGGGACACCACATGGTTTTCAGCCCACACCTTTTTTTTAGCCCATTAGCCCAAATTACGAGAAATTTCGCAAATTGATAGCAACATAGTATGTACATAATACATTAAGACACATTTCAAGAACACATTAAAAAAACAGATGCTATCAAAAGGTCTGGGCTCATCTAATAACATCCCCCCGGCCAAGATACACCCCACCAATATAGGGCGAGCCCAGCTACGGGTACACCAGATGTTTTTCAGCCCACACTCTTTTTTTAGCCTAGCCCACACCATTTCTTGTCATGAGTAAAATAAATAAATAAATAATCAAACAACGAAATAAAAGGTAACTAAGCTAATTGTAGGTTCTCCAGATTGTCATTTTTTTTTATCGAAAAATGTATTAACCTACGTGATGGTTACATTTGTTTTTCATTTGCATTCATCCATATGTGGATCTATATTAAAAATACACAAAAGCAAATTGTTTCCAAGTAATATAATTTATGCGGTCACGTACACATGAATCAACAAGATATTTATTTTACAGGGGGTCGCTAACTCTTAACTTTATTTGATTTTTTAACTTTTGACGGGTAGCAACCCTAAAAAGGTTGAGCAACAATGACCTAGGATCCACCTTCCTATCTTATATGTAGGACTTTCTTTTATACGGATGGATTATTTTTAGACAGTGCCCGATTCTGATTCTGCATAACATAGATATATTGGTCTTTCTGTTTCCACTGGTTCTGGGTTTCTGTACATTTCTCCCTACACAAATTTCTTCTCAAGCCTTAACCCTGAGAGTGCTACGAGAAAAAAATATAATTGTCTATCTAGTGCCGAGATATATTTACGATTCGGACATTCGTGATAAATATTTATTTTAAACAACAAAAAAACAAAAAAAATATATTTTTACAACATAAATATATTTTAGAATATGTACCCTTGTATTCTAAATGAATAATATTCATTAGAACAAATTTCTTCCACTGCTATAGCAGTGCGCCGATCTCTCAGGGTAAAAGATGACCTTCGTGGGCATGTTGGTCGTTTCAGTTGTCGTTTCAGGAATCGATTACCGATAGTACTCAAGGAATAAATCTTGTTAAGAATTCATTTTTACATTTCTCCCCTTGCGTTGGTATTGCTAATACGAATGACGACAATTTATTTATTTATTTTGCACATGACAAGAAATATACATAATTTGCGAAAAAACAACTGGTTATTTAATTTGGACACAATTTTAATGGATCTGCGTTTGTTGCCTTTCATTTGTCGTATCCCCAGTAAACTAGGCTTTTGCCTGTGTCTCACTGAGGACATACGAGTATACTCGTAGCATGAAAAAATAAATCGATACTTCTTTCCAATTTTTTATAATATAAAACCCCGTTGCACATTATCATCAACCTGACAGACAGTGACACTCAATTACATATGTATACATCACGCGAAATCAAACTCCTCACACTTCATCACTCCAGACATACCAAAACATTAATCCCACAATATACCGCACATAATTGTTTTCCTCCCTTTGCCTTTATTGAATTCGGCACCCCATTGTATGTCATGGGAGCTAAATAGGCATATTGCCTTTTGGCAAAATATGTTTTAACTCTAGGAATGGTGAACATTGGATCAGTTGCCATGCGTGTCATGTGTCTCTGCTAAGTCTGCATCTTCCCTTCCTCTCGATGATTGAGTGAAACATTGAGTATTGTGGGGACGTTTTTGACTGTTGGTTGCGCTTGTGGTATGTAATATGTATATGTTGATTTTTGTTTGTACGATTTATTTATGTCAAGAGTGACGCCCGGTTTGGTGCAGTGTGGGTTATCCGCCTTAGGCCAGCCCCGTATTGTATTGGTGACTCATAAAGTTGACATTTTGTTGTGAAGTGTGTATTTATTTACACGTTTATGTATTGTTTGATACGATTATTTTCTATGTATTTATTTTAAGTATATTTTTTTTATATTCTGTCTTTTGTAATGTATGACTTCTGGTTTTTTTATTGTTATTATTATAAGGTACAATGTTCCATTTATTAATAAATATTTATTGTTATAATCGTACTCTAAAGTCTAAAAAAATATATTCGGAAATGTAAATCACCATAACGACGAAAATGCGCCAAGTTTGGTCTTTCGTCTTCTCCAATATTTATGTATTATGACTTGGACTTGAAAAGACGTAGAATAGATGCATTTGAAATGTGATGATGGAGAACGATGTCACGAATTCCATGGACAGCAAGGTGAACTAACGCCTCCATTTTTGGAAAACTAAAAATCCCTGACAGGTTGTTGTCACTATGCCTTCGAAGAGTCGTCCGATCCTTTGGGCACATTAATCTTGGTCAAGGAGACAGTTTGGAGAGATTTGTGGTTACTGGAAGCGTGGAAGGACGACGCACAAGAGGAAGAATCCCAATGCGTTGGACTCACCAAGTGAGAGACGCAACATGACTGTCCTTAACAACTGCCCTTTGAGCCGCGGAGTGCAGTCGTCAGAGGTTATCATGGGAATCACGATGCTCAATAATAAGTTGCACGACAGGATGACCCGAAAATGGTAGACAACATTACCAGTGCTTACAGTGTGATTTATATTTGATTTATTATCCTTAACTGACATCCTGGCGTGCGCCAAAGTTCAAGTCGAAACCTTTTAATACAAAAATTAAAATATGTTCTTGTTAACTGTAAAAGCCTCTCTTTGAAACGATTCGAGGATTAGTTTTAAAAGGATTTGTATTAGAAATTATCAAACCGGAATGTAGTGATGACATCGAAAGATTCTAGCGCCATTCTTACGTCATCGACACTTACCACTTACCGCTTACGCTTACCACTTACCATAGAATGGACGATAACATTCTTTCGTGTTGCCTGTATCCTGATTTATTGGTGGGATCGAGAGTTTCTTCTGTTGTTCCATCACTATACGTTACATGGTTTCTCACGATGTTGAGGAATGCTATACAACGATATTCCTATCTATCGTGAATTTATTTATATCAATATTAAATATTGATTATGAGGTTGGACACCGGTCTTGTATATCCTCACCTCGCTTTGGATGTTCATATACTTGTTTTTCCAGGTAGTGTTCTTTAGACATCCGGAAATAACTGCGCCCTTTTGTGATTGTTCAAGCACTTCGCCATACAGGTCATTATTGCACATTATGCTAGCACCCAAGTATTTAAATTTTGTTACTTGTTCAATCGGTGTGTCGTCGATCGCCACACTGCATCCAACTTGCTCTCTGGCTAGAGTCATGCATTTAGTCTTGCTGATGGAGATAGACGTGTTGTATTTTTTGGAAGCAGTGTGGAATCGATGTAGCATTTGTTGCAGGTCTTCCTCTGATTCGGCTATGATGGTGGCATCGTCAGCATAGCATTATGATGTTTAGCATATTGTCGCCCATCTTGTATCCCAGGTTAAGGTCGGCAACTTCTATAATTTTATCCATAACCAAGTTAAATAGAAATGGAAGATCCTGTAAGATGAACAAATCAAATAAAGCAGTTAACAAGATCTTCTTTAAGCGTTGTATTCAACGTGTTCCAGAACCTGGAGGGATGAAGACTGGTGATACGCTAAGTTCTAGACACAGCAAAGGACCATGCTCAGCATTGAGTGAGAAGACTCTCCCCAAGAACCAAGAAATTACATCTGGAAGTTTTGATCACTTTTTTAACCATAAAACCGCAGCAACACGCTAGTCTTGCCGTTTGTGGATTTAAATTGGATGTTATATAGATGTATGGCGGACACGCGATATCGCCTGCTCTAAATTATTGAAAATTATATTGCTGCTGAAGAATTAAATGTCAAGGTTGAAATTATTGTAGATTCGGTCTTATGACCTTCAAATTTTGGCGCAGAGGTCTTATCTGAGTCCATGAAATGGTCATATTTCTTACAGAGGTGGTATTAGTGGGTTTACTTTTTTTAAATTTTTGCTGCTATTTATTAATTTTCTGTTTTTGAGTCTACATGTGAAGATTTCAATTCTATTTTTTTTTATTGTAATTCTTGAATAAAACACACAATTTGCATTGATTTCAAAAAACTTTTTATTGGTCATTGAAGTATAATGTATTAAATTTAAGCACAAAAAACAATGTCCGACAAATGTCCACCGCTTGCAGCTCCACAGATGTCCACTCTTTCGTCAAAATTTTCGATGACATTTTGGCATAATTGCGATTCTAATTCACCAATAACGTGAATAATTTCGTTCTCGCTCAGGAATTGATTGGGGGTCATTCTTATAGACCTGGCTTTTCACGTAACCTCAGAGAAAATAGTCCAACGGTGTCAGATCACATGATCTTGGTCGCCAATTAACATCACCTTTTTCGGAGATTACAACACACTAGAACCTGAAAAGTCACACTAGAAATCACAATACTTTTTAAACAAAAACAAAATTGTATAAAAGAGCGGTGAAGGTCACTGACTTATGCAGTGGCAATCTGGATAAGTAGTTAAGGTCCCCAGTTGGTACAGTGTGAGGTCAAGGAACCACTGGAAGCGGGCCGACCGCAATGTACAGTTTGGTCACAGCATGTGGTCACCACCTTTGCATGATGGATGGACACGGAGTCACGGACATTCCACATATCTAATGGAAGGGACCGGGAGTAGACATTTGAGCAGTGAAGATGATGATGGTTTGCTGCATATCGTTTGTTCACTATTTTTGTTTTGTTTATATTACAAATATGTTATGTGTGCCGAAACTAGAGTATGCATTAGATTGAACGGTTTCTTGATCGAGTGGCATAATATTTCAAAAGGGGTAAAGCAAGGATGTGTTATATAACCCTGGTTGTTTGATATTTATATAGATTTGCATGTGAAAGAACTGCATAGGTGGCATACAATTGATGACCGGGAGGTTAATGGGTGGCATACACATGACAATTGGGAGGTCAATGGCTGGCATACAAATGACAATTGGGAGGTCAATGGCTGGCATACAAATGACAATTGGGAGGTCAATGGCTGGCATACAAATGACGAACGGGAGGTCAATGGCTGGCATACAAATGACAATTGGGAGGTCAATGGCTGGCATACAAATGACGAACGGGAGGTCAATGGCTGGCATACAAATGATGAATGGGAATGTGATTGGATTGATGTATGCTGATGACATGGCTATCTATTAGGGGAAAATGAGAAGAAGTTACAGATTCTGAAATTTTCTCAGACAACGAGAGTCCACAACATCATTTCGATACCATGGGAAGGGAAATGTGGGCATGGAAAAATAATGAAGAACGCCGAATATTTTTTTGGGATATCTGTATATTAAGAGAGTATATATCAGCAGAATGCTACAACATACTGAATTTATAATTTATTGTGTTGTATGTTACAATTTCGTTGTATATACTCCTAGTATAACCTGGCAGACTTATTGCCATGTGACAATATCTTCCAACCAACCAGAAAAATGTTAATGAGGTCTTAAGTGAAAACTAGACTGGAATCCTTTTTAAAAAGTCATGTTTCCAACGGGAATCAAACCCGTAATCTCCCAAGTTGAGAGACTTACCTACTAGGCCACGGAGGTGAGTTTATAATTTATTTCCATTGTCGGTAAATCGACTTGCACAGATTTTTTAGTACAATAATTTATTTTTTTCTTTGTTAAATGCGTGTGCAGATATGAACTTTATTTTCAAACTATACTACTTTGATCAAAAAGTTTTAGGACTGGCCACCGTTTGGCGCTGTCAGTCACCCGATTGGAATTCTTTTTTTTGTTAGGTTACCACATCTATCATTGACACTTCCCTCTAAATTTCAGCGTCATAGCTTGACATTTGTAAAAGTTACGCTGTACTGAGTACATCTACCTTTGTGCGTATTTTCGATTTTTTACAAGTTTGAAAATGGCATCAACTGTGCATCAACGAGTTTGCATTAAATTTTGTGTGATAAACGGATTTAACGGTCCGCAGACCTTGGAAATGTTGGAGAAGTGTTTTTCGGTGGCACGAACGCTTCAGAAATGGTCGTGAGTCGGTCGAGGATGATGAACGCGGTGGCAGTCCAAAACCGATGAAAACATCGATAAATTCAAAGAAATGTTGGCCGAAAACCGCAAATTGACCATTAGAGAGCTGGCAGAGGACTTGAACATCGCTTAGGGATCCGCTTAAGACATTTTGGTTAGTGATTTGGGCCTCAGACGTGTCGCTGCAAAACTGGTGTATAATAAATATTATTTGTTCATCTTACCTTATATCTTGTTAAATGCAAGTAAGAACTGAAGAACATGTATTTAATCTAAATCTACACCAAGAACAATGTATCACGTATCGCCCTCATCAGTGAGCCTTACCTGAATTTTGTTTGAACTTCATCTTCCCTTATCTTGACAAATACACAAATACACAATTTCAGCGTCATAGCTTTACATTTGTAAAAGTTACGCTGTACTGAGTACATCTACCTTTGTGCGTGTTTTCGATTTTTTACAAGTTTGAAAATGGCATCAACTGTGCATCAACGAGTTTGCATTAAATTTTGTGTGATAAACGGATTTAACGGTCCGCAGACCTTGGAAATGTTGGAAAAGTGTTTTTCGGTGGCACGGACGCTTCAGAAGTGGTCGTGAGTCGGTCGAGGATGACGAACGCAGTGGCAGTCGAAAACCGATGAAAACATCGATAAATTCAAAGAAATGTTGGCCGAAAACCGCAAATTGACCATTAGAGAGCTGGCAGAGAACTTGAACATCGCTTAGGGATCCGCTTAAGACATTTTGGTTAGTGATTTAGGCCTCAGACGTGTCGCTGCAAAACTGGTGTACGAGTATAATAAATATTATTTGTTCATCTTACCTTATATCTTGTTAAATGCATGTGTAAACACGAAAAAAACTACTTAAAGTAAGAACTGAAGAACATGTATTTAATCTACATCTACACCAAGAACAATGTATCACGTATCGCCCTCATCAGTGAGCCTTACCTGAATTTTGTTTGAACTTCATCTTCCCTTATCTTGACAAATACACATTCAGACACCATAAAGTACCTCAAGGATGGACTGCAGATACTACCATAATATGCAAACTACAACGTGCCAAATGTATCACTTACCATCCTCTTTATCGGTATTTCCAATATTTGCAAATATTGTTTGTAGTTCGTTTTCTTTTATCTTGTTAAATGCACGTGCAGATGTGATAAGGTTCCGTGATTTAATTTAATCTACAAACTAAACAAGTATTTATCAACCGGGGTTCTCCGGAACCCTAACTTTCCGTAAGAAATAGTAATGAATAGGCTATACTGGAGAAAATGTAGCATGGTCCCTGTGACAGTTTACAAATTTGCCCCAATACAACCTTGTAACGACGCTCAGTAATTTTAATTATTTTATCAACTTTAATATAAGCCTCGATTCTAATAAATAGCAAGTTATTTAGGTAAATACATAACATAAAACTAACAATAATGACAAATTAATACAATTGTTACAAATTAGCAAAAATGTGTCAGTTTGTTAAAATCAAATAATATTTGGCGGCGTTTGTCAAAAGTCACTACGTTAGTCTGCATTGGCTAGGGATGGGGTATACGATAATTGGATTTTCGATTTTTTTATACCTAAAATTAAATGTTCGTAATTAGTATTAATTCATAGTGGATCTTGGCCTATTTAAAGATAGACACAAATCATACAATACATTAGAAAGTCAGTATAATGAATATTAGGAATTAAAACGTCAGTTTAGAGAAAAACAATTTTTCGATTTATAAAAAAGCGATTCGATTTGTAAAAAAAAAACGATTTTACCCAATCCCTTCGAGACATGACATTTCAAACGTAACAGGGACCATCCTACATTTTCTCTAGTATTTTATTTTTGAATAATTTAATTTTATATTTTTTGTAATTTAATTTTAAATGTATTTTTGAGTAATTTAATTTTATATTCATATCACAAACTAAATATTATCACTCTCAATAGAGGTATACGATGGATAAACATTAAGAATTTAGCGTTTCAACGTAACACTCAACTGTCCTCATAGTCACCAGCTTTAACGTAACGTAACACTCAACTGTCCTCATAGTCACCAGCTTTAACGTAACGTAACACTCAACTGTCCTCATAGTCACCAGCTTTAACGTAACGTAACACTCAACTGTCCTCATAGTCACCAGCTTTAACGTAACGTAACACTCAACTGTCCTCATAGTCACCAGCTTTAACGTAACGTAACACTCAACTGTGCTCATAGTCACCAGCTTTTCCAGACTATCTTTTTTCGTTCTGGAAATATTTCATTTATTTATTTATTATTACACATGACAAGAAATATACATAATTTGCGAAAAAAACAACAGGTTATTTATAATAATTTGGACATACAATTTTAATGGATCTGGGTTTCTTGCCTTTCATTTGTCGTATTCCCAGTAAACTAGGCTTTTGCCTGTATCTCACTGAGGATATTTAGCATAAAAAAATAAATCGATACTTCTTTCCGATTTTTGATTACACAAAACAAAACCCCGTTGCACATTCTCATCAACCTGACAAACAGTGACAATCAATTAAAACTGGAAACATCATGCGAAATCAAACTCCTCACACATCATCACTCCAGAAAGACCAAAAATGTTCATCCCGCACACAATCATAAAAATAAAAACAAAAATATACAGAAATACAAATACCTATAAAACAACAAAAAAAAACCCACACTCAAGAGCCCACACAAATCTTTTCCACACGTCATTCATCCCGAAAGCCCAAGTACTCAAAATCCTGTCGCAATAACAACCACGCTCCGATCGACTGTCTAAATGGTTTTACAACAATAGAGCACAGTTAGTTACTTGTAGTTTGGCTGTTTGGCTGTCTGGCCACAACCTCGGTGGGTAATGGAATGTGCGGAATGCCGTATTCGCCCCAGCTGCCCGACATAATCAATTCGGGCCCCGGTCCCTAGCGATTGTTGGACATAATCCCACCATTTAAAATTCCCAAGACCATTTAGAGGTTAATGTACACCATCATTTTATGGTATTTTAATTTTATAAATATAGTAATAACAATTTGATACGTGGTTCTACAGACGTATCTTGAAGATTCCCTGAACAGATCATGTTATGTTACATATGTGGAAGCAGTTACTCGTATGTGTTATGTCGTAATTTGTTGGCTATGTTATGTGATGACCGCTTATCCTATTTTTTAGCCCATAAAGTAAACTCGAGGGTCACCTGTCTTAACATATCACCAGGATGCATATTAATCAATAGACATTTCTGAAAACAAATATTTTATCGTTGTCTTAATTTGTTCTTGGACAGCTTCCTAACCCCTGTAGATGGGTTTTTGGACAGTTTCCTAGCCCCTGTAGATAAGTGTTCTTGGACAGCTTCCTAGCCCCTGCAGATAAGTGTTCTTGGACAGCTTCCTAACCTCTGCAGATAAGTGTTCTTGGACAGTTTCCTAGCCCCTGCAGATAAATGTTCTTGGACAGCTTCCTTTCCCCTACATATGTGTTCTTGGACAGCTTCCTATCCCCTACAAATAAGTATTCTTGGACAGCTTCCTATCCCCTACAGATAAGTGTTCTTGGACAGCTTCCTATCTCCTACAGATAAGTGTTCTTGGACAGCTTCCTATCCCTTATAGATAAGTAAAGCGCTAGAAAAGTAGTATCAGTTTCTTTCTTTCGATGGTCTTACAGCCCATATCGAGCTTTGACTTCCGTCAATCTTCGCCTTCAACTCCTCCTGTCTTCCGTCTTGACCCTCCAATCCTGCGCTTGTAGCAGCCGAGTTGCGTCCCTCTCAACTTCGTCCTCCCATCGCATCCTTGGCCTGCCCACTCTCCTTCTCCTACCTGGATGTCCCTCCAGGATTCTTTTGGGTGCTCGTGATGACGGCATTCTCTGCACATGTCCGGCCCATCTCAATCCGCTCAGTCTGACATGTACAGATAGCCTGGGATCTTTGTAGATATTATATAGCTCGTCGTTGTATCGCATTCGCCAGGTTTCGCCGTCAATCACGGGGCCCAGGACCCTACGTGGTACTTTTCTTCCGAAGGCATCCAGCAACTTTGCGGATTTAACTGTCAGTATTCATGCTTCGCATCCATATGCCACAACTGTTCTCATAATTGTTTTTTATAGGGTGACTTTGGTTTTTCTATGGACACTTCTGGACTTGAACATCGGCACTAGAGAGAAGAACGTTTTGTTTTGTCACGTTTTCCTCAGTCTTCCTCTTTCACGCACACTTTTCATTTCTGACTTAGATAAAATGTATGTTTTAAGTAAGATATAGAAAGAAGCTTTAAGATGGTTGACATATATAGTACTATATGCGAAGAGAGTAAATAACGAAATAATGACTAAAGGAGTATAACAGCCTATTAATGTAAAATAATGTATGGGAGTGACACGTGGAGGTAAAGAGTATAACATCCTATTAATGTAAAATATATGGGAGTGACACGTGGAGGTAAAGAGTATAACAACCTATTAATGTAAAATAATGTATGGGAGTGACACGTGGAGGTAAAGAGTATAACATCCTATTAATGTAAAATGTATGGGAGTGACACGTGGAGGTAAAGAGTATAACAACCTATTAATGTAAAATAATGTATGGGAGTGACACGTGGAGGTAAAGAGTATAACAGCCTATTAATGTAAAATAATGTATGTGAGTGACACGTGGAGGTAAATAGTATAACAACATACATGCTGACGTGAACACCAATCTGCTTTAACAAATCCTCTAATTTATTCTGAAATGGCTAATCATTGTCACCGTGAGAATCATACTTTTTCTATCGATGATGCCAAATTCTTACATATTAGCGGCAACGGAAATAGATTGGACAGATTAGAGGCCCTAGAAATTTCTAAGTCAGTATACCGATCAGAGCATCTGTTGAATAGTTATTTCCCCAAAATCTCCCCGCTCTTGGCCGAAATTATACCTAGCCTTCCTCTCACCCCTCCCGTCTCCATCCGTTGAAGTGTCTATATCGGTGCCAGTCCGAACAGCATTTAGTCTTGTTTACGCTCCCCTGAAGATGAGGTGAAAGCCTTGAAACCGGTAGGGTTATACCGTCATAAAAAAGTGGAATAAACAGTGTTTGTTAAAAATAAATTACAGTTATCTGTGTACGCATATCTACAGCATTTATTCGACTCTTTCTGTAACTAAACAAAATCTTATTCTTCAAATCAAAATATATCCTGATTATTTTACTAAAAATCAAAATATATACTTATTCTTAAACTAAAAATCAAACTGTATACTTAATCTTTAACTAAAAATCAAAATTTATACTTTTTATATTGTTTATAGTTAACGCATGAACGTTGTGGAGGTTTAAAAACATTGTAATTTGTTTTATCAAACACTGTTTTTTCCACTTTTGAGTCTTGCAAGTGCTTCCCTGAAGATGAGGCGAAATCCTTGAAACCGGTAGGGTTATACCGTTACAAAAAGTGGAATAAACAGTGTTTGATAAAAATAAATTACAATATCTATACTGTTTCTTTAACTAAAAATCAAAATATATACTTATTCTTAAACTAAAAATCAAAATCTTTACTTATTATTTAGCTAAAAATCAAAATCTATACTTATTCTTTAAATAACAATCAAAATCTGTACTTATTATTTAGCTAAAAATCAAAATTTATGTGTTGTTTATAGTTAAGGTATTAACGTTGTGGAGGTTTAAAGACACTGCAATTTATTTTTATTATCACTAAAAATCAAAATATATACTTATTCTTAAACTAAAAATCAAAATCTATACTTATTATTTAGCTTAAAATCAAAATCTATACTTATTCTTTAATTAAAAAACAAAATCTATACTTATTATTTAGCTAAAAATCAAAATCTATACTTATTCTTTAATTAAAAATCAAAATCTATACTTATTATTTAATTAATCAAAATCAAACTTGATAAAATATTTTATTACATGTATAAGATACGCCAAATTCGTTCCGGACTGTTGATGTTTGCGCAGACAATCTTATATAATATTGTGAGGTCAATTATCTGACAAGGTTGTAAATGAAAAACTCATCATGTCCAACAACAGACCGTAGTCCATCTCAGCTCTTTAATATTATATGATTTCTTTTAATGTTATTTATATGTTATAATTGTTATTTTTTTATAGGCAACCCACCTAAACTAGGATGATTTGTGTCATCAAATTCAAGTCATTATGCAATTCTATACAATTTAGAGTTTCAAAATCTATCTCGCAAAGGACAACCGAAAAATACATTCTTTATAGTTTCATCATTCAGACAACACTCATAGCCACGATTCTCCACAATACCCATTCTGTAAAGGTGACTAGATATATGGATTTTATTAAATCAATTTTACCCAGATTAAAAAAAAATCTTGTCTGGCTTAAGGTATGTTTAACCTATTTTTGGTTGGTTGGGAGATATTGACATGTGGCAATAAGCCCGCCAGGTTGTACCGTATACAAAACTAATGAGGCCATGTGTTTTCTATATCTCAATATCTATTCATAAAATTCTCATAAAATTCTCAAAAAATCCAATTTTTGTTCTATAATATGTAAGCGTTATTCCACTAAAAACAAATCTGAGTTCTTTACCTCTATAAAATAAGTCTTGGACAATTACGTAAGTCTGCTTGGTGAAGTTTGGTAATATTTTGTGGTATACATACATAACTTATATTGAACTTAAATATACATATAATTATGAAATAATTTTAAAACAATGACTGTAATTTATTATTACTACTGCTTTTTGTATCTTCATGTTAGTTTAAGATAAAGTTTTGTATTATTTGTCAATAATTTTAAGTACTTGTATAACCTGTCACATGTTCATTTGTATATAAAGAAACTGTTGTGTCGTTAATTAAATAAATAAATAAATAAATACATACCATCACACCTTCTCCCTGCTGGGATAGACAGATAGGAAAGAGTGCCAGATTTTCCAATCTCGACACGCATAGTTCACCTCTTTCACATGCACACACTTTGTCACATAATTCCTGCTATTTTTTTCAAAATATAATTTACTTCATCTAACAGTATTTTCCATGATCTTCCTCTACCACGCCTTCCACTCACATTTGCACTGTTTATTTGTCTTTCTTCATTCATTCGTTCCACGTGCCGAAACCATCTCAGAGTGATCTTCTTTATCTTACGCAACACATGAGCGTTAAGTTAACATTCATGCCGAATAATCACTTCATTATTTATTTTGTCATGCATTGCAACCCCATGTATTCTTTTAAGTGCACACATTTTTACAGCATTGCTTCGGTTCCTTTCAGTATTTTCCACGTCCACGTTTTACTCCCATACATTATTTATTTATTTAACACTTTTATTGCAATACAATCTGGCGGGCTTATTGCCAGGCGGCAATCTCTTCCAACCAACCAGACAAAAGTAAATGAAGCAAGTTACGTGGTCGCATAAATCATTCAAATGACTATCCATCCCCACGAAATCCATAAACATATACGTGAGAACATGCCCACAAACCCCACAAAGACGGACAATCACCCGAACACTATTTTTCATATAAAGTGAGATATCATCAATCAAAAGCAAAGGAAAGGATGGTGGAGAGGAAAGGAAAAGAAAAATCAGGAATGAAACACGTTATTTTACTGACTAGAAATTAAGAGTTTTTTCAGTCGCTTCTTAAAGCATGCCAAGGACGGAGCGAGTCTTATATTGGTTTGTAACTGATTCCAGAGTCTCACTGCATGGACAGTAAAGGACATTAAAGTTGATACTAAAAATACTGTTGTGATCTGTCATCTTAGTAGATTTTGAAATTGTCTGGTTCGAGTATATATGCTTTATTGCCCCATTGACTTTCTTTCTTACCATTACATTCCATTCGATATCCCTAGTAACTCTTCCATCATCTGAGAAAAAACTATAGGGTTGCGCAACAAGAACTGCAATTTTAAATTTGCCTCCATTTTTCAGTCGTCAAACGTATAATATTTATAATGGACATGCGTCATCTACATTACATAATATACATTGATCATGCAAGTACAGTACCCGGCCGTAAGTAATACACATCGGGCTTAAGAAAGAGACTGTCGGCCATAATCGACCACGTTTCACCCTCATACATCATTATACACAACGGATATTAAAATCAGCTGTATATGTGTAATGAAAGTGTAAAAACAATTTCATTGGTTCAAGTATATATTTTGAGATCGATATCGAACGTGGATTCAATAAACAAATACAGTGGTACCTCAGGTTACGAACGCCTCTAGTCACGAAGAAATCGGCTTACGAACACAATTTCCGAACAAATGTTGACCCGACCTGCGTACAATGCCTCGGCTCACGAATTAGTTGTAACGGCGCATTATGCAATTACGCATTAGTTGTTCTCAGGTGCGCGCGTTGTGAACATTGTCTGTCGTTGCGTTCGTTGTTTTTTTTTTTTTTGCTTTTTATATATATAATATACAGTATATATAAAATATATTTTGCATTAAATTATCCCTCATTATGGCTCCCAAGAAAAATTGTTTCGGTTTGCGAACATTTCGGCTCGCGAACGGAATCAAAGAACGAATTAAGTTCGTAACCCGAGGGTACCACTGTATTGCATGATTTACAAAAATGAACATATATTAGTTGCGGAAAATTACGTGCGGTTTTCGAATCGTGTCTAACAGCCATTATTTAGACAATGCTAAAGAAATGCATGAATGATAATGGATAAGAAATTGTTGGCAAGTTTGCACTTTGAACAAATATTTAATGAAACAACTCATTGGTTTAATGTTATCTTATCAGTCTAACCAAAATGATAACGTTTTACTAAGTAATTAAACTTCTTTAATGCAACTATGACACGGTACGATTTAATTAATTAACCGAATTTAAATTTTATGTCTGAAATTATTTATTTAATTAACGACACAACAGTGTCTTTGTATACAAATGAACATGTGACAGGTTATACAAGTACTTAAAATTATTGACAAATAATACAACTTTATCTTAAACTAACATGAAGATACAAAAAGTAGTAGTGATAATAAATTACAGTCATTGTTTTAAAATTATTTAATAATCTTTGAGAATTTTGTGGGAATTTTATGGATAGATATTGAGATATAGAAAACACATGGCCTCATTAGTAAAACGAGATGCAAGTTGCTTTGCAGAATTAAAAGCTTCATACATGTTAATGCAGGGTTACTCAACTCCAGAGGCAAAGTATTGTCCTTAATGTTTTGTTTATATTACGTTATTTATATTAATAAAGGAGAGCACAAAGTTAGTAGCTATTTCTAAATATTGTTATTAAAAATATCTAAATTGTTGCAAAACTCGTTTCCAAGTCTTTGCATACGAATTATAGAGGAGTTGATTTTATAATTAGTAAAGCAATTTTCGGTATACAACTGGAAACATCATACGAAATCAAACTCCTCATACTTCATCACTCCAGACAGACCAAAACATTCATCCCACAATATACCGCACATAATCATAAAAATAAATACACAAATATAATAAAACGACAGAAAACACCACACTCAAGAGCTCACACAAGTCATTCCTCTTGCAAGCCAAATTATTCAAACTCCTGTCGCGATAACAACCACGCTCCGATCGACGGCCTAAATTGTTTTCCTCCCTTTACCTTAATTGAATTCGGCACCCCATTGTATGCCATGGGAGCTAAATAGGCAAATTGCCTTTGGGCAAAATATGTTTTAACTCTAGGGATGGTGAACATTTAATCAGTTGCCATGCGTGTCATGTGTATCTGCTGTCAATCAACCTTTATTTATTTTGTTATATTTTTATCAACTAATAATAGTGGGGGTTGAGTTCCGAGTCAGATTTCTAAACGGTGCCATATAAATCGTCCTTTTATTATTATAATAATATAATATATAATCAATAATAAATAAATACAGGTTTATTTACAGCAACATAATATGTACATATACGAGGGTCATCCAGAAACTAAGGTTACAAGGGCTCCTGAGACTGGGGGAAATTTTTCGTTTCAAAGTTGGCGCACCTGGCGTGTAGGGGGGATCCTAACGGTCAGTTTGTTTGGTCCCGCGTGTTTGTCGGCCATTTTGTTCAGTCAAAGTAAGTTCTTCCGATGGAGAGGTCGTCGCAGGCTTCCGCCACCTCGTCCGTGCGAGACCCGCGCGGTCATCCGTTTTTTGACTTTGCAGAACAATACCGCCGCGAATATCCATCGGAAGCTCGTGGAAGTTTATGGTAGTGATGTGATGAGTCGACAACATGTCACGAAGTGGGTTAGGTTGTTCAGAGAAGGCCGTAGTGATACGACGAGGCAAGGCAGTGATTTCTGACGAATTTGTGCAAAAAATTGAAGAACAAGTGCGAAATTACCGCCGTGTGACTCTTGACGACCTTCACGAAGAATTTCCTGCGAGATGGGTGCCCAGAATGCTCACACCGGAGCACCGTCAAAATCGCGTGACCGCCGCGCGTGAATTTTTGGATCGTTTTGCACAGGAGGGAGAAGCTTTTCTGGACGGTTTTCTATCGTGACGGGGGATGAGACGTGGGTGTGTCACTACACCCCAACAATTTTCCAACGATCAGGAGGTCGAGGAAGCTGTGAAGAAGTGGCTGAAAGAGCTGGCGGCGGAGGTCTATGACACTGGCATACAAAAGCTAGTGTCCCGACTACAGAAATGTCTCGATCTCGACGACGATTACGTTGAAAAATAGTTTAATATGTTTGTAAAGTATCCTGTGAATTTCAATTAAATACAAGCATTTTTAGATCCTACATAAATGTTGTAACCTTACTTTCTGGATGACCCTCGTATAAATACATTCCGAAATTGCACATAAATAAATATAAATATCAGAAATAAATAGCAGTAATAAATAGCAGAATAAATAGCAGAAATTAATAATAGATAACTCAAGATAAATAGCAGAAAATCAGTTAAAAAGTGAGAAGCTATCAAACGGACTGGGCTCATTCATAACATCCCTCCGACCGAGATACACCCCACTAATACAGGGCGAGCTTGGCCGCGAGGACATCAGATATTTTTCAGCCCACACCCTATTATTATTATATAAGATTGAATAGAAATCAAGGAACTACACAAGAAAAAGACAAATAGTTGCACAAATTTGATTTACTCCATAATCTGGTTGTCACCGGTTATTTCGCAAACAAATATGACATTGCCAAGTATTTCAAATAATATTAAAATGATTTTGCACACGCCAATATTTATTGTCGAAGTAAGAAAGAAAATTCACCCAGTGTCATGCTCCATCGATGTTTGTTGTTTGAACAGATTGTGCACAACTGTCGAGCGTGACATCAAATGTGTTTTTCTTTTTTCCTTTGACATATTGTGATGTTTTTTCTTCTCCACGTGTATGTATAGTCGAAAAAATGATTGAATATTTCACGGACGCCCTTTAGGTTTGGCTTTAATAATATGAGAAAATATTCAGCAGCAATTTGAGGAATTTCTTGTCCAATTGAATACATATTGCAAAGAAATGTTTACATATGTTTTTTATTTTATTTTTGAAAAACAAATTTAAACAACATTCCATCCTTTACAAGAAGATGTCGGTTGAATTTTTTGGTATATGTTCATAATGTTGGAATGCTGTGGGATCTGGAGATACAGGTCTGGCAGTGTTTATGACTTTATACAGCATCGGTTTCATGAAGAGAGCGGAATCCGTCGAATCTTTTCAGCTGACCTGGAATGGAAAAACACAAAATTCAGACAAAACCCTGACATCAGGGTGTCTTGGGCCCTGGATTTGTCATATGGTCACCAGCTTGCAATATAGAGATTGAAATTTAGGAACAGTTTCATGAATAGAGTGCAATCCGTAGAAGTGTTGTAGCTGACCTAGATAGATTAAACAAAATCCAGAACCCGGACATGATAGAGCTTTTGGAAAAGAACCCAGACATGATAGAGCTTTTGGAAAAGAACCCAGACATAATAAAACTTTTGGAAAATAACCCAGACATGATGGAACTTTTGGAAAAGAACCCAGACATGATATAACTTTTGGAAAATAACCCAGACATGATAGAACTTTTGGAAAATATACCACTTGGACTTGACTTTACTAACTTGCAGAACCTTGAATTACTCCGAGTAGAGGCAAGATGAACATGCAGAGATGCGGTTTCTTAAACGAAAGTAGCGCTGAATATGATTGTGGAACTATATAGGATTCACAATATACATTTATGTTCGATTGTTTAAATGCTCGAGGTCTGTTTTGCTTCCTACTGGAAACACGTGGAATAATTAACGATTTAGGGGCTCCGTACCTGGCCGCTCCGCGTTCAAACCTGTTTTGGCGCTGCGCGTCCCTTACGCCAAAAAAACCCTCGCCTCCGCGTCGAAAAGAAAATATCTAATAATGTTGAGTATTGACAAAAACCAAGTAACAATATAAAACGCGTAGAAACACATTTATGGTACACATGATATGTTTTTTCATGATGTTTTTTTGCCAAAAATGGTGGTCGTCTATACCGACCTGTAAAACCCGAGCACTCCAATCTCACCCCCGTTTATGGTCATTTTCCTGTAGCTCTTGTCAATTGAATTTTATACGGATAAAAGTGCAAATCTTTTTTGATAATTTTCAATAAACATGATGGAGACATTCCCTATTCTTGTGCACGGCATCGATGAGAGGTGCACGGATATTCACCAACACTCTGCGTCACTGCATTAATATTTTCTGGCGTACGTTGGCTACGTTGTCGTACAAACTTTGCTTCATCTCCCAGTGTATGCACATTTTCAAAATTATTCATTACACGCTGAATGGTTGACTTGCTTGGCACATGATTTAAACAAAAAAAAAAACACGCAATTCTCTTCGCGTATTCACAATTGAACAATTATGTAAATAAAATGTTTTAATAACTTCAACACGTTGTTGTGGAGTTAGATGCTCCATAATAAATTGTTATTAATTATTCTCCACTACTGTCAAATATGAACTGACAAATGACAGCCAAATCAAAATGGCGACCAAACAAAATCGGCCTGGAACATAAAAGGCACTCTGTAGATACTACGAGTATATAAGATAAATGAGGAGATTTTTTTTAACATAGTGTTTTTCCGACAGCAGTTTAAGTAATTTTAGATTAATGTATATTTGAGTGTTGTAATGTTAAAGCATAAATGTCATTTACATTTTATAAATGTTAAATAGCATTTTATAAATGTTAAAATATATTTTTTTAAAAACACGTTTGATATACTTACATCTGTCAAGGCTTCTCAATGTTTAATGTTGGCTGTCATGGCAGATACTTGCCAGTAGGAAAAATTTAAAAAATATATTTATAAAACTGTAGTTGTTGAGTTTTTCTCATTAAATGACTATTCTTAAAATGGCAACCGGGTGAACGTCAATAAACAAATAAATAATAATATTTTGCTACATTTGGTAGAATTATTGTATTACACTTTCGCTGTATGTAGTAAAACCTGGCAGGCTTATTGCCATGTGACAATCTCGTTCAACTAACCAGAAAGATGATTAAGAGGCCTTAAGTAAAAACCAGATTGGAATTCTCCTTCCAGCGAGATTTGAACCCGCAACCTTCAGGCTAGGAGACAGGCGTCTCAACAACTAGGCTACGGAGGTCGTCGGTCTAAGGTCGAAATAACCTACATGTTGACATCGAATGGCGTACTGCAGGCGCTGCTGAGTATCTTGGGGCAGTAAAGCTCTATAACTATCTTCTTCTTCCTCTTATTTTAGGCCTGTTGACCTGTTATGGTCCTGCATCATCGTTTCCCTCTTGTGACGTGGATTGCCAATTGTCTTTCCATCTTTTGGAAGGTCGTCCTGGAAGTCTGCTTGCTTGAGGGACACTGTCCCTGGCCATTCTTACGGCTCTTGGTTCCGGCATTCTGGATACGTGTTCGTTCCAGAACCTTCTTCTCTTTCGTCCCCATCTGACAATATCTTCAACTTCGCACATCCTTCAGATTTCTGTGTTTACTACTCTATCACGAAGGGTTTTGCCAGCGATACTCCTGAGTACCTTCATTTCGCTGATTCGAAGGAGATTTTTGGTTCTGACAGTGTCGGCTCTGGACTCTATGCTGTATGTCATTATAGGGCGGACACATGTCTTGTATATCCTCACTTTGCTTTGGATGTTTTTCCAGAAAGTGTTATTTAAACATCCGCTAATAGCTGCGGCCTTTTGTGATTGTTCAAGTACTTCGCCATTATTGCACATTATGCTAGCACCCAAGTATCTATAACTATAAAAAAAAGAAAATAAAACATTTTGAAAATGAACAAGTTATGACTTTTTCAAACCCTTCAGTCTTTCAGTGGCCACCCTGTTTAATCCAATATAGTTTGGACACGGAAGGAAATTAATGAATTAATGAAGGATGACTACTGTTGGAAAAGGCAGTATAGAATAAAAAAAGCCTGTTTCTATCTCTGACGAAACACCCCGCTTGTTTTTCACATCCTGTTCTTGTATACCCCATAAATTAAACGTACAATACAAAATATTCTGTCTTATTGCACTCGTATTTCACGTTTTGTATTAACAGGTGTTTTTTGTGTTCACACTTGCTATGAACGAGGTTAATTATTTTTAAGATCAAACAACTGTACACCGACTGTTGACTAGCGCTGAGATCCACAACGTCACGTTGAATTATTAAATGTTTTTTTTAGTAAACTTAATGTTTCTACGCCATGGTTTGTTATCACTGGGGGGGAATCTCGTGTCTGCGTCGCAGCTGTTAGTGTAGCACTTTGGTGTGGTGTCAACAGAGCGCGATCTTCTGTAGAAGACGATTTTCTATCTCATAATTTAAGCTCTTTACATCCAAACCAAGTTTTCAGAGTTAATTCGAAAACACTGAAACAAGTTCTGTTATGTCGGTAGTAAGAAGATTGGCCTTTCCAGTTCACCGCTCCTCTTTCTTTACGTCGTCCTTTACTGTCCATGCAGTGAGACTCTGGAATCAGTTACAAACCAATATTTGGCATGCTTTAAGAAGCGACTGAAAAAACTCTTAATTTCTAGTCAGTAAAATAACGTGTTTCATTCCTGATTTTTCTTTGCCTTTCCTCTCCCTTCCTTTTCTTTTGATTGATGATATCTCACTTGGTATGAAAAATAATGTTCGGATGATTGCCCGTCTTTGTGGGGTTCGTGAGCATTTGCTCACGTATGTGTTTATGGATTTTGTGGGGATGGATAGTCATTTGAATGATTTATGCAACCATATAATTTGCTTCATTTAATTTTGTCTGGTTGGTTGGAAGAGATTGCCGCCTGGCAATAAGCCCGCCAGATTGTATTTGCAATAAAAGTGTTAAATAAATAAATAAAAATAAAGTGTGTATATCTGTGATGGGCAAGTTGATAGGGACTTTTAAAGAAGGGTAGCGGGTAACAGGGAACAAGGTAAACGGAGCACTTAATTTTATATAAAACAACCGCGTAACATCAATAGTAGCAAATATTACGATACATAATAGTGTGTTGGTGAAATGAAATGTGGACTTGGCAGGAGAAGGATAAAAATAAAATAAATGCTGTGGAGATTTTGCACTAAGGTAAAACTGTTAAGTGTCAAGGTTTGAAAGAAGGCGGAATAAAGGCATTAGAAATGAATGCATGGATACAATGAATATTTTAAGTAGGATGAAGAAAGGAACTTTAAGATGGTTTGGACATGTGGAGAGAATGAAAGAATGAGTAAGCGAATATACAAGTCAGAAATGTAAGGTGTGTATGGAAGAGGTATACCGAAGTAAACGTGGCTGGACCAAATGGACCAGATTTTGAAAGAAGGTAAAGTATGAGTAATAGAAGATTGTTCTTGACGAGATGTATGAATATTGAAGAAGCGATAGTTGTGTGCTTGGATATAAACGTTTGGATATCGGTTTTCTCTGCCTACCCCGAAAGGGATAAAACGTGATGATGTGTATGTATGTATATACAACCAAGCCTAATTATTTTCCCTATTTCTCTTTCTTTCATATCATTTATCTCATAATCTAGATTACTTTCTTATTATTATACACATTCTGTAATCTAGAAGCTAGATTTGCTCAAGAAAGCTGGTCCAATTCCTGTGGTACTCATTTTAAAAGCTGGCGATAGATAGCAAAGCTCAAATATAAATCTTGTGTCAAACGTATCATGACTTATAATGTTGAAAACATATCCAACAGAACAAGAACAAAAGGCCTTCGAACATTCGGCTTCAGAATAACATACTCGTATTAAAAACCACTGTAGGAAAATCTTTCAGAAACTGCCATTATATTCGTTACTTCGACGCATCTGCATACTCGTATATTCAGAAAAAAATGTTTTATATTGGAACCGCTGAAATTTTATCAAAGACAGATGAACTTTCGCCAAGTCATAGTAACACATTCGACTGGATATATTCGACTAGGTGTAGTGTAATTTATTTGATTATTTAACACTTTTATTGCCAATACAACCTGGCGGGCTTATTGCCAGGTAGCAATCTCTTCCAACCAATCAGACAAAAGTAAATGAAGCAAGTTACATAATCGCAAAAAAAACATTCAAATAACTATCCATCCCCACGAAATTCGTGAACACATACGAGTACATGAGCATATGTCAACAAAGACGGACAATCACCCGAATATTCCTTTTCATATAAAGTGAGATATCATCAATCAAAGGAAAAGGATGGGATGGTAGAGAGGAAAGGAAGATGTGGAATGAAACACGTTATATTACTAATTAGAAATTTTCAGTCGCTTCTTAAAGCATGCCAAGGACGACGCGAGTCTAACATTGATTTGTAACTGATTCCAGAGTTTCACTGCATGTACAGTAAAATGACGACGAAAAAAAGATGAGCGGTGAACTGAAAAGGCCAATAAACAATCTCTGTTTGAACGTAGTGGTAGTCCATGATGGGAAAGACGCTGAAAGAAAAAAACGCACCCCATACTATCGTAATGGCCACAATGCACACTTCGCGCCACGCTACGGGACTATCATAGTCGCCTAGTAATGTAGCTCTAAGCACCAAGCGAGGCTCCTACCTGTATGGCCTCGGCCTTAGAGATAGACAACTCCACGCTACAGGATTAGCAACGGTGAGAGCTCTTTCATAACACACCGCCCTATTGGATCTATTTTGATTCGGAAAGAGTTTGCTAAAGAATTGAAACTCGGTCGAATATTGCATTAGGCTTAAGTTAATTGGACAGTAGGTCCGGATCTATAGATCCGGACGGTATATCCGGATCTATATAAATACTCGTACCTTTGATTCAAAACGCCTGTGGACAAAACAAGGATACATGTCAGGCAGCGGTTAAAAATTTCCTAGGTGCCATATTGACCGCGTTTCAAGAGTCGTTTGTTTCACAACAAATCATAACTAACGCCCGAAACAAGTTTGGCAGCTTTTTAACTCCGTAAGTTCCTGGTACATTGTCCAGTCGAGTAGGCGGATATGGCATTATGGCCTGTAAAGGTTGGCGGATCATAATAAGATCTTGTCTTTTTTTTCTTTTTGCTCTATCAGTATTGTTATTTGTAACAGTCTTTGTGGTAATGTTTCTTGCTCTAGTTGAGCAAGAAACATTACCTAGCAGAGTCGGCCGCTGTTATGTAATACTCGTAGTTATTGTAATTGCGTGAATTATCCAAAAATAAATCAAACTTTTGCTTAACACTTTGAAATTGATGTTTCAATACTTTGCTCCTAACAATTCTTTCTAACATTCTAAGACTCGAACAAAATCATTACAACCTTTCCCTTGCGTTATGTGAAGGGTTTACTAATATTTATATATCTAAGTAAATGATGACTAATATTAAAATCCGAAAGGTGTCCTATTTGGGTCATGTACTCGTACTTAGAGGAGTAAAGTACAAATTACTGCACCTGATCATCCAAGGCAAAAAATGGAGGGTCGAAGGGGTGTTGGCAGGAGGCAAATCTCCTGGCTCCGCAATATACGTGATTGGACTGGCATAAGGGGCGTTGGAGATCTTTTTTGGGCTGCCGGGGACAAAGATGTCTACTATCAGGTGATATTCAACGTTGGGGGGACCTGACATGACACTGGGAAGAAGAAATAAATGATAATATTTTTTATTTATTTATTTTATTATTACACATGACAAGAAATATACATAATTTGCGAAAAAAACAACAGGTAATTTAATTTGGAGATATATTTTAATGGATCGGGGTTTGTTGTCGCCTTTCATTTGTCGTATCCCCAGTAAACTAGGCTTTTGCCTGTATCTCACTGAGGATATTTAGCATGAGAAAAATAAATTGATACTTCTTTCCGATTTTTGATTACACAAAAACAAAACCCCGTTGCACGTTCTTATCAACCTGACAAACAGTGACACTCAATTACAACTGGAAACATCATGTGGAATCAAACTCTTCACACATCATCACTCCAGAATTGTAACGAGACTTTGTATGTTTCTTTAAAATACTTGACTGGGGTGTTTTGGAGAATCCTGGCTGCGAGTGTGGTTTGGATGATGAAACTATAGACCATGTATTTTTCGGTTTTCGTTCGCGAGACTAAATTATTTTCATATAGAAATATATAACATATTTATCAATATTTTTTTTAAATTTTATGATTAAGATAATGTACAGAGTGAACATACACATATTTCCAAACAATTAATTCTACTTGTTCTAATGTTTAAGTCTTCACTTTTATTTAACTAGAGTTTTATCACATTTTTCTACTATCTTAAGTCGTCAAAATTATGATATATTTTATTTCCGAATATTATAAGAAATATCAGTTAAAAATACCCCGTAAGATAAATTAAAAAAAACCCGTATGAATCATGTTAAATAAATGTGTCTTACGAGAGTAAACCCAACAGTTAAATGTAATCTTATCAGTTAAACTAAATGATTAGGTTTACTAAGTAAGTTATCTTTACATAGAAATATGTAACTACGAGTATAACTCATTTTTATTTTGGATAATTTACAGTATTAAGTAATCTATTTGTTTTCAATTCGCAGATATTTTTTTTTATGTATATTTTAATATATCATTTATAGTTAAGACATTAACACTGAGGAAGTTTAAAGACATTGTAATTTATTTTTATCAAACACTGTTTATTCCACTTCATGTAACCGTATATATTATATATAACCCTACCGGTTTCAAGACTTTCACCTCATAATCAGGGGAGCACAAACAAACCTAACTTAACCCAACCTTCTTGTTTGTGCTCCCCTGATGATGAGGTTAACACCTAGAAACCGATAGGGTTACATAAAGTGGAATAAACATTGTTTGATAAAACAAATTACAATATATTTAAATATTATATTTTTCAATAGACTCGTATTTAGCAGATTTACTACCTTGATCAAAAAATTTTAGGACTTTATTCATAAAATCGAAAATACAAGTTTATTCATCAAAATCGATATGGTCCTCTTCAAAGTACTCCCCATCGACTGCAACGCACTTACGCCAGCGTTTGATCCAATCCTCGAAACACCGCTGGTACTCAATTTTCGGTATGTCCATCAGAGCCGTCTTCGATTTTTTCATGATATCCTCTCGGGTGCTGTAACGCGTTCCGCGAAGCGGTTTTTTAGGTTGGTTGAAGAGGAAAAGTCGCATGGAGCCAAGATCAGGTGAATTCGAAGGCTGCTGGATAGTAGTCGTGTTGTTTTTGGTCAAAAACTCATGGAAATCATGTCTTTCGCGATTTCAACGCGGTCCTTTTTTGCATGAAATTGAGGTCTTTCGGCACCAGTTTTGCAGCGACACGTCTGAGGCCCAAATCACTAACCAAAATGTCTTGAGCGGATCCATAAGCGATGTTCATGTCTTCTGTCAGCTCTCTAATGGTCAATTTGCGGTTTTCAGCCAACATTTCTTTGATTTTATCGATGTTTTCATCGGTTTTCGACTGCCACTGCGTTCGTCATCCTCGACCGACTCACGACCACTTCTGAAGCGTTCGTGCCACCGAAAAACACTTCTCCAACATTTCCAAGGTCTGCGGACCGTTAAATTCGTTTTTCACACAAAATTTAATGCAAACTCGTTGATGCACAGTTGATGCCATTTTCAAACTTGTAAAAAATCGAAAACACGCACAAATGTAGATGTACTCGTACTCAGTACAGCGTAACTTTTACAAATGTCAAGCTATGGCGCTGAAATTTGGAGGGAAGTGTCAATGATAGATGTGGTAACCTAACAAAAAAAAAAAAAGAATTCCAATCGGATGACTGACAGCGCCACACGGTGGCCGGTCCTAAAACTTTTTGATCAAGGTAGTATTAGTTTGTATAATAGCTATTTATTTAAATATTTCGTTTCCATTTCTGCTATATTTTGAATTTGATTATTTTTTATTACTTTTCGTATTGCACTAAACACCGGTAGTTTTCGTATTCCACTAAACACCGGTACTTTTCGTATTGCACTAAACACTGGTACTTTTCGTATTGCACTAAACACCGGTAGTTTTCGTATTCCACTAAACACCGGTACTTTTCGTATTGCACTAAACACTGGTACTTTTCGTATTGCACTAAACACCGGTAGTTTTCGTATTGCACTAAACACCGGTACTTTTCGTATTGCACTAAACACCGGTAGTTTTCGTATTGCACTAAACACCGGTACTTTTCGTATTGCACTAAACACCGGTAGTTTTCGTATTGCACTAAACACCGGTACTTTTCGTATTGCACTAAACACCGGTAGTTTTCAACCTATTTACATTTGCAAACTGTTGAAAATAAAAGAAATGTATCACGAATCGCTACAGTAGAAATAAAAACCATAATTTATATAGTATTCGTGTATACATTTTAAAATCTAATATTGTCAAATGAAAATTCTAACGCAGAGGCGTGCCATATGTTAAAGCGGCAACAATATCGCGGAACGACCGACAGGTAATTTTTGTGGACCGACGATTGAAAAACTTCTATTTACAAAGACCATATTTCCAAGAATTTTTACTTCTAGTAGTTAATGTATTATCGTTTGTTTTATTATTCTTAGTGACTCTGGAATCAGTTACAAACCAATATAAGACTCGCTCCGTCCTTGGCATTGCTTTAAGAAGCGACTGAAAAACCTCTTAATTTGTAGTCAGTAAAATAACCTGTTTCATTCCTGATTTTTCTTTTCCTTTCCTCTCCACCATCTCTTCCTTTCCTTTTGATTGATGATATCTCACTTTATATGAAAAATAATGTTCGGGTGATTGTCCGTCTTTGTGGGGTTCGTGGGCATATGGTCACGTATGTGTTTATGGATTTCGTGGGGATGGATAGTCATTTGAATGATTTATGCGACCACGTAACTTGCTTAATTTACCTTTGTCTGGTTGGTTGGAAGAGATTGCCGCCTGGCAATAAGTCAGCCAGGTTGTATTTGCAATATAAGTGTTAAATAAATAAAAATAAAATAAATGATATGTCGTATATACATACACACTATCACGCCATTTTCATGTTAGGGTAGAAGAGAGGAAAGACCACCAGACTTCCCTATCTCGACACACATTCATCCCCTCTTCTTCATTCTTCTCATACAATAACTACGATATCTATGACTTTTAAGATTTCCTTCTTTCAAAATATTCACTTGATCTATTCACACTTTCCTCTGTCTTCGTATCACACGTCTTCCTATTACATTTGCATTCTATATTTAGTTTTGATAATCTTTCTTCATTCATTAATTTTAAACAATTTAACAACTAAAGCCCAAACCATTTTAGAATATTCTTCATCTTACTCAACACATCAGTCTTAACCTTTCCCTTCCTGTGCTAAAAAAATCCGCGCGTTCCGGTGCTGCGTATTCAATACACATGTAAAAATGAGCGATTAAATGAAATTTGAAGTCGAAAGTGATAATAATTGAAATTTAATTGCTGAAAACATGAAAAAAACATCGGCCGACGTTCATAAAACGGGCGAAGAGACCAACCTCAAATGGATGCCCGCTAGCTACTGAATGGAGCAAACTGAGATTCTATTTCTTGCGTTTCCATATACCGAAGTAGAGTGAGACGCGAATAACGTCGCTTCCTCACCCATAGTGTTTTTTAGAATGAATATACCTACGTCACACACTGGCACACGTTTGATAGTATTATTGAATTTATTCCCGATTTTCACAAAATATCTCTGATGTGGCTGATAAGTGCTAATTATTATTGATATTATTTTTTCATTCAATGCGTAAATGTATTACGGAAGAATACCTAAAATCTGAACGCAGTATTTATAATATTTATAGAGATATTAACGTTTTTAGAAGCAATGTGTACTAGTTACACATCACAGGGAAGGAAGGGTTAAGTTCACATTCATCCCTAATCACTTCATTACGTATTCTATTATAAATCATCACCCCATTTATTCTTCTCTGTCCACACATTTATACAATATTTATCCGGCTACTTTCTAAATTGTTTATAATAAAAAAAATCATAAATTTTAAATTATTCCTTCTGTATTTTTAATTTCTTTTTTCGTGTTGAATGAGTGAAAGCTTAAAACTTTGTAACCTCTCAAACACCAATTTGCATATTATGTGTAACTTATTTCTGGTTTGATGAAAGAGATTGCCGTAGGGGCAACAAACCTTTCCTATTATCATACACCTTTATGTAATAAAGTGTCAGATAAATAATATATAGCGAGTAAAAATTAATATTCAAATAACATTAAATTATACCAACATTGATTTCTTTCTTAATACGCTAATTATATAAATCCCTGCTATACATGTTTCTACCTTCTTCCCGAAGCTTTCTTCAGGCGGAATGATGCCGCCTGAAAAGAGCTTTCAGCTTTATAGTTTTTTTATAAATCGAACAATTGTTTTTCTCTAAACTGACGTTTTAATTCCTAATTTTCATTATACTGACTTTCTAATGTATTGTATGATTTGTATGTATCTTTAAATAGTCCAAGATCCACTATGAATTAGTATTAACTAATTACGAACATTTAATTAAAATCGATTTTCGAAATTTCAATTATCGATTACCCCATCCCTAGCCAATGCAGACTAACGTAGTGACTTTTGACAAACGTCACCAAATATTATTTGATTTTAACAAACTGCCACATTTTTCCTAATTTGTGACAAGATGTATTAATTTGTCATTATTGTTAGTTTTATGTAATGTTTTTACTTAAATAACTTGCTATTTATTAGAATCGAGGCTTATATTAAAGTTGATAAAATAATTAAAATTACTGAACATCGTTACAGTTACAAGGTTGTATTGGGGCACATTTGTGAGCTGTCACAGGACTCATCCTAGATTTTCCGAACTATAATCCTTGTTTTTGAATGGACGCCTAGTTTTTTTATCCGCGGTACGTTAGCTAAACGTCACCACCGCGGATAATAAGGTATTAATATTGAAAACTAACTTGAAAGTCTTTGAATATATCCAAAATAAAATATTATGTTTTGTTTCAGGTGAGTACATAAATCGTATCAATGGAGAACTAACTGTTACTCGATCCTCCCTGCCTACTCCGATAGAGAAACGAAGTAATGGTATGTATTTATTATACATATACACATATAAAGTTAACTAAAATGCTTTTGCAACTATGGTTCGAATTCATAGTGCGGTCTAAATTCTAATTTATCAAAGGTTTACTTTTGCGGAACTCCATATCAAATAACTTTGTCATTTAACTAATTAAATTAATTATCGCGACACGTGTTTCTACCCCTATTTCGAGGCTCACTTCAGACGTAATCATCCCGCCTGATGAGAGTTTCGTGATGTGAGGTAGAAAGACGCGTTGCGAGGATTAATGTAATTAGTGGAATAAGAAAGATTTTTATTGTTAAATATACTAAATTCTAACCTTTAAATATCGTGAATTATATTCAGAGTCGGACCTCATGCTACAAACTTTAAAGTGAGGCAATGAAACCACGTGACTCTCTTATTCAAGTAAACTGCGAATATTTTGTATTTAGTTATACTTTGAATACTAATTTGTATTAAGTTATACTTTGAATACTAATTTCTTAAGTAAAACAATAGTTAAGATAAAGTATTTAGTGTGCAGATAAGAACCAGACAGTATCAAAATCTGCTAGTATGATAGTTATTCTAATACCAAGGTATGGTAGTGAAACTTGAACTTAGAAAATACGGAAACGAGCCGAATGTAGAGTTCATGTTAATCATAATATCATTTTTATTATTTATATTTTTTTCGTTTATGTAGATGAATATTTATTGTATCCCAGATTCGATGAAACTTATAAACGGTTAACATACAATATATAGATTTATTGTATCCCAGATTCGATGAAACTTATTAACGTTTAACATATATAGATGAATATTTATTGTCTCCCAGATTCGATGAAACTTATGAACGTTTAACGTATATAGATGAATATTTATTGTATCCCAGATTCGATGAAACTTATGAACGTTTAACATATATAGATGAATATTTATTGTATCCCAGATTCGATGAAGCTTATGAACGTTTAACATATATAGATGAATATTTATTGTATCCCAGATTCGATGAAAATTATAAACGTTTATTTAGATGAATATTTATTGTATCCCAGATTCGATGAAACTTATGAACGTTTAATATATATAGATGAATATTTAGTGTATCCCAGATTCGATGAAAATTATAAACGTTTATTTAGATGTATATTTATTGTAGCCCAGGTTCGATGAAAATTATAAACGTTTATTTAGATGAATATTTATTGTATCCCAGATTTGATGAAAATTATAAACGTTTATTTAGATGAATATTTATTGTATCCCAGATTCGATGAAAATTATAAACGTTTATTTAGATGAATATTTGTTTGTTGAGATGAATATTTATTTTAATATTTAGATGTTTATTTAGATTAATATTTATTGTATCCCAGATTCGATGAAAATTATAAACGTTTATTTAGATGAATATTTATTGTATCCCAGATTTGATGAAAATTATAAACGTTTATTTAGATGAATATTTATTGTATCCCAGATTCAATGAAAATCATAAACGTTTATTTAATAATATATTTTAAAAAAATCACCAAGAATTTTATATCAATTTGACTCATGGGAGTGAAATTCGGACATGATAATGCTGAAAAGAGCCGAATAGTTGCGTGCTATGAGAAGAATGGATGGGTTGATAATGTTTGACAGAATGTGGAAAAAAGTGATTAGGGATTGAATGCAAGACTGGTGTATTATGTAAGACGAAGAAAAGCACTCTGAGAGGGTTGAAGTATGCATGACGAATGAATGAAGGAAGTCTAATAGAATAAATATACAGTTCGAATGTGAGTGGAAGGCATGCCAGAGAAATAATAAATGTGTTGAGTAAGATGAAAAAGAGCAATCTGAAATGGTTTGGATATGTATAATTAATGTATGAAGAAAGAAGTGTGGTAGAGGGTGATCAAAGAAAGTATGGTGGGATCGCGTGTATGATATTTAGAAATAAACAAATGTAAAAACGTCAGAGAAATCGTAGGAATTGTATGGGAAGGTTTATTGGTGTGGAAGAGGCTATGTATATAATTGTCACGATTGGAAAACATGGTTCTGTGTCCTCTCTGCCTACCCTGATAGGGAAACGACGTGATGTTACGCATGCAAAGGTCGGACTATGAATTCGTGTGGTCACACAAACTTCGCTTTACGAACCCTCTATTCGACATAATTTGGCTATAGCGGAATTAAAAAATATATATCAACAAATTCGCTTAGCGGAATAAAATTCGATAAACGGAACATTTTTCCTTGGACTTGAAAAATAATCGTTTAATTTGAACTATCAGGGTAAATAAAAAGTGTGTCGGAAATCTAGAGTGTCGCTATTATTCAAACAAATATATTTTAGTATTTCCTTCTTGATTTATAAAAACAGTTTGCGGGCTGTACAAAACACCCTTGCAGGCTGCGGGTTGGTCATACCTGATTTGAATCGTATTTGTTCATATTTTTGTAACCTATTTATGAGTCTATGGGCTCCCCCTTTGGTTTGGCGTCTCTAGGCAAATTACTTTGCTTGTCTGTTAGCAAACTGATCACAGAATGCCTTTCCATATACGGTCTGCAAGTACAATTATTATTGTAGTCCCATTATTATTGCAGCTGATAAGGCATATCAGTCACCGTTGTAGCTGATAAGTGACTACTCGGCATGGAGTACTGCGCTTCAGGGGTGGTGGAAACACTCGCCGAATAAATAACTGCCTGAATAGTCTGCAAGAATCTGCTTGTCGTGCCTCAGCACTTACTGTATTCCCTCTATGTACGCGGACACTATAACTACAATCGTAGATGATGAAACAGTTATCAGACCAGACCAGACCACCACACTGATGTTTGTTAATCAATTTAGTTTAAATTATAAACTAACTTGAACGTTTTTTTAAACAGAATGATGGTTAAGATGGCACTGGTCAGGAGATAGCGTTACTGATTTTTTTTATGAATATGATACGGTATTTATCTTGTAGAACTCCATTTCTGAACAGAATAATTTAATATTTGAATATTAAAAAATCAACACAATATATTTAATTAAAGTGACAGGCCTGTCAGACACTATCTGGAAAAACAAGCATATGAACATCCAAAGTAAGGTGAGGATATACAAGACCTGTGTCCACCCCATAATGACATACAGCATAGAGTCCAGAGCCGACACTGTCAGAACCAAAAATCTCCTTCGAACCAGCGAAATGAAGGTACTCAGGAGTATCACTGGCAAAACCCTTCGTGATAGAGTACGGAACACAGAAATCCGAAGGACGTGCGAAGTTGAAGATATTGTCAAATGGGGACGACAGAGAAGAAGGATCTGGAACGAACACGTATCCAGAATGGCGGAACCAAGAGTCCCGTAAGAATGGCCAGGGACAGTATCCCCCAAGCAAGCAGACCTCCAGGACGACCTCCCAAAAGATGGAAAGACAGCTGGCAGTCGACGTCGCAAGAGGCAAACAATGATGCAGGACCATAACAGGCCAACTGGCCTAAAATAAGATGAAGAAGACAGGCCTGTTTCGCTTTACAAAATTATTGTCCAACTGTAGTCAATACGTTACTTATAAAGCTTATATAGCAACGTATTTTGAAAACTGATCGTTTCCAACACATCAGGATGGTCGGCTCCTGTTAAGTTCTTATGTTGGTTTTAATCCACAGATTGTAAAATATTTTGCTATATGAGCTTGGTATTAGAACGTTTTGAGTACTGCTCAATAATGCTTTTGTAAAGCGAAACAGGCCTGTCATTTCAATTTATTGTGTAGATTTTTTTTCATATTTAAGTATTAAATCATTATGTTTAAAAATGGATTTCTACAATATCTTATATATGCCAAATTAATTAATAATTTTAACTTATTAACAACATCTATCAGTTTACATTTATTTTTTTCACTTCTCTCAAACATATCCTTGTATCATATAAATATTGGCAGCAAAAGTCCGGATCAGTTAAATATTTTTGGATATTTCGAAACGATATTTATTTTTTTATTTGTGGTCGATTTTGACCATTAATTTTTTATTGTAAAAAGTGCAAAAGAATACACAAATACAAGACGATATAGATTATCGATTTGATTTTATCGAGATTATCGATAATGCTATAGATTATCGATTATCCGGGCTTGCATTAAGCGGCTTGCTGTTTGACTGGAGAAGAAAAAAAATCAGATTTTTTTAATAATATTTCAAAATATAATTAAAAATGTAAAAATATTTTTTTATTACACGATTACATAGTGTATACCAGATAATTCAACTGTCGAATTTGTTAATATTTAACAGAAAATAAAACTGGCAAAATTGCGTACACCGTATTGACTAGAAATCACGGTCGATGATATGTTCACAAATTATTATTTGGGCGTGCTTTGATTCCGTTCTTTTTTTATGCAACCGGGCGGGCACATCACGCCAAATTGTAAATTTAAATTATGTGTGTGCATTGCGATTGATTTATTGCCTTTTTAAATTTATTTTAGTCATATTTTATATGCTCGATTTTGTATTTTTGTGTCACATAGTTTTGTTCTCTAGTTTTGTTAAAAAAATGTTTTTTTTTTATCGGGATTAATATTGTTTCTACCACCTTTAATAATCAAATTTTTAGTGTATACATAAATATTAAAACATGATGCATACAATTAGCTCTCCAAAATAAATACACATGTACTACCGCACAACACATGTCAGGGCCCAGAAGTTCCAGAGTCGTATGCCAGACAAGAACAAAAAAAACTATCACACAAAAACAATATACTTCCCTGTAACAAAAAAAACAATAAACTGCGTTATTATTAAATTATCACAAAGAAAAACAATAAACTTCCCTATCACGAAAAACAATTTATTCATTGCTAATAAATTATCACTTCATTAGCATAAAAAACCAATAAACTTCCTTATCACTTCGTAAACACAAAAAAAAAACAATAAAGCTTACTACACGTATCACAAAAAACTTAATTATCACAAAAAAATAGTATATTTCATTACGATAAAAACAATAAACCTTATCACTAAATTAACAAAAAAACATAAACTTCATTATCACCCTTGAGAGGAGTCTGTTCTCTAAACGGCGCTGTATAAATTGTTATTTTATTATTATTATTATCATATTTCAATTGACACGTTTACACACATCAACACACACTATTTGACACCTTTTTACTATAAACTATTTTGAATTATTGTCATTTTGACTTTTTGGATGCCGAAAGTCATTTCGAATTCTCGCTGGTAATTTGGGGTATCTCACTTTTTTAGTATAATTTGGCAACAAATTATTATGTTACTTTAATTTTTAACTCATCCAGTGCTGAGAACACGCCTGGCGTGTCCATGTAAACATCTGCTTCATGCTCAGAACACGCGCGGCGTGTCCATGCCTAAATATTGTTAGTGTATTACATCAGCATACAATATTCGTTCATTACTTCGGAAGAGTCCATCGCATTCGGACGTTTTCATAAATGTAGAATTTATTTTACTTCCGTGAATATTTCACGGGTTGAAACTAGTTTTTATTAATCAAATATATTGAGCACCGATCTGGTTGTCATGCATTTTGTATCAGCAGTGAAAGAGTTAATCAATGGTAGATTGCATCTTAATTTTTTTTTTCAAAAAGTAGTTTGTGCAGATTTACAAAACAATTTTAAAATGGGTCTTCTCCAGTTCTAAATCCGCAGGCTCGATTGATGATGCCGAATACAATGTAGTCTCCCGGCCATGTTCTTCAATATTCCCGCCTTGCTAATTCGGATATGTTGTGTGGTACCATACGAATAAATGAATGTTACAGAATCTCATCTTATATATTGTAATATTTTGAACACATGTATCATTTTACACTTACGTTGTATATGATACATATTAACTTGTTGGGTTTGTTGTCACGTGAGAAACTCTTCCAACCAACCAGAAATATTTTGAAGAGTATTCAATAGAAAATGAGACTGAAATCATTTAAAAAAAATCGGGATTCAGCGCAACCCCTGGTTTAAAAGAAAGTCATCTTAACAACTAGACCACGGAGGTCATACACAGATAGAAAAAGATTTCACCACATTAAAATAGATTGATACATTTCATACTTCTATTTTTTTATTTGTATAATGATATTCGCGCAATTGAAAACCGCATTTTTCGAAGCAAGACCGTAATATATTCACCAAATCCGCAGGTATGTCAGTAACGAACGAAACGCGAGCCGGTTTGGTCGTGCGGTCGCTGAGGAGGGCAACAGTCTGGTTTCGGATATCGGAAAGGGAATTTGTGAATGTTGTTATTTGAACGGTTATCATTCTTTCGTGCGCCGGTCGTGATCCTAGTTGAGGAATTGTTGAATGGACTGCAACCGTTGACCTTAGAAGGAAACTATTAAAGAATGTTGAGACAAAGCAAATTACAGTGAGTTTATATTGAATTTGTCTTGCCTTTCCAACGAACGTGTTGTTAAAAATCCCTTCGTCATTCTTTGTTGGAAAAGTGTTGTGTTTTTTTTTTCTTTTGGTGGCAATAGAAGGAAATTTAAAGTTTTAGACTAGTGGAATAAACCAAAATTCGATCTGACCAGTGTTACAAAATGTTTAGTGGTATTTGATTGTAACTTTAATGTACAATATAAAGTCAGAAAACTGTAATATGGGTTAAAACATATTTTTCGAATAACCTTACCATGTTATGCTTAACTGTCAGTTATCATTTGTGAAAATTTTCGTGAGCTTAGAACTGTGGAGAATAGAAAGGGAACAATGGTTAAAAGTGGAGTGTTAATTCTTACTACAATTCAAACCGTTTCATTCTTGCTTCATAGTTCGAAATATTTACAGACCTTTCGTTAGAGCAAAAACTGTCGGCGCTCTTTTGTTTAAGAAAAAAAATCTGTCCGAGCACTAGACAATATGGGATTACAAAAATTATTTTGTCATTCTCACCGAAGTCTCTTATTGTTGGCTATGTTTAAAGACCTTTTATTTATTACTATTTGAAGTGTCTTAGTGGGTGTCTAAATCTTTTTAATCTGCAACAGTATTTTTTTGTGGTTATCTTGTTTTTGTGCAAGTCTATTGTTGCGCTCAATGTAACAGCATTTAGTATTTCTGCGATTACAAAATTATTTACAATCAAACTTTTTATTGCAAAATGTTATGAACTAACAACTGATTGAAAAAAAAATAAACGTGAAGGCCAACGAACAAGATACTCTGTTATTATCAAGTATACGCTATTAGACTTGCAGTGTTCTCTATTGTTACTCAATTGGGTTGCGAAAGTTTGTTTCTAATTCAATTACGAGATGGTCTTATCGACCGATTGAAGCATCCTGTTTGTTGTATTCGTGCAATTTAACTGTTTGCTTAAGAAGTTGCGAAATCATTTATCATTCGTTATTCCATCTACCAGATATAAAGTGTTCTTAAACTAGTGTTCTTTTTGTTATGTACATAACTTATAACATTTTTTTTTGTTAAAATTGTAATTGTGACAGTCAAGTTCTTGGTGAATCGATTACCACTCGGTTGAATATATAAAGAAGTTATGGGAAAAACGTGAGTGAAGTATAAAAAAATGAATTCATGTTCTACTTTAAGCCTCTATGGTGATGATCTCATAACAAGTGAAAGGTTTTGGTTTCGATAAGCGATACACAGATACGCGCATCCATCTTTTAGGAATTCTCCGTCGACAGCTGTTCTTGCATTGTGTGCTTGATGGATACTGAATGCAAGATGTTATTCGGCGCTGAAGGAAAATATAATGTAAGTTAATTTAATGTTTTTTTTTTAATACATATCGATTGTTAATAACATTTAAAGCCGCTTTATAAGAATATTTCTGTGGCCTTACATCCTTGTTGGTAAGACTATTGTCTCCCAACCTAAGGGATGGGGGGAATCGATTCCCGTTGGAACCCAGATTGTGCGAATATTTTAAAGTATTGACAGTTGTTTTTAATTCGCAACTTGACTGTTTCTACCCCTGATAACATTTCGTTTTACCTAACCTAACCTAACCCAATTTTAGGGGTGGGGGGGTTCGATTCCCGTTGGAACCCAGATTGTGCGAATATTTTAAAGTATTGACAGTTGTTTTTAAATCGCAGCTTGACTGTTTCTACCCCTGATAACATTTCGTTTTACTTAACCTAACCGAACCTTAGGGGTGGGGGTGTTCGATTCCCGTTGGAACCCAGGTTGTGCGAATATTTTAAAGTATTGACAGTTGTTTTTTTAATTCGCAACTTGACTGTTTCTACCCCTGTTAACTTTTCTTTTTACACTGTCAAATTATATCATTTGATGTAAATTTAAAACATCTTTTCCATATTCTAAAATTCAATGGGGCAGTTAAACATATATACTCGAGTAAGACAGTATCAAAGTTTTCTAAGATGATAGTCAACAATAGTGTTTTGGAGCCAACTTTGATGTATGGGAGTTAAACGTGGAAGTGCAAAAATACTGAGAGGAGCCCAATAAATGCTGTAGAAATACGTGCATTGAGAACAATACAGAATACGTAATGAAGTGATAAGGGATGAATGTGAACTTAAGGCTGATGTGCTAAGTAAGATGAAGAAGAGTACGTTGAGATGGTATGGGCATGTGGAACGAATGAATGAAGAAATATAAAAAAAAACAGATATATAATGTAATTGTGAGAGGAAGACCAAGGAAAGTATGATTGGATCAAGTGATTGCTATTTTAAAATAATTAAACGTAGAAAGTTAGATAAATCTTAAGAGTTATATGAGAAGGTGTATGGATACATACGAGACTAAGGATGTTTGTGTGTCGTGACAGCCAAGTCTGGCGCTCTATCCTCTCTGCCTTCCCCAAAAGGGAAATATCGTGATGGTATGTTTGTATATTGTCGTATATGTATTTATATTGACATTTTATACAGTCTTGTATGAATTCTTTAATTATTTAATCGTTATCTTGCGATTAAATTGTCATTTTTATTCCGAGAGTCCATCTTATCTTGCATAAATACCATTGCACTGTTTCACTGTTGGGGTAGATATAGATAACATAATACTAGACTTTCCTATCGCAGAAAAGCATATTTTGCCTCTTATACATCCGTACACCTTCTTATTCAACACTTACGATTTCTTTTACTCCTTACATTTCCTTTTTTTTCAAAATCTAATCAACCTTTCTCTTGACTTCCTCTATCACAAGTTCTCACATTTACGCTGTATATTTTTCTTTTAATCATTCTTAATTTATTCGTTTTACATGTCCAAACCGTCTCAGAGGGTTCTTTTTCATTCTACATTATTAAAATATAAGTCTTAAGTTCATATCCAACTCTTAAGGCCACACCAAAGTGCTTCGCTAGGTGCTACGTGACTAATAGACTAGGTGACTTCATGCTTGGCCACACCAAAGTGCTTCGCACAAATTCATTTGATATTTGGGAGCGGTTGAGTAAACAAACGATGCCACTCACAAAACTAACCAATTTCATTACAACTTACCATCTATATTTACTTCCTGTGCAACTTCATTCCAAAGTGATTTTATTATAGGTACATTTTTGTATAATTTGCTCGATGGGTTCCACAAAGGCTCCCTTTTATACACAGCTGCTATTAAAACTTCATCCATCTTGTAAAATCACTTGGTGACACAATAAAATTAACCAACACGTCTGTTCGCTATGAGACTTACTAGGTGACTAATCGTCACGTAGCGTGGCTCGAAGGGTACAGTGTACCATTGCGATAGTATGGAGTGCGTTGGTTTGCTAGGATATGTCACCTAGCTCGCAGTGTAGCTCTAAGCACCAAGCGAGGCTCCTACCTGTGTGGCCGAGGCCTTACACTTTCAAGGTACACAGTAGAACCTGGCGTACTTCCAACCAACAAAAAATATATTAAAGAGACCTTAAGTGAAAACCAGAGTTTGAATCTTTTTTTTTAAATCTGAGTTTTAGTGGGGTTTGAACCCGCAACCTCTAAGTTGGGAGACAAGCATCTTACCAACTAGGCCACAAAAGTCGTCGTAAAAAGGTACTGTGGACAGTAAAAATGTTTTTTTTTTGTATTGATTTGATAATATAAAATGATGAATAGATATTATACAATTCATCACAGGTATTTGTAAATAGAGCGACATTGTTGTTAGACCTTCCCAAGAATCAGTGCAGGCGGATTCCTTGTGACGCGTTTGAAATTTTAAATTTAACGGACGATCAAGTTTTTCAATACGTCTTCGGCAGTGTTTCTTAAACTTTGATTATTGGATTCACTTACGCATGTATGTTCAACTGTTTGTATATATAATATATACACATGCCTATCGTCACGCCGTGTCCCTTGCAGAGTAGGCAGATACAATATATCTCCATTTTTTTTCTATTCAAGCACACAAATCACCTTCTCCACATTCATACATCATGAAAATAAGATCAACGAGTTTCTCTTTAACCCTTACAGGCACAGGTAAACTTCACTTTTTTTTACTCAGGCTGCACAAAAAATAAAAAGTCAAGTTTCTCATTATTATTTTTAATGTGTTTGAAAAATGATACATACAAATGCTAAATTAACATATTTCCACTTCCTCGGTAGGTCAAGGAACTCCTGGTGAGGTGGTACAACTTATGTACCACTAGTCCATATTTCCACTGGTACTTTTAATGTACCACCAAATAATGCCGAAATACGAGTACATCGAAGTAAAATTAATTTTTAACCTAAATATAAATTTACCATAATTACTGAAGTTAATTTTATCACAACCCAACTATTTTGTATTAAAATTTAATACAAATATATAACGTTTTCTTTTATACGCACAAGTCGGCACACCAAGAACAACTAACTGTCAATAATATTAGAAGCTAAATGAATTTGAACAGGACCAGACTTGCAGCTGTGCGGATATGAGTCATAAGTATTATACAAAGTGGTACATAATCTTAGCGTTCGTGCAGCAATAGAGAGAGGTTTAATAAGTGGTACATTGCGTGTACCATTGTGCAGTACTGCGTCAAAAAAAGGTGGTACATAACGTGGACCACTAAGCCTGTATGAGTTAAAGACATCACGTAACGCGTTAACGAGATAATCCTTTTTTTTGTTTAAAATGAGTAATTTAATATACTTAGGCAAAAGCTTTGTTAACCCTTCCTGTCCTGTGATGTGTAACTAGTACACATTGCTTCTAAAAACTTTAATATCTCTATAAATATAATAAATACTGGGTTCAGATTTTAGGTATTTCTCCATACATTTACGCATTGAATGAAAAAATAATATTAATAATAATTAGCACTTATCGGCCACATCAGAGATATTTTGTGAAAATCGGGAATAAATTCACCAATACTATCAAACGTGTGACAGTGTGTGACACTAATACTATCAAACGTGTGACAATGGGTGAGAAAGCGACGCTATTCACGTCTCACTCTACTTCGGTATATGGGAACGCAAGAAATAGAATCTCAGTTCGCTCCATTCAGTAGCTCTCGGGCATCCATTTGAGGTGGTCTCTTCGCCCGTTTTGTGAACGTTGTCCGATGTTTTTTTTTCATGTTTTCAGCAATTAAATATCAATTAATATCACTTTTGACTTCAAAATTAATTAATTTAAGCGATTGGCTATGAATATTCTTATTCTTCCGATTTTAAATCGCTCATTTTTACATGTGTATTGATGTGTATTGAATACGCATCAACGGTATGGGCGGATTTTTTTAGCACAGGAAGGGAAAGGTTAAAGAAATCGGGAATCGAACCATGCCCCCCCTGAGGTGGAAGACAGACGTCTTACCAGCTAGGCCACACGGATTATAATCTAATTGGTAAAACATCTTTACAAATGTCACATAAAAGACGTCGTTAAAGTATGTCCGTCTTTTTTTACTCTTTTTCAAATTTCATTTAATTTTTTAATCTACAAATTGGTACGTGTACCACAGGATGAGAAGCGCTGGATTCGTTTCGGTTCTCTTCAGAACCCGTTCTCAGCGTCAGATGGTAAAATGTTGTTTTTAATCTCGTCAATGTCGTTTTCATACATCATTCAGGTTAAAAAAAGACAAAACGTTTTCTGTTTTTTGAAGCTAGACTTTTTTGGTTTTCATTTCTGTTTATGTTGTCAGGGCTCGAGAACCTTCGACATTCGTGGCTTAGTGACGGAAATTATATTAATTAAGTTTTAAAAAATAATTATAAACTAATTAGAATCTAATTTACTTACATTTTCGTATATATTTTATTTACAAAAAGTTTTGTGATGTATTATTAATAGTTAAGGCATTAACACTGTGGAGGATTAAATACATTGTAATTTGTTTTATCAAATAATGTTTATTCCACTTTTTACAATGGTATAACCCTACCGGTTTCAAGGCTTTCACCTCATCTTCAGGGGAGCATACACAAGACTTGTTTGTGCTCCCCTGTCTTGTTTGAATATGAGGTGAAAGCCTTGAAACCGGTAGGGTTATACCGTTACAAAAAAGTTAAATGAACAGTGTTTGATAAAACAAATTACAATATCTTTGCAATAAAATATGTACGATTAAGTAACGTATAACCCTACCGGTTTCAAGGCTTTCACCTCATCTTCAGGGGAGCACAAACAAGACTTGTTTGTGATCCCCTGTCTTGTTTGAATATGAGGTGAAAGCCTTGAAACTGGTAGGGTTATACCGTTACAAAAAAGTGAAATGAACAGTGTTTGATAAAACAAATTACAATGTCTTTGCAATAAAATATGTACGATTAAGTAACGGTATAACCCTACCGGTTTCAAGGCTTTCACCTCATCTTCAGGGGAGCACAAACAAGACTTGTTTGTGATCCCCTGTCTTGTTTGAATATGAAGTGAAAGCCTTGAAACCGGTAGAGTTATACCGTTACAAAAAAGTGAAATGAACAGTGTTTGATAAAACAAATTACAATATCTTTGCAATAAAATATGTACACCGATCCGAACATCTGTTGAACAGTTATTTCCCAAAAATCTCTCCGCTCTTGGCCGAAATTGTCCCATGCCTCCCTCACCCCTCAGCCTTCAACCGTTGAAGCGTGTATATCGGTACCAGTTCGAACAGCATTTAGTCTTGTTTGCGCTCCCCTGAAGATGAGGTGAAAGCCTTGAAACCGGTAGGGTTATACCGTCACAAAAAAGTGGAATAAACAGTGTTTGATAAAAATAAATTACAAAAAATGTGTACGATTAAGTATTGCGCTCTGCCCTATCTTCTTACCCCCACAGGGAAATGGCGTGATGGTATGTATGTATTATTTTTATTTAACATATTGTTATACACACTTGCGGGTTTATTGCCAGGCGGCAATATCTCCCAACCAACCAAACAAAAGTAAATAAAGAAAGTTTACATGGTCGCAAAAAATATTGAATTGATTATTTACCTTTACAAAATTCATGAACAATATATTATACATAGTAAAAATAAATTTATCAAAGGAAAAAGGAGGGATGGTGGAGAGGAAATATATATCAGGAACGAAATGCGTTATAGCGTTGATGAGTTCTGTTTTCTGGTCAGTTTGCTTACGTGTGATGGGTGAGTTGAAAGGGACATTGAACGAAAGGAACAAGGTAAACGGAGCACTTAATGTAATACATATAGGACAACCGCGCAATATCAACAGTAGCTAAAATGACAATACTTAAAAAAGTGTGGTAGTGCCCACTTTGATGTATTGAAGTAAAATTAGGACTTAGCAAAATAATAATAAGATTAATGCTGTGGAAATAAGTGTACTAAGCAAAATTTGTAGTGTCAATGTATGAAAGAAGAAAGAAGGCGGAATGAAAATATCAGAAATTAATGCGTGGGTATAATGGATATTTTAAGATGAAGAAAGCAGCTTTAAGATGGTTTAGACATGTGGAGAGAATGAAATATTTTAATATTTTTCAATCATTCCTTCTATGTACCCAAACCATCTAAGCGTGCTCTTCATTTTACTCAGTCCACGTTAATTCTTTATCACTTCCTTCCGTATTCTATCATACATTGTCATCCCTAATATTTTTCTTAGTTCTTCTTTCAGTATTTTTCTACGTCCACATTTCACTCCCATATATCAAAGTCGACAATAACATACTGTTGTCATATTAGTAGATTTTTATATTGCCCGGTTCGAGTATATGATATATGTTTTAGTACTCCATTGATTTTGTTTCCTATCGTTACACACCGTTTGATATTCTATTTAACTCGTCCAATGCTGAGGACACGCCTGGCGTGTCCATGTAAACATCTGCTTCATGCTCAGAACACGCGCGGCATGTCCATGCCTAAATATTGTTAGTGTATTACATCAGCATACAATATTCGTTCATTACTTCGAAAGAGTCCATCGCATTCGGACGTTTTCATAAATGTAGAATTTATTTTACTTCCGTGAATATTTCACGGGTTGAAACTAGTTTTTATTAATCAAATATATTGAGCACCGATCTGGTTGTCATGCATTTTGTATCAGCAGTGAAAGAGTTAACACTTCCATAATCTGAGTAAATATAATCCAAATAACTGTATTCCTGAACTTGCTCCTTCACGTAAAATAAGTTGTAAAAATCACTTGCATGTGAACTCTTGACAACTAGAGTGTTCCTCGCAAGCCTGAAGAACCAGGGTAGCATGAGGGAGATGGGAGGGGCGGCGAAACGAAGGCAGTAGGACAAGAGACGCCCCGGGCGGTTCAGTCAATGAAGAAGCTATGAGAGAGACATACAGCGATCTAACTGCGAAATACAACAGACGTGCAGTCAGAACATCAATCATTTGAGGGGTAGGCAGAGAGAACAACATACTCATAATTAATTTCAGAAAACTACTTGGGGTTTTTTAAACTGCGTTGTTATTGGATCGTAATTTATTTAGTCAAACACTGTTTATTTCACTTTAAATAACGCTACAATCCTATCGGTTTCCATGCTTTCATCTCATCATCAGGGGAGCACAAACAAGAGTCTTGTTTGTGCTCCCCTGATGATGAGGTGAAAACCTTGAAACCGGTAGGGTTATACTGTTATATAAAGTGGAATAAACAGTATTTGAATAAACAGATTACAATGTCTTGAAACCTCCACAGTGTTAATTTCTTAACCATAAATAATATAATTTTAATACATTTCCAAACAACAAAGGCAATATTGCCGTCGTCTGTTGTCTGGTGGATAGACTTGTTAAGTATCTCTGACATATTGATTATTTATTTATTAACGAAATAAATGTCACTTGAGTTTGGCTTGGATGATGTGATTATAGATCCTGTGTTTTTAGTGTTTTGTTGTATAGATGTCACTTACAGCAGAGACTCAAACCAATCTTTCATGTTTTACCAGACTTAAGAAAAAAGGTTATTTATGCACATTCGCAAATAAGTATTTTTTAAAAAAAGCGTTAGGTTTAAAAATATAATATAAATGAATCGTTAATTTTTTTTACACTTACGGGAATGAGTAGTAAGGCTGAAACCACACCGAAGTGCTTCGTTAGGTGCTAAGCTAGGTTTTACGTGACTCGTATACTAAGTGACTTCATGGCTGGCCACAACTAAGTACTACGCACAAATTCATTTGACATTTGAGAGCGGTTGAGTCAGAGTGGCATCATGTGTTGACTCAACCGCTCCCGACTGTATTTGTGCGTAGCACTTTGGTGTGGCCATGCATGAAGTCACCTAGTATATGAGTCAGGTAAAATCTAGCTTAGCGTCTAACGAAGCATCTTGGTGTGGCCTCGGCCTTAATGAAAATTTGCAATTATGTAGATTGAACAGATATGTAGATTCGACATATATCATATGTAGCATTGAATATCTCCCAGACTCCCCAGACCTCACGCCAATAGTTTTTTTATTGACTTGGACTCGTCAAAGATAAATTTTATGAAACAAAACCGCCAACAGTTAATGAATTGAGAGCAGTCATTGAAAGATAATGCGCCCAAATACCAAAACAAATTATGCGATAACTCAAATAGTTCTTATTTAATTTGGAGTTTTTATCTTAGATGTACCTTAATAAATATTAAATTTATTATCATTGAAGTGTGTATTAAAATACGAAAGGTGTCATACTTGGGTCGTGTACTTAGAGGAGCAAACTACAAATTAATGCACCTGATCATCCAAGGCAAAATTGAAGGCCGAAGAGGTGTTGGCAGGAGGTGCTGCAATATACGTGATTGGACTGGCATAAGGGGCGTTAGAGATCTTTTTCGGGCTGCCAGGGACAAATATGTCTATTCTCAGGTGATATTCAACGTGAGGGGGACCTGACATGACACTGGGAAGAAAAAGAAGAAGTGTGTATACATTTTTTGGGTCACGCTGTAGAACAGTAGTTAGTGTAAAAAGTTCCATCATAATTGCATTATATAAAAAAAATACATTTAAATCAGAAACGTTTGTTTTACAAAGGATCACTTATTTATATGTAGACTAAATATCACTCATAAATTCACAAAATTCAAGGTAAAGGTGGCTGTATATTAAATACCTCCATTGCATAATTTTGTTCAAATTTGAATTTTAATCTTGTATTCACGTTATCTTTTACTAAATGTGGTCTGATTTCTATCAGTCAGGAATTTTTTAATATCATTTTTATATTTACCGTTTATTTCAATATCTCTTATGGCTTTAGGCAATGAATTAAATAATTTAAGAGCCAAGTATACAAAACTTCTTTGTCCAAAGGCCGTTCGTATGTAGGGAATCGGAAATTGTTGATAATGTTGAAAATATCTCATACTACCTTGAACAAAAAGTTCGAAAATCGAAAATACAAGTTTATTCATCAAAATCGACATGGTCTCCTTCAAATGGTCAATTTGCGGTTTTCGGCCAACATTTCTTTGATTTTATCGATGTTTTAATCGGTTTTCGACCTCGACGGCTTGCCGCTGCGTTCTTCATCCTCGACCGACTCACGATCACTTCTGAAGCGTTCGTGCCACCGAAAAACACGTCTCCAACATTTCCAAGGTCTGCGGACCGTTAAATCCGATTTTCACACAAAATTTAATGCAAATTCGTTAATGCACAGTTGATGCCATTTTCAAACTTGTAAAAAATCGAAAACACGCACAAAGGTAGATGTACTCAGTACAGCGTAACTTTTACAAATGTCAAGCTATGACGCTGAAATTTGGAGGGAAGTGTCAATGATAGATGTGGTAACCTAACAAAAAAAAAAAATCAATCGGGTGACTGACAGTGCCACACGGTGGCCGGTCCTAAAACTTTTTGATCAAGGTGGTATACCAGTAAAAAGTTAAATTTCGTATAAATTTGTCGTGGTTTCCTTCAATAAGGCAGTCACGTGACTTAATTACCTCATTTTAAATTTTGAAACGTACTATATAAGGTCGGATTCTAAATACTAATCACAAAATTTTAAGGTAAGAAATTGGTATATTTAACAAAAAATCATTTTATCTTGAATTTTAGGAAAGACGTTAGTTTCATGTTGTGGTGTCATTTTTAGATATTTTTTAAATAAAATACTTATTTTTTATTTTGTATTCATTGTTTTATTTGTGTTCACTACCGGTTTCTATGACCTCCGTCTTCTCGTCAAGTGAAGATGAACTGAATAAAACAGGCGAAGAAAAAAAAAATGTTTTTCCACTTACTTGTATTACATTAATAATCCCCGGCACACGTGTTTTTACCTCCTATCTCGAGGCTCTCGTCAGGTGGAATGATTTCGTCTGAAATTAGTAAAGTTAGAAAAACGTATTTAGTATTTAGGCTGGATTATGAATTCAGGCCTTACTCTCGTGTTCATCATTAAGTATTGAGGAAATATCAGTTTATGTGCGATGATTCCGTCTGCAATATTAAGGTTAGAAAAACGTTTTTAGTATTTAAGCCGGATTATGAATTCAGACCTTACTCTCGTGTTAATCATTAAGTATTGAGAAAATATCAGCGTATAGTATTCGCTATGATTTCGTCTGAAAATTTTGAGGCTAGAAATACATATTTAGTATTAAGGCTGGATTATGAATTCGGACCTTACTCTCGTGTTAATAATTAAGTATTGAGGAAATATCAGTTTATTCGCGATGATTTCGTCTGAAAATTTTGAGGCTAGAAATATGTATTTAGTATTTAGGCCGGATTATGAATTCGGACCTTACTCTCGTGTTAATAATTAAGTATTGAGAAAATATCAGTTCGCGATGTGCAGTTTAAATCAGATGCTCCAATAATCATCTTCAACGTTGATTTCTTGTATGAATATTGCTATTGCACTTTTTGCGCCATTTAATTACGCATATCGCATTTATTCACCGGTCTACAACATTCATTGCTGCATTTTTTATGTTATTGTTCTACTTTAAAGTAGCAATTTATTATTGACATCCGTCTTGGATGTGAGATTGACGTTTGTTCCGCGTGCCAGAACAACAATAACATACTAGTGTAATATCTGTACTGGGGTTCGTATTCACACTGTGTAGGGTGTTTCCAGTTCACCGCTCCTCTTTCTTTACGTCGTCCTTTACTGTCCATGCAGTGAGACTCTGGAATCAGTTACACACCTATATAAGACTCGCTCCGTCCTTGCCATGCTTTAAGCAGCGATTTTTCAGCGTCTTTCCAATCATGGACTAGCGCTACGCTCAAACAGAGATTGTCTATTGGCCTTTCCAGTTCACCGTTCCTCTTTTTTACGTCGTCATTTACTGTCCATGCAGTGAGACTCTGGAATCAGTTACACACCAATATAAGACTCGCTCCGTCCTTGCCATGCTTTAAGAAGCGATTTTTCAGCGTCTTTCCAATCATGGACTAGCGTTACTCTCAAACAGAGATTGTCTATTGGCCTTTCCAGTTCACCGTTCCTCTTTTTTTACGTCGTCCTTTACTGTCCATGCAGCGAGACTCTGGAATCAGTTACACACCAATATAAGACACGCTCCGTCCTTGGCACGCTTTAAGAAGCGACTGAAAAAACTCTTAATTTCTAGTCAGTAAAATAACGTGTTTCATTCCTGATTTTTCTTTTCCTTTCCTCTTCACCATCCCTTCCTTCCCTTTTGATTGATGATATCTCACTTTATATGAAAAATAATGTTCGGGTGACTGTCCGTCTTTGTGGGGTTCGTGGGCATGTGCTCACGTATATGTTTATGGATTTTGTGGGGATGGATAGTCATTTGATTGATTTATGTGACCACGTAACTTGCTTCATTTACTTTTGTCTAGTTGGTTGGAAGAGATTGCCGCCTGGCAATAATCCCGCCAAATTGTATTTGCAATAAAAGTGTTAAATAAATAAATAAATAAATTTCAGTGGGGTAGACGTTGAAGCCTAGTTAGTAACATTCTTGACTTCCATCCCCGAGAGATTTAGGTTCGATTCACGATGGTACCAAAAAGGTCGTGCCAGTCTGATAAAAAGAGTTCTTCTACACATAGTAACAGTACTCAAACGTGCCAAGCGGCAGTATTAACCAATACGTGCAATGACTATTCGCAAGTTACGTGCCTACTCCAGAGGTTCTAAACGCGAAGGCTCGCTTATTTATTTATTTAACACTTCATTGTTAAATAATCTGGCGGGCTGGTTGCCAGGTGGCAATCTCTTCCAACCAATCAGACAAAAATACTTAAAGGAAGTTGGTCGAAAACATATTCAAATAATTATTCATCTTACAAAATTTATGATAAATGTACATAGTCAAAATAAAAGTGAGATATTATCAATTATAGGAAAATGAAGAAATGGTGGAGAAGAAAGGAAAATCAGGAATGAAACACGTTATTTTACTGACTAGAAATTAAGAGTTTTTTCAGTTGCTTTTTAAAACATGCTGATAATAGCGAGTCTTAAAGCATGCCAAGGATGGAGCGAGTCTAACATTGATTTGTAACTGGTTCCAGAGTATCACTGTATGGATAGTAAAGGACGACGCAAAAAAAGAAGAACGGTGAACTGGGAAAGCCAATTGACAATCGTTTACTGGGGAAGACAATGTTGTCTCCCGATCACACTCTTCAATATATCCGAAACACTAATTCGGATATATTGAGGGGTACCATATGAAAAAAGCACATCTGCAGGCGCCACACCGGTGTGTGAAAAGGATAACGGTACTACCGACATAAGGCTAGATACCGTCGTTGCTGGGCCTCGTAGTCGAGGATCCCCTCGCCATTCCAACGTCAATTCAGTTAGAAAGTAAAGCGTGCCGTGGATTTTTTTTAAGTTAGTGATCCGTTGCACACCAGCAAATTCACTGGCCACACCGCTGTGCCGGATCTGATGGCACACCTAAAGTGAGACGATCGGAGCACATTTACATTTTTTTTAAATATATGTATATGACCGAAGTCATAGGTATCCGTATACTACCGAATTCATTCAAAGGGGATTGCGAAGCGCGTGGTTCGAACCAGCAACCTTTCGCACAGAAGTCAGTGCGTTACCGCTCGGCATTGGACCAAGGTTAGATACGATCACGCACAGAGAGGATGTTTAAATTTATTGTAATTTGTTTTATCAAACACTTTATTCCACTTTTTGACACTGTTTATTCCACAAAAAGTGGAATAAACAGTGTTTAATAAAAAAAATAACAATGTCTTTAAACCTCCACAATGTTAATGCCTGAACTATTAACAATATGTTTAAATTTAATTATAGAAAATAACAGAATAAAATATACTTTATTCTCTGGTCAGAAACAAAACTTTTAGATATCAAGGAAGTCACCAATTTAGATATCAAAGAAGTCACCAATTTAGATATCAAAGAAGTCACAAATTTAGATATCAAAGAAGTCACAAATTTAGATATCAAAGAAGTCACCAATTTAGATATCAAAGAAGTCACCAATTTAGATATCAAAGAAGTCACCAATTTAGATATTAAAGAATTCACCAATTTAGATATCAATGAAGTCACTAATTTAGATATCAAAGAAGTCACCAATTTAGATATCAAAGAAGTCACCAATTTAGATATCAAAGAAGTCACAAATTTAGATGTCAAAGAAGTCACCAATTTAGATATCAATGAAGTCACCAATTTAGATATCAAAGACTTCACCAATTTAGATATCAATGAAGTCACCAATTTAGATATCAAAGAAGTCACCAATTTAGATATCAATGAAGTCACCAATTTAGACGTCAAAGAAGTCACCAATTGTTTTCACAAAACTTGGAGAAAACACAATGTCAGAGTAACCAATGGGACCGAAGGTATTCCGATGTAAATCTTCATGGAACTCCTCCCAATTTTGAGAGATTTGTTTGTGTTGCGAACATGCGTCTAATTTAGAAAACGACTTTCTACCATTACTTTTTCCTTGTTGTTCTGGTCCGAGAATGGTCCCCTGCGGGTGGTCATTCGGATTCCAAGAATTACGTGACCAAAGTGGTCACAGCAGGAAATGATGTGACGATTATTAGAATACCAGTACATCCGTTGAAGTAATCGTTATCAGTTAATTTTTACTTCAAATTATACTTCCATTAGGTTAAGTTGACGACTTAAGAAAGAATCACGTTGATGAAGTATTTTTTACGATGAAATTTTCACCTTATCTACTTCTCAATTCAATTCCATTCCATTAGGTTAAGTTGACGGCTCAAAAAAGATGTACGTTTATGAATTTTTTTTTAATTAATTTTTCACCATATCTACATACTTCTTAATTTTACTTTCATTAGGTCAAGTTGACAACTCAAGAAATATGCACGTTTATGAAGTGTTTTTTTTTATTAATTTTTTACCATATCTACACACTTCTTAATTTTACTTCCATTAGGTCAAGTTGACGGCTCAAGAAAGATGTACGTTTATGAAGTGTTTTTTACGATTATTTTTTCACCATATCTACATACTTCTTAATTTTACTTCCATTAGGTCAAGTTGATGACTCAAGAAATATGTACGTTTATGAAGTGTTTTTTTATGATAAATTTTTCACCATGTCTACTTCTTAATTTTACTTCCATTAGGTCAAGTTGACAACTCAAGAAAGATGTACGTTTATGAAGTGTTTTTGTTATTAATTTTTCACCATATCTACATATTTCTTAATTTTACTCACATTAGGTCAAGTTGACGACTCAAGAAAGATGTACGTTTATGAAGTGTTTTTTACGATTAATTTTTCACCATATCTACATATTTCTTAATTTTACTCCCATTAGGTCAAGTTGACGACTCAAGAAAGATGTACGTTTATGAAGTGTTTTTTACGATTAATTTTTCACCATATCTACATACTTCTTAATTTTACTTCCATTAGGTCAAGTTGACGACTCAAGAAAGATGTACGTTTATGAAGTGTTTTTTATGATTAATTTTTCACCATATCTACATACTTCTTAATTTTACTTCCATTAAGTCAAGTTGACGACTCAAGAAAGTTTCGGTGCTTCCTCAGACGACCCTAGGCCATCTTAGGAACTGTTACATAGTCGAGCTGAATTATGTCTTCGTACAGTCCAGTCAACGGTTCCTTGTTGGTGTTGGTCTAAACCCAAAATAGATTCCCAAACTTATTAGACTCGACGCCCATTTTTCAACGTCAATATTTTTCATCGCCCACCTTTGGAAAACTGTATCTTTATTTAAGATAATAGTAAATAGTAAGCGTATCTTTGCGTATTTTTTTTATATTCACCAATATATTCATGTAACATGTGCATTTTTATAATTTCACATAGGAAGTTTGGAAATAAAATAATTTTGAATTGAATTTATAAAGTTATTTAATAAAATAAAACACAAAAATATACACTTATAAACAAAAAAAATATAATTATTCTAACTCTAACTAATTTGAAACAAATAAGTAAAATCAATATTAACATTTAATGAGAAGGATGAGTGTTGACCTGGTGTTGTGCTATGAATTTGTCATTATTCGGCACTATTTTTGTCAATATCACCCTTAAATCTCCCCGGACTTGTAGTATATTTGTAGTCGATTCCTCTTTTTAGTTAAAACACTTATGACTGCCACTAAATCCACGTTCAACTAAATAGGATGACGGAAATGGAATAAAAAAATCTTCGTTTTTACACGACATTATTTTTTCAACAATCTGTTATTGCCCATTTGACTCCTCACATCGCCCACCAAATTCTTCCAAAGCCAGTATTGCCCACCAAGATTCCTTCATCGCCCACAAGCGGGCGATATTACCCAGTTTGTGAACCTATGCTCTAAACCAGGCGTCGGCAACCTATGGCACGCGTGCCAGGCTTGGCACGCGATGGGGTTCTGAATGGCACTCTACAAATAATCAGGGAAATCGCGAAAATATCGAGACGAAGTGATTTTTAAATAAGAGAAAATGTTTAATTATAATTATTTATCTAACGTGGCTCGTCTATCTAAATCTGGAAGATGACTCTATGGAAAAATCGACTGCTATATTAAATTGTTGGATGTCATTGCCGGAGAGATTTAATTGTTTAAAGAAAATTGCATGTGCTCTCCTTTCCGCTTTTGGTTCCACATATCTCTGTGAACAAATTTTTTCTCACATGAAACATATTTTGAGTCCACAAAGAAGTCGTTTAACAACTGAACATTCAGAATCTTGTGTGAAATTAAAAGTCACAAATTATACCCCTGATATTGAAATATTAAGCAAAAATGTGCAGGGACAAGGTTCGCATTAAACTTTTTTAATTTATGTTAGAATTTTATGTTATTTTTTAATAAATATGTTTAAAAGATAAATTTGGTATAAAATTCTTCTCCTCTAGAACCCCATTATATAATTGAGAATTAAGGCGGCACCCTGAATCATATTGGTAGAGTGGCTTGTTTAGAGTCTAAACAATCTAAACTCTCATTTAGGAATACCATCATTTGACATTGTCAACATATCCGATAACCAAGCTAATTGGAATTTATTAACACTTAGAGTTATGTATCTGGTTTTCTCCATAGCACTCTATGGAATGAAAATATGGACGCTGATGTTTCGCTATCCCACAATAGTATTTTAGTGCCAACTTTGATGTATAGTAGTGAGTAGAAATGTGTGCACTGAGACGAATATATGAAGTGACAATTTATGACAGAATAGAGAATGAAATTCGGAATTAATTTCACTGATGGACTTATGCATCAAACAAAATTATTTTAACTTCAACAATAAAATATATAAACAAACAAATGGTTTAGCTATTGGCTCACCGTTGTCTCCCCTTCTCAGTGAAATATTTATGAACTATTTTGAAAAATGTATTTTTAGGAGTAAGTTTAAGTTAACCAAAAATGTTTTGTGCTGGTTTAGGTATGCAGATGACATTCTTTGTGTTTGGACGGGTACCGATAGACAATTACACCAATTTCTTAAATATTTAAATTCAATAGAAACTTTTATAAAATTTACACTAGAAACAGAACAGGACGGAAAATTAAATTTCTTGGACCTAACATTATCTCGGAAAAATGGCACATTTGACTTTGATATATATAGGAAAAATACTTATTCAGACTCTATAATTCCAGCAACTTCCAACCATCCTAATAACCATAAATTCGCCGCCTTTAACTGTATGCTTCATAGATTGCTCAGTGTCCCATTAACCGACGACAATTTTAAAAAGGAATTAATAACCATCAAAAAAATTGCTACAAATAATGGCTATCCTGGAAGCCTCATTGATTCACTTTTAAAAAACAAAACAAAAAAGAAACTTATAAAATATTATATATTTAACGACACCTATAAGCATACCTATAAATGGAGCAAAGTCCTATTTATAAAAAAATATATCATATGAAATAACCAAAAATATTCCAAGTCACATAAAGCCAGCTTTTTACACTAACTTTAATCTCCGGAAACTCTTATTTAATGGGAAAGGCAAAAATGGAATACTTAGCAACAGTGGTGTGTATAAACTTTTATGTGCTGACTGTGATAATTTCTATATGGGAAAGACAGGAAGATCTTTTGAAAAGAGATTTCGTGAACACAAATCCGCCTTAACAAATCCTCTAATTTATTCTGAAATGGCTAATCATTGTCACCTTGAGAATCATACTTTTTCTATCGATGATGCCAAATTCTTACATATTAGTGGCAACGGAAATAAATTGGAGAGATTAGAGGCCCTAGAAATTTCTAAGTCAGTATACCGATCGGAACATCTGTTGAACAGTTATTTCCCCAAAATCTCCCCGCTCTTGGCCGAAATTATCCCTAGCCTTCCTCACCCCCCAGCCTCCAACCGTTGAAGCGTCTATATCGGTACCAGTTCGAACAGCATTTATTCTTGTTTGCGCTCCCCTGAAGATGAGGTGAAAGCCTTGAAACCGGTAGGGTTATACCGTCATAAAAAAGTGGAATAAACAGTGTTTGTTAAAAATAAATTACAAATAGAGAATGAAGTGATAAAGGATGAATGTGCTGCAAATACTGAATGATTAATGCAAAACTTCGAAGTATGAGATTTTTTGACTATCATCAACGAATGTGCATGTCTGTTAAAAATGGAATTTATATTTCAACTGGAAATACTATTTTCACATAGTCAAAGAACCTTACAATCCTGGCTAAAACAGAAGTTATGACTGTGTAGATAAATCGAGACCTTACAATTCTGGTTAAAACAGAAGTTATGACTGTGTAGATAAATCAAGACCTTACGATCTTGGCTAAAATAGAAGTTATGACTGTGTAGATAAATCGGGACCTTACAATCCTGGCTAAAACAGAAGTTATGACTGTGTAGATAAATCAAGACCTTACGATCCTGGCTAAAATAGAAGTTATGACTGTGTAGATAAATCTGGACCTTACAATCTTGGCTAAAACAGAATTTATGACTATGTAGATAAATCTGGACCTTACAATTCTGTCTAAAACAGAAGTTATGACTGTGTAGATAAATCTGGACCTTACAATTCTGTCTAAAACAGAAGTTATGACTGTGTAGATAAATCTGGACCTTACAATTCTGTCTAAAACAGAAGTTATGACTGTGTAGATAAATCTGGACCTTACAATTCTGTCTAAAACAGAAGTTATGACTGTGTAGATAAATCTGGATCTTACAATTCTGGCTAAAACAGAAGTTATGACTGTGTAGATAAATCTGGACCTTACAATTCTGGCTAAAACAGAAGTTATGACTGTGTAGATAAATCTGGATCTTATAATTCTAGCTAAAACAGAAGTTATGACTGTGTAGATAAATCTGGACCTTACAATCTTGGCTAAAACAGAATTTATGACTATGTAGATAAATCTGGACCTTACAATTCTGTCTAAAACAGAAGTTATGACTGTGTAGATAAATCTGGATCTTACAATTCTGGCTAAAACAGAAGTTATGACTGTGTATATAAATCTGGACCTTACAATTCTGGCTAAAACAGAAGTTATGACTGTGTAGATAAATCTGGACCTTACAATTCTGGCTAAAACAGAAGTTATGACTGTGTAGATAAATCTGGATCTTATAATTCTAGCTAAAACAGAAGTTATGACTGTGTAGATAAATCGGGACCTTACAATCCTGGCTAAAACAGAAGTTATGACTGTGTAGATAAATCGGGACCTTACAATCCTGGCTAAAACAGAAGTTATGACTGTGAAGATAAATCTAGACCTTACGATCCAGCCTAAAACATAATTTATGACTGTGTAGATAAATCTGGACCTTACAATCCTGACTAAAACAGAAGTTATGACTGTGTAGATAAATCTGGACCTTACAATTCTGTCTAAAACAGAAGTTATGACTGTGTAGATAAATCTGGACCTTACAATCCTGACTAAAACAGAAGTTATGACTGTGTAGATAAATCTGGACCTTACAATTCTGTCTAAAACAGAAGTTATGACTGTGTAGATAAATCTGGATCTTATAATTCTGGCTAAAACAGAAGTTATGACTGTGTAGATAAATCTGGACCTTACAATTCTGGCTTAAACAGAAGTTATGACTGTGTAGATAAATCAATTCGATCAATACCTAAAAACGCTAAAATTCTTGAGATTCTATATGATATATCTATCTATGTAAGTTATGTTAGAATGTAAGGTACCTTGAATATTAGAAAAAGACGCCAAATTTACATACTGCCTCTATTGTATATCCTTAACTGTCTCGCCGCCCCCTCTTATCTCGCCGAAAATTTCCAATTATGGATTAGCGCTACGTTCAAACAGAGATTGTCTATTGGCCTTTCCAGTTCACCGCTCCTCTTTTTTTCCGTCGTCCTTTACTGTCCATGCAGTGAGACTCTGGAATCAGTTACAAACCAATATAAGACTCGCCCCGTCCTTGGCATGCTTTAAGAAGCGACTGAAAAAACTCTTAATTTCTAGTCAGTAAAAAAACGTGTTTCATTCCTGATTTTTCTTTTCCTTTCCTCTCCACCATCCCTTCCTTTCCTTTTGATTGATGATATCTCACTTTATATGAAAAATAATGTTCGGGTGATTGTCCGTCTTTGTGGGGTTCGTGGGCATGTGCTCACGTATGTGTTTATGGATTTCGTGGGAATGGATAGTCATTTGAATGATTTATGCGACCACGTAACTTGCTTAATTTACTTTTGTCTGGTTTGTTGGAAGAGATTGCCGCCTGGCAATAAGCCCGCCAGATTGTATTTGCAATAAAAGTGTTAAATAAATAAGTTTTCGATAGAATTGAAAAGTCACTTGTCCTCTGTTAATCTTCTGTAAGTTAATATATCGAACTAGTTATGAAGTTAATGGTCGGGAAACAGCGCGAGATCAAATTATCGTTAAAACACCATTATGAAATGCGAAGAAATAATTTTCTTTCTAGCACTGGTCACGTTTCGATACGGAACACATGCCATGGCCGAAAAACCCTGTTTAACAGATCAGTGGTTCTCAATATATGAAATTCAGAAATACAATACGATAGGCAATCTCTGATGATTGGCTGTCATTGTGTGGATGAAAGACGCATGTGCGTGTATTCGTTTATTGTACCCACGTTGTTGTACTTCAGTAAGCACATAGTCTTGATAGACTAAACCCAAAGTTCCCATGACTAAAAGATCGAAGTTCCTTGATGATAGACATGTTTAATCTGCTGCAGTCTTCCTTTCGACAGTTTTATTACGTAACATTTTTTTTTTCATTGCTTAACAGCGCTATAAAAATTTATAATAAGCTGCATATACTTCTTAAATGCGGAAAACATAAATTTAGATGTAAAACTAGTCTGGAAGTGAATCCACCAAGAATCGAATCCGGGACGCCCGTTTGCTTAGCATGAATGCTAACTGTTAGACCACGATCTCCGACTATATTCAGAAATACCTATGTAATATTTAATATTAACTATAACTATATCGGAGGAAATAGCACGAAGGACAAAACTAGTATGGAGCTCATTTCGACGTTTGAAAAACATCTTCAAAAGTAATCTCGCAATATCTTTGAAGCGAAGGATCTACAACCAGTTTATTTTCCCAGTACTTACGTATGGTTGCGAGACATGGACGCTCACAGTAAAAAACTCAAAAAAGCTCCAGACCGCACAAAGGAGCATGGAGAGATGCATGTTGGGATATACTAAAAGAGACCGTAAACGAAACACCTGGATTCGAAATATAACAAAGGTAGAAGACGTTATAAAGGTGTGCAAAAGTGTTAAGTGGCAATGGCCAGGACACGTACCCAGAATCTCAGACTTCCTATGGACATCCGGAATAATTCATTGGTACCCAAGAGGCATAATGAGACCCAGAAGAAGACCGAAGGTACGCTGGATAGATGAAATCGGGAATCATGGCAGCATCACATGGCATCAATGAGCAAAAAAACCAAATTATTTGGAGTCAACTTGGAGAACTTCATCCAGCAGTGGATCGACCCTGGTTGACAATGATGATAACTATATGTATAGTATTCCACAATGAGCTTCATTGTATACTATGCAACCTGGCGGATATTTTACTATTTCAATCCATATATTCATGTTTTTCTTTATGAGTTAATGTTATTCTGTTTGAATTAAGTTTTTTTTGTATGAATTAACGTTTTTATATATGAATTCATATTTTTTCTGTATCAATTCATGGCTTCCTATATCAATTCATGATTCTCTCTCTTATTTTTCTGTAGCTGTTGTCAGATATTAATTCTAAGACCGTTTTCTGTAGCTGTTGTCAGATATTAATTCTAAGACCGTTTTCTGTAGCTGTTGTCAGATATTAATTCTAAGACTGTTTTCTTTAGCTGTTAGATATTAATTCTAAGACCGTTTTCTGTAGCTGTTGTCAGATAATAATTCTAAGACCGTTTTCTGTAGCTGTTGTCAGATATTATTTCTAAGACCGTTTTCTGTAGCTGTTGTCAGATATTAATTCTAAGACCGTTTTATAACCACAGAAATAGCGTTTTAAATACTTCATTTTTTAAATACTGAAGTCTGACATATCAATCAGTGGTACATGTTTTTTTCTCCGTGGCTTGTTTCTAATTGCATTTGTCACGATATTGTCGTGACTCGATAAAGTCCCCTTTATTTTGCCTTATCTCAGATCTCCCCCGACCTTCGCGCATTCCACTACTGCATAGACAGTCAAGTCATATTAAAATGCAAATACTCGTATATCGTGTTTTGCACATATCATACTGACATACTGGATGTTTTCTGCTCTGCGACCTCCATAAATTCGTCTGTCCAGTCTCTATTACTTCCACGGTATGCCCTCCATTCTCTATTACTTCCACGGTATGCCCTCTATTCTCTACTACTTCCACGGTATGTCCAACATTATCTATTACTTCCCTGGGTCTTGTGACATTTGAGAAGTGTCATGTATGACATTTATAAAAATGGAGTCGTATATAAGACATGTCAGCATCACATGGCATTAACGAACAAAAAACTGAACTATTTTGAGTCAACTTAGGGAGACATTCATTCAGCAGTGGATCGATCCTGGTTGACAATAATGATGATGATACCGTAAAAAAAAAACAATTGATGGGTTTAAATTTTTAAATTTACACAAGTTATGGCAATTAACTCAAAGGGTTGAAATTAAAGAGATATGTAATCATTCAATCTGTATATTTTTGTGAAAAATTATCTTGTAAGGTTATTTGAAAAAAGGGTATAATGATAATTGAACCCGCAACCCCCGGTTATTGAAGACTAGCGTGTTACCAATTGTGCCACGTAGGTCATCATATGTGTGCGTGCAAACTTGAGAATCTCTGCGTAACTTAGCATTGTTCTCAAGTCATTAATTTAAAACTTGGGATATAAAACAGTAATTAAAAACAATGCCATCACGAATCAGAAAAAAAAAAACTTTACTGATTCGCGATGGCATTGGATTCGATTTATATCTGAGAATCGACACAGTTGGAGTTATAACAATTTGCGATACGGTTTAGCTATTGCGATGCAATATTTATATTAACTGTAATGTCGGCTATATGTGGTCTCAGGGTCCCCATGTCTATGACAGTTCCCCCTTTCGTAACTTTATATAGAGGCGATTTCGTAACGCACCTTTTTTAGCTGCTGGCTGGCATATTCCAGCCAGTCTGTTTTCTTGCGCCAGGTGTCTGAAAAGAGTTCTTGTATCTATTAAGCATTTGAATACGCTGATAGCTATAAGTCTGCTAATTTGCATACATATCAGACCTCATTTTAAATATTTTCTGTAACGTTTTGCCAGTTTATATCTGACTCAATATAAACATACCATCACACCATTACCTGTTGAGGTAAGCAAAGAAGGAGCACCAATATTTTCTATCACGATATACTCGTTTCCTCCACATTCGTACATGGTGTCATATAGTTTATTCTGTTTCTCATACTCTTGACCTTTCTTTCATTTGGTCTTCAATTCTTTTCTCGGTTACCTTATAACACGGTTATTATTTTCTCTTTTCAACTCAATAACGACTTACGTTATCTTGTCGGTAAGACGTTTTGCCGGCTATGGGTTGCGGGTTCGATTTCCATTGGAACGAGCCCAGTGACCCATAATATCGGCATACGAGATCCCCGCATGTCAGGAAAGCCACTTTAAAAAGGTGGAGACACAACTGGTGTTATACTCCACAAAACAACAGATCCAAGATCTACATCAATAGAATAAACACTACTTGCATCAGTAGAATAAACACCGTTTGATCAAGAAATGTTCTTAGTAAATTTTTTAGATATTGGACCAAAAACTCGCACATCTAACAGAACTGCAACACTAGACTATAATCAGATGAGTCAGGAAGATAATGCGGACAATGTCCATCCTAACTATGAGGTTAGGATGGACATTGACAGAAGACCATACATAGTGGCACACGAGATCCCCGCAGGACATCGCATGCCAAGAACACCATCTAAAAAGTGGAGAAACAGCTAGTGGTATACCCCGCAAAATAACAGATCCAAGTTCTACCATCAATAGAAGAAATACTACTAGCAGAAGAAGACAATCCAACATATAAGATTAATAGATCACGAAATACTTTTAGAAAATCTCTTAGATATAGGGTCAGGAAACTCTCATATCTAACATACTTGCAACACAGAGGATATAGTCAGATGAGATAAGAAGAGAAGGTGGTACTGGCGTGACTATGTTGATAGAATGGACAATGACAGAATACTATACATAGCGGCACACGAGACCCCTGCAAGACATTGCATGCCAGGAAGTTCACCCTTAAAGTGAAGATTTATTTATTTTATAAAGCTGACATATATAGGTAAAACCCTATTACATACAAATATACATTATATACAGCAACAACAAAATGAAAAATTGTAAACATGAAATATTAGTTTAGCCGAAACAACTAACTCCGATTACTAAGAAAGCTCAAAATACTTTCTTTAAAAACATTTTTGAAGATGTCAATATCCGAGGCCTTGTTCAAAAGGGATACCCCGTGATACAGAGGAAGAGCATTTGGCAGGTTCGTTCTGTTAATTATTGCCAGTCTAAACAGGTCAATATTTTTTTCGGTACCTCCGATAGTTGTTAGGAATATAAAACCATATACTCGTTGTTGGATTAGGTGTAGCTCCCGTCAAGTAACTTAAAACTATAAGATATCCCCACACCCCTCATCACGCTAATTAAGTGTCCCAAACTTATTTGGCTGATCATCCACTTTTCAAAGATAAATTTTTCAGCGCCCCCCTCGGTAATACTATATTTCAACCAATAATAAAATTGTAAGTGTTACTGATTTTTTTTTATTTCACCCAAATATGCCGGTAATTTTTTTTTATTTCAAAGCGCTAGTTTGGTGATAAAACAACGTTTCTTTTGGAAAATAAAACGACCCTTACATTATACTAGTGCTCTGCAACCTTTTCTCACCTACGACACACCAAAATTCTTCCTAGAATTCCGCGGCACACCAAAAGCTAAAATATATAGGTATTAAATTAGGCATGAGTCTTCAGCGACGCGCATAAGGGTCATTTTTCTTTGTCTATGACTAATTTGGTGCGGCCATGGTGTGTACAAAGCACACTACGCAGTTTTCAACAGTTGGCACCAGTTATTGTGTAATAAATACATAATGAAAAATTGTAAAATGTCAAATACTCGTACATTGAATTTGACCGCGGCACACCTGTATCCGGCTCACGGCACACCAGTGTGCCACGGCACACCGGTTGCGGAGCACTGCATTATACGATCGTTGGTTCAACGGTTAATATGTATGATTCTGGATATATGGATGGCAGCGAATCTACATAGTCAAGTGGATAAGTGTTCACTTAAAAATGTTTAGGCGGCCAATTTTTTAAGCATATTATTGCCCACTCGCTCATCAACAACCCCAGATCCTTCCAGCATCTACAGAAGGGCGGTAGTACCCACTTTGGGAAACTATGCGCTAACAGACAATTGGTGCTGAACGGTTTCTAGAAAATAACAGATCCAATGTCTATATCAAGAAGAATAAAAATAAATACTGCAAAAAAATGATGAAGACAATTCAAAATATAAGATTATGTTAACGTATTTTTTTTAATTCAATGGTATCATAAATTGGATGATACATCAAAACAAATAACTACATTAGCATCGCCCTGAATGAACCATTCTATTAAAGTGTTCAGACTATGACGTGTTTCTTATCAGTGACACCAGTTCCTGTTGACTGTACGTACCACTGAAGCGATACGAGTACAAACACACATTAAAGCAACAATAAAGAGAAATGCCCCCATAATTCCAGGAGCACACGTTTACTGGAACATAATCACTTAACTTTCTTACTTAGAAACGGTTAACTTGGCGTCTACGGGTCCAATGATAAGGGTCATTAATGCAGGACTTTCACATAGTTACGTTCTGAATAAGTAAATATTGTCGTTTTTAGTTTGTTACCTTTTCAAAAGATGTTTGTTGATGGGTCGGTGCGGTATTGTTCATTTATTTGCGAAAGTAAAATTCGTGATAAAGGAATAAGGTTTTGTTTAATTAAGCGTTTTTGTATTTCCGCAAAATTGACATTTATTTCGTTAATAAATAAATAATCGATATGTCAGCGATATTTAAAAAGTCTATCCACCAGACAACAGACGACGGCACCTTTGTTGTTTGGAAATATAATATATCAAGATTATATTATTTACGAGTATAGTTAAGGAATTAACATTGTAGAGGTTTAAATACATTGTAATTTGTTTTATCAAACACTGTTTATTCCACTTTTTGTAACGGTATAACCCTACCGGTTTCAAGGCTTCACCTCATTATCAGGGGAGCACAAACAAGACTGAATTCTGTTCAAACTGGTACCGATATACACGCTTTTAACAATAAACATTCGGGTTGGGGACTGTGGGTGTAGGGAGGGATGAGACAACCTTGGCGAGCAGCGGCGAGATTCTTAGAATATATGTATTTGCCAGATGTTCACCCCGATACACTGACTTAGAAATTTCTAGGGCCTCTGATCTGCCCAATTTATTTCCGTTACTACTGATATGTAAGAATTTGGCATCATCAATAGAAAATGTATGGTTTTCACCGTGACAATGATTGACCATTTCAGAATAAATTAGAGGATTTTTTATTAAGGCGGATTTGTGTTCACGAAATCTCTTTTTAAAAGATCTTCCTGTCTTTCCTATATAGAAATGATCACAGTCAGCACATAAAAGTTTATACACACCACTGTTGCTAAGTATTCCATTTTTGCCTTTCCCGTTAAATAAGAGTTTCCGGAGATTAAAATTCGTGTAAAAAGCTGGCTTTATGTGACTTGGAATATTTTTGGTTATTTCGTATGTTATGTTTTTTGTAAATAGGGATTTGCTCCATTTATAGGTATGTTTATAGGTGTCGTTAAATAGGTATAAGTTATTTTATGAGTTACTTACATCAGACTTAAATTTCATCCCTAATAACTCCATTTCGTATTCTGTTATAATTATCCACCACATATCAATATTCTTCTAAGTGCACGCAAATGAGAGAGTGCCATACTTTCCTAACGCGACACACATCTTTTGCATCTTGTACATCCATACGCCTTCTTATACTGCTCCTACAATTCCTCTTAACTTTTTATATTTCTTTCTTTCAAAATTTCGTACACTTGGTTCAACCATACTTTCCTTGACCTTTTTCTACCACGCCTTCTTCTCAAATCTGCACTGTATGTTTATCTTTTTAATAGTTCTTTATTAATTTCGTTCCATATGACCAAACCATCTCAGAGTGGCCTTCTCCACCTTACTCAACACATCAGGCTTAAGTTCACATTCTCACCCCCTAATCACTTCATTTCGTATTATTTCATACACTATTCGGCTCTTTAAGTTTAGTTCCACGTCCATGTTTCACTCCCATACATTTGTTTCACTCCCATAATTGATACTTAAATACTGTTGTAAATTGTTATCTTGGCAGATTTTGATACGGTCAAGTTCGAGTATAAACATATGCTTTAGTGCTCCATTGACTTTGTTTCCTAGCGCTATGCGTCTTTCTATTTTAACCTCTTCAGTTCTGAATTAATTCTAAGGTTTTAAAAAATATTCTTGCTTGTGAGTGTAATATTTACACTGAATGCAACATTATGTCGTATTAGTTTAGATAGATGGCGCACAAAACGTTCAAAGTCGATAATACAGTATCCTACACTTCATTCGTTATCACTGATAACAGAAATATATCATGAACTTGTTAACAAAGTGCATATTAACTCCGCGTCCATTATAATGGACGCCAGGTCTGAAAAGGTTAAACTAGTGGAAAAACTCTTCGAACATATCCGTAGTCTTCAGTGTTTTGTATTCCTCGTATCCACGGAGCCTTGATACATGTGCTTTTAATAAAAATCACCGTCTTCTTGTTGTCTTAAGAAGGCGGAAGCCTTTTTGTACTCCTGACATCATCAATGCGTTTTTATTTTTCTTCGATATTTTTCCCATCAGCTTTATGGTGAATTCTTTTGTGTGCAGTGTCATTCTCAAGTCTCCGCTCAAGTTCTGCGTTAATTGTAAATAACCTGGCTATTGTCTAATTGTCGGTGCATTTAATACTATTGGCTCGATCATCGGCATAACAATGCAAGGTAAATGTTTTCCTATCGATTTGTTGCAACATGTTGAAACACAGCTGTGTCAACATAATGCCAAGGCAATGCGGGCTGGCACGGACTATAATATTATTCATTAGTCAGATCGCTTATAGTTGTCGGTTAGCAATTTCTTTATCAGTAGTTTTTTTTTTTGACAAATACTTTAATTATAACGTTGAAATGTGCGCACTTAGAATATATGCTATAAAACGCCTACATCCAGGACAGTCTGCAGACTGGGACTCCACATTCTCTCATGTCAGACCAAGACTACAAATCTGTGCATGGTGAAGGACAGGCGTCCAATTCGTTGCAGGCGATAAAATACAATAGTGCAGCTTTTGACCAACTACCAAGCAGTATACTCAACAATTGATTCAACTACTTTCAGCACATCACCCTTATTGTGAATGTTACTAAACAAAATACGAGGCATATCCAGAAAGTAAGTGTACTGAATTTTTGTAGGTTACATTTTTTTTTATTTAAACAAAAAAATTACGTGGTTACCGTAGTACATATGTAAGCTATTTTTCGACATAGTCGCCATTTCTCTCACTGCAGGTGGTGAAGCGGGGTATCAACTTTTTGATGCCTTCCTCGAAGTAGTTTCCCGCCAACCCCTCCGTCCACTTCTCCACCTCCTCCTTTACCTCCTCGTCGGTTGAAAACCTTTTTCCACCCATGTGCAGCTTCAGGGAGGTAAAGAGATAGTAATCTGAAGGTGCTAGGTCAGGGGAATGCGCGGGATGGTTCAGGACATCCCATTTAAACGAGGCGAGCAGTTCCTTCGTGGCGTTGGCCGTGTGTGGTCTGGCATTGTCGTGCAGCAGGCAGACTCCCTTTGTCAGCATGCCTCTCCTCTTGTTCTGAATCGCCCTCCGCAATTTTTTTAGGGTCTCACAGTATCTTGCAGAGTTGATGGTCTCCCCTTGAGGCATATATTCAATTAAAATTATGCCTTGACAGTCCCAAAACACGGATGCCATGATTTTCTTGGCTGAAATTGTGGTTTTGAACTTTTTGGCGGAGGGTGAAGAGGTGTGACGCCACTGTTGAGACTGCCTTTTGGTTTCAGGCGTGTAGTGTACAACCCAAGTTTCATATCCAGTAACGATGGAGTGGAGAAATTCATCTCCATGGAGTTTGCAGCGCCTCAAAAACTCTTGCCTTTTTACAAAATTTCGCACTTGGCGGGAGATTGGGTTGACATTTTTCACGAAACGTGTTGTCGCGTCGACACTTCTCAACGTACTGACCTCGAACCGGTCTCGTTGCGGAGGGGAAGGGTCAGGCTACACGGAAGTGTAGCCAACATGTCGAAAATAAAATCCATCCGGTCGTGAGAGCCTCAGTACACTTACTTTCTGGATACGCCTCGTACATTTAGATTAATATTAAAAAGGACAAAGAACACTCGTTAGATGATTTTTTTTATTTGTGGAAAAGTAATACAGAATGACGTGATTAAGGATGAATGTGAACTTAAGATTGAAGTGTTGAGTAAGATGAAGAAGAATACGCTGAGATGGTTTGGACATGTGGAACGTATCAATTAAGATATACTAACTTAAGAAATATGCAGTGCAAATGTGAGTGGAATTCGTGAAAGAGGAACACCAAGGAAATTATGGTTAGATCAAGTGTAAGCTATTTTGAAACAAGGAAATGTAAAAAGTCTGAAAAATCGTAGCAAATGTAAAGCACGATGTTATATGAACACTACACAATATACTACATCTAAAGCCGAATGTGTTTCTATCACATATCGAACGATCTATAAAGTTTCCTTTGTGGTTCGTATTCACTTGGTAAGCTTTTTTACGAAATATGTTTTTCTGAATAATGCAGATGCGGGAAAGTGCCTTATTTAATGGCCGCAGCAACTAACTTCCTATCATTACACTTACTGTACCGGACAGGTACAAATACTGTAGATAGGTGGTTGGTCGCCGCGTAGCGCTCAGAGAATCGAGCTAGCGAATTCCGTAGCGAAGATCCAGCAGAAGAAGAAGAAGAAGAGCAGGGAGAGATTCCTCTCAGGCAGTCGATGTAGGGTAGCGGGTCTCAAGTAAAAACACGGTAAAATCGGTATTAATGAGAAGTATTTAATGACGAAGAAGTGAGAAGCACAATAGAGAAGTGATTTCCAAATTGGGGTGCCCTCTATATTAATTAATGGTCAGTCGGCCATCACAAGCGCCCATTGCCCGCGAAAAATAACAACTTTCGGGGTTTGGGCCTTGCTTACGCCAACTGGCCCCCGACCTACTCCGATCGCCTCGCCCGGCAAGTCACTTATTTCCAGTGCGGTCGCGAATGCGATCGGAGTCAAACAAACATACATTTTAACATATGGAAATACAAAGGTTTACATACAAGCATTTTACATATTATTCAAGAACATATATCAGATTTACAAGGACAAAGAATAGCATCGAATTCACATACAAGGAACATATACAAGAGTTCATACACAGTTTAAATTGACGAATATTAAGGTGAATTTCCCTCCAGATCTACACGGCATTGTCTATATCATCATACCACATACACACACACACACACACACACACACACACACACACACAAGGGCGACGGCACACGTCCGATACACTTACTATACGAGTACATTTACACGGTATATTTTATTTGTTTTGTTAGTATTTCTTCATTCATTCGTTGCACTTGCCCAAACCATCTTACTCAAGACATCGGCCTTAAGTTCATATTCATCCCTAATCACTTTATTCTATATTCATTATCCCCATTTATTCCCCCCAGTCATACATTATCCCCATTTATTCTTATCAGTGCACACATTTCTACAGCATTTATTCGACTCTTTTTAAGTCTTTTTCCACGTCCACGTTTTACTCCCATACATTAAAGTTGATACTAAAAATACTGTTGTGAACTATCATCTTAGTAGATTTTGAAATTGTACGGTTCGAGTATATATGTTTTATTGCCCCATTGACTTTGTTTCCTATCGCTATATTCCATTCGATATCCCTAGTAACTCTTCCATCATCTGAGAAAAAACTATAGGGTGGCGCAACAAGAACTGCAATTTTAAATTTACCGCAATTTTTCAGCCGTCAAACGTATAATATTTATAATGGGCATACGTCATCTGCATAACATTTTATACATTAATCATGCAAGTACAGTACCCGGCGGTAAGTAATACACATCGGACTTAAGAAAGAGACTGTCAGCCATAATCGGCTTACTTCGGTTTTGTAGAGCGTCGTCTCTTTCGCTACTTATACTTTGAAGTGGACGCGACCATATCCTAGAACGCTTGACAACGACTGACAAATCGCGACGGAACACATGTATGAAAAACAGAGACGACGCTGTACAAACCCGAAGTTAGCCAATTATGACCGAACGTCTCTTTCTTAAACCCGATGTGTATTACTCACCGCCGGGTACTGTACATACATGATTGCAGAAATAAATTTAACATTGCAGTTCTTGTTGCGCTATCCTATATTTAAATAACAGAATTCTTCAACTCGCAACAATTTGTAATTACTCTGTGTTACATATATCGCATTTACTTTTTCTACTACATTTTTCATAGCATCGGAGTTCGCTACATTTAATCTCAGATCTCACTCTTCACATCTCTCATACAATTTACTTATAAGACTATGCAAGAATGACATCTCGTGGGTTAATTTCTATGTAGAGATTTCTTCCAGCCAACCAGTACGTTCAGTCAGTCTATGCTAACAGTTGGAATCGATCTGACGTACGAGTATATTCCTCCTGAGATAGGACATATTTGAAATGAAATTAGACCACACATTAATATCAGGTAATCATATTGGAATGCGATTGCAAGGCGAACCGTGAAATGTGTTTAATTTGCTCGAGAACGATTGCGAATACCAACGACTCTTAATCGGTGACCTGTTAATTATAATTTTCTTTATGGAACGGAAACATGGATATTGTTCGTTGTTTGACTTATGATGCCGACGTTTCGAAAACGTTGCAGTTTTCATCTTCGTTTCATAAGTGGATGCGCGCCAGATACCGTTGGCCTACAGCAGAGTCTCAACCGCAACGTGAGCGCTTTTATCCGTCCAGGTTTGCGACTCATGGTTCCTTCCCATTATGGAAGAACAAGTGCGCGTCTTCCACAAATGTTATTGTTTATTTTCATTAAGAAGTCACTTCGTTTTGGTTATGGTGTACCATGCTGATTTAAGGTGAAATCCGTTGTCTCTGTTAATATTGTTAGGATGTTTACTTACAGTACTTGGCGGTAAGTAATACACATCGGGCTTAAGAAAGAGATTGTCGGCTAACTTCGGCTTTGTAGAGCGTCGTCTCTGTCGCAACTCTGTCTTGACAACGACAGACAAATCGCGACGGAACACGTGTATGAATGACAGAGACGACGCTCTACAAAGTCGATATTAGCCGATTATGGCCGACAGTCTCTTTCTTAAGCCCGATGTGTATTACTTACCACCGGTTACTGTACATATTTCTATTGGCTCTTTGATGAATCGGGCTTATTAACTCTAGTTTACCGTTTATTTTTTATTCAAATAAAAAAAAACAGCGGTCTGTCTCGATGGAGTGTTCGGCCAAAGGTGATTTTTTCGGGATAAGTGAGTCTGAAAGCTCTCTTATGTTCACCGTTCTTGCTGTTTCTTCTATATACACCTTCTCACATCTCTGACAATCTGTAGATTCCGCTTGACCCTAAAGGATCGTGGTCGTTGGTAGATGTTATTAGGTTTCTCAGCTTTGACATATCACTGAAGATTGTTTTTATGTTTTCTCAAGATCTTGGCAATTCTGTCTGCTGGAAGTAAAGCCAAGTTTGGGAAAGGCTGGTGTATACAACAGATATCCAGTATCTACTCGTAGATCGGCTCAACTTGTGTGTCTCGCACGAATAAATATATGACGAAGCAGATAAGAATCACGCGGTCTGCACTAACTTTCTGTTGTCTTCGAAGTATGTTGGGGATTTTTACACGAAATGTTACAAACATACGTGCATCCTTCTTGTCGTGTAGCTCATGACTGAGTATCGTGACTCCCATGATAGCCTCTGACGACTCCTCTCCGTGAATTCCTGTACTCCGCGGCTCGAAGGGCAGTTGTTAAGGGTAGTCCAGTCGCGTAACTTGGACAGTCCAACGCATCGTGATCCTTCCTCTTGTGAGTCGTCCTTCCACAACTCCAGTAACCACAAACCTCTCCAAACTGTCTCCTTGGCCACGAGCAACGTGCCCGAAGAATTGGATGACTCGTCGAAGTCATATTGTCGACTAGTCTGTGATTCTCAGTTCTTCGAGAATGGAGGTGTTAGTTCGCCTTGCCGTCCATGGAATTCGTATCGGAGGGCTCGTCGAAGACATATATTATCGACAATATAAATGAACATATTAAATTTAATTAAATTCTTCGTGTATAATACAAATTTAAAATATGATAAAAGGAATATGTGTTTATGCTATATTTTTTTATATACTCGTACATAGATTTTAAATATAAAAAGCAAAAAAAATATTCAATAAACTTTCACGACGATATAAATTATGCCAAAAAATATTGCGACACAAATGACTGACTAATAAATTATGAAATATCCACTTAAAAAAAAAACAACGGACGCGCAAACCTTAGCGACATTTAACATAAATCATCTTAACAAGTGATTAAGAATCTTCTACAGAGATGGCAATATCTGTACTAATTGTAAAATATATAACATAACTTTGTCATATTGGTAACAAAAATATGTTATCGCTGATATAACCGCGATTGACCTGTGCGATACGTGTTTATTGTGCGGATAAATTCATACTTGGCATTGAAACTGTTAATAATTGCGTGCACGCATTTTAACTGCATTTACTCGAATTCAAATGATCTTCCTGTCTTTCCTATATATAAATTATCACAGTCAGCACATAAAAGTTTATACTCACCACTGTTGCTAAGTATTCCATTTTTGCCTTTCCCGTCAAATAAGAGTTTCCGGAGATTAAAATTAGTGTGAAAGCTGGTTTTATGTGACTTGGATATTTTTTTTTGGTTATTTCGTATATGTTTTTTTTATAAATACGAGGGTTGCTACTTAAGTTTTGAGACAGACAAGTAAAAACAAATATTTATCATCGGAAATGGCTTTACTGTTTTCAAAATACTCTCAATGAAGATCAATACACTTTTGCATGCGTTTGAACCAATTTTCGAAGCACTTTTTCCACTCCGAATGAGGTAACTTCAAAACATGCGTTTTGAACGCATCAACCGCTTCTTCAGGCGTCGAAAAACGTTGATCTCGCAATTTATTTTTGATGTTCGGGAATAAAATGAAGTCATTGGGTGCCAAATCAGTGCTGTATGGCGGATGACCCATCAATTCCAAGTTTTGAGTGCTCAAAAAGTCACTTGTTTGAGCCGATGTGTGAGAGCTCGCATTGTCGTGGTGGAGAATGATCCGTTTTCGGCGGCTGGTTTTCCTCATTTCTCCGAACACTTCTGGCAAATTGGTGGTGTACCTTTCAGAATTGACCGTACGACGTTCAACTAAAGGCACTGTTGCGACATGAACATTTATACCGAAGAAACAAGTCACTATTTGCTTCGAAGTGCTTTGTGCGCGAACAACTTTTGTTGGATTTGGCTCGTCTTGAAAGACCCATACAGTCGTCTGCTGTTTAGTTTCTGGCTCATATGCATTGATCCATGATTCGTCGCTTGTCACGATCTTATAGACGTCTTTTGAAGCACCGCGATCGATTTTTTTTCAACATTTCTTTGGACAAATCGACACGAGCCTTTTTTTGAGCTTTTGTCAAATTATGCGGTATCCAACGCCAAAAAATCATTTTGACGGCTAAATGTTCATGCAATATTGAATGTATGCGAGTGGAACGAATGCCCAAACATGCCTCAATCTCACGATAAGTCATATGATGATCTTGCAATATCAGTTTACGTACAGCATCGATGTTTTCTGGCACAACAACCAATTTTGGACGACCATCACGAAATTCGTCCTGGAGCGAACTACGACCACAATTGAATTCGGAAAACCAGCGAAGCACAGTGGCCCGGGATGGTGCTTATACATCTTAACATATACATACTATATTTACTACTGTTTTTTATCAAATAAGTCGTAAAATTTTCAATTGATTTCTATATGTTTTTGTTGTACTTTTTTGTGTGTGTTGGTCCTTTTACGAACTAGGGTAATACTCGTATGGAAAGGACTTAAATTAATAAATGGAGTTTAATTTCTTGTATCATAGAATATTTCTTATATCGTAAAACTTTCATTCCATTAAAATAATGGCATTTACAAGAACTAATGATATTTTTTATTGTCGCATTTACGACTGAGGTCATCGATTTTATTTTGCTGTTAATGCAAATTGCTGTTATTGATGATTCGGCGTTTTATATACCAATGGAATTATTTTGTCACGTTTTCGACATTCAGCCGCTTAAGTTCCCATCAACAACAACAAATTGCACCAAGATAAACCAGCAGATACACCATATCATCGTTTCTCAACATATCTACTCGTATGTCTTCCTCAGTTCAAACCCTCGTCCCTTCATTTATCAATCCAATAGGGCGGGGTATAATGTCTTCCAATAAGAGAAATAAAAACTCTTATCGATTTATTTATTTAACACTTTTATTGCAAATACACTCTAGCGGGTTTGTTGCCAGGCGGCAATCTCTTCTAACCAACCAGACAAAAGCAAATGAAGCAAGTTACGTGGTCGTATAAATCACTCAAATGATCATCCATCCCCACGAAATCCTCAAATATATACGTGAGCACATGCCCACGAACCCTACAAAGACGGACAATCGCCCGAACATTATTTTTCATATAAGGTGAGATATCATCAATCAAAAGGAAAGTAAGGGATGGTGGAGAGGAAAGGAAAACAAAAATCAGGAATGAAACACGTTATTTTTCTGACTGGAAATTAAGAGTTTTGTCAGTCGCTTCTTAAAGCGTGCCAAGGACGGAGCGAGTCTTATATTGGTTTGTAACTGATTCCAGAGTCTCACTGCATGGACAGTAAAGGACGACGTAAAAAAAGAGGAGCGGTGAACTGGAAAGGCCAACGGACAATCTCTGAGCGTAGCGCTAATCCATGATTGGAAAGACGCTGAAAATTTTCGGCAAGATAAGAGGGGGCGGCGGGACCGTTAAGGATACTATACAATATATACAGTATGTGAATTTGGCGTCTATTTCTAACATTCAACCAGTTCAATGCCTTCTGGTATGAAGGTATATGATCGTACTTTCGTAGGTTGAAAATGAATCTTAGACACACACACATTTTGAAGACACTGTAATTTGTCCAGCTGTTTTATACAGGTCAAATATTATTTTAACATAATTCAAGAGACCGTAAAAAATATTTCGTTATACTGAATACGGGAGAAAAAGATAGTAAAAAATGTTTTATTTCAGACTTAAAAAGTAGTACCTAAAAATAAGCTCAATTTTTTTTCAATTAATAATTTTATTTTGAATTGACTATTTTTTAAATTCACAAATCTACAAAAAAATTACAGAGATGGCAGTATCAGTACTAATTGTAAAATATAGCATAAGTTGTATTAACAAAGACTTGAAATATAAAAAAACCAAAAGAATATTAAATTAGTGTTAAAGTTCACAAAGCTGCAAATATTTTACAGAGATGGCAGTATCAGTACTAATTGTAAAATATAGCATAACCCCACTAAGTTGTATTAACAAAGACTTTAATTATAAAAATCTAAAGAATGTTAATATAAGACTCGCTCCGTCTTTGGCATGCTTTAAGAAGCGGCTGAAAAAACTTTTAATTTCTAGTCAGTAAAATAACGTGTTACATTCCCGATTTTTCTTTCCCTTTCTTCTCCACCATCTCAATTTATATGAAAAATAATGTTCCAGTGATTGTTCGTATTTGTGGGGTTCGTGGGCATATGCTTACGTATGTGTTTATGGATTTCGTGTTAACAAAGACTTTAAATATAAAAAATCAAAATAATATTAAATTAGTGTTAAAATTCACAAATCTATAAATATTTTACAGAGATGGCAGTATCAGTAATAATTGTAAAATATAGCATAACTATCAAATTGGTAAAATAAGCTTAACCGTGAATAGACTGTTCTGTACGTATTAATTCTGCGGATAATTCCGTCGTTGGCATTGAAACGGTTAAAACGGAATTCGTTAGACATATTCTTAAATGAACGTTTGTTTGATTCAACATAAAATGTTCGTTATACTGAAAAATTCGTTACTTGTAATGAGATTTGACTTGTATATATTTTTGCACGAGATGAACATGTTGAGGAACATTTCATGAAGTCATTATTCGGGTTATAGGTCAATCAAATGTCGTCAGATGAAATCGTGACTCAATATTTTATTGATGATAGATGATATTAACACATTAAGACCCGGAAGCAAACTTAACATTTATAATGTTTTTTTTAAATGCATATTTTTAAATGCAATTTTTTTTTTCAAATATGCATTCATACTACCGTGATCAAAAAGTTTTAGGACCGGCCACCGTGTGGCGCTGTCAGTCACCCGATTGGAATTCTTTTTTTTTTGTTAGGTTACCACATCTATCATTGACACTTCCCTCTAAATTTCAGCGTCATAGCTTGACATTTGTAAAAGTTACGCTGTACTGAGTACATCTACCTTTGTGCGTGTTTTCGATTTTTTACAAGTTTGAAAATGACATCAACTGTGCATCAACGAGTTTGCGTTAAATTTTGTGTGAAAAATGGATTTAACGATCCGCAGACTTTGGAAATGTTGAAGAAGTGTTTTTCGGTGGCACGAACGCTTCAGAAGTGGTCGTAAGTCGGTCGAGGATGACGAACGCAGTGGCAGTCGAAAACCGATGAAAACATCGATAAAATCAAAGAAATGTTGGCCAAAAACCGCAAATTGACCATCAGAGAGCTGGCAGAGGACTTGAACATCGCTTATGTCGAACATCCGTTCAAGACATTTTGGTTAATGATTTGGGCCTCAGACGTGTCGCTGCAAAACTGGTGCCGAAATACCTCAATTTCATGCAAAAAAAGGACCGCGTTGAAATCGCGAAAGACATGATTTCCATGAGTTTTTGACCAAAAACAACACGAATACTATCCAGCAGCCTTCGAATTCACCTGATCTGGCTCCCTGCGACTTTTTCATGTTCAACCGACTTAAAAAACCGTTTCGCGGAACGCGTTACAGCACCCGAAAGGATGTCATGAAAAAATCGGAGACGGCTCTACTGGACATACCGAAAATTGAGTACCAGCGGTGTTTCGAGGATTGGATCAAGCGCTGGCGTAAGTGCGTTGCAGTCGATGGGGAGTACTTTGAAGGGGACCATATCAATTTTGATGAATAAACTTGTATTTTCGATTTTATGAATAAAGTCCTAAAACTTTTTGATCAAGGTACCATTATCTCGTTTTTTTCCTGGTGGTGTAGACAGACAGGAAAACACGTTAAGCTTTCTTTCTTCTCCGCATCCATACACTTGTATTACAGTACAATTTGATGAGCGTATGCCATGTGGCAATCTCTTCCAAACAACCAGAAATATCTCAAAAGAGACTTTAAGTAAAAACCATAATGGGAAAAAATAACTTTGGTTTCAACAAGAATTGAACCCGCTACCTCTGGGTTGAAAGTCAGGTGCTTTATTAACGAGGCCATGGAGGTTGTTTTTCCACAGTTCCTTATGTTTAGTTTACTCCTTACCTTTCCTTTCAGAATCTTATTCACTTTCTCCAACCATTCTTTTCTTGGTTGTTTGTTCTCTTCTACGACTCCTACTCATGGTTGTGTTATACATTTTTTATTCAGTTTTTTGCTTCCAATCTCTTCAACATGTCCAAAGCACCTCAACACGGTCTTTCTCACCCGACTTGTCACCCATCTCTTCAACATGTCCAAAGCACCTCAACACGGTCTTTTTCACCAGTTCAGTTCATCGCTCCTCTTTTTTTACGTCGTCCTTTATTGTCCATGCAGTGAGACTCTGGAATCAGTTACATACCGATATAAGACTCGCTCCGTCCTTGGCATGCTTTAAGAAGCGACTGAAAAAACTCTTAATTTCTAGTCAGTAAAATAACATGTTTCATTCCCGATTTTTCTTTCTCACTCGACTTGTCACCCTTCTCTTCAACATGTCCAAAGCACTTCAACACGGTCTTTTTTACCCGACTTGTCACCCATCTCTTCAACATGTTCAAAGCACCTCTCAACACGTTCTTTTTCATCCTATTTGTAACCCATTTGTTCAACACATTCAAAGCACCTCAACACGGTATTTTTTACCCGACTTGTCACCCATCTTTTCAACATGCTCAAAGCGCCTCAACACACATTTTTTCACCCCACTCAACAGTTTTATTAATAATTATTTTGCATTCAAAGCACCTTAACCTAGTCTTTTTAACTCGACTGGTCACCCGTCTCTTCAACAAGTCTAACGCACCTCAACACGCTCCTTTTCACCCTATTTGTAACCCATTTTTTCAAAGTGTCCAAATCACTTAACATTTCACCCGACTTTTCACCCATCTCTTCAATATGTTCAAAGCACCTTAACCCACTCTTTTTCACTCAACTGGTCACCCATCTCTTCCACAAGTCCAAAGCACCTCAACATGTTCTTTTCACCAGATTTGTAACCCATTTCTCCAACATATTCAAAGCACCTCAACACGCTCTTTTTCATCCGGCTTGACACCCATCTCTTCAACGTGTTCAAAGCACCTCAACACACTCTTTTTCACCCTGTTTGTAACCCATTTCTTCAACATATCCAAAGCAATTCAACACATTATTTTCCCCCGACTTATCACCCATCTCTTCAACATGACCAAAGCTCCTCAACACAGTATTTTTCACCCGACTTGTCATCTATCTCTTCAACATGTTCAAAACACCTCAACACACTCTTTTTCACCCAACTCAATAGTTTTACTAATCATTATTTTGCATTCAAAGTATCTTAACCTACTCTTTTTCATCCGGCTTGTCACCCATCTCTCCAATATGTCCAAAACACCTCAACACACTCTTTTTCACCCTATTTGTAACCCCTTTCTTCAACATATCCAAAGCACTTCAACACATTCTTTTCACCCGACTTGTCACCCATCTATTCAACATGTTCAAAGTACCTTAACCCACTCTTTTCACCGGGCTTGTCACCCATCTCTTCAACAAACCAAAACACCTCAACACACTCTTTTCACCTGACTTATCACTCATCTCTTTAACATATCCAAAGCACCTCAACATGGTATTTTTCACTTGACTTATCACTCATCTCTTCAACATGTCCAAGGCACTTCAACACATTCTTTTCACCCTGCTTATCACCCATCTCTTAAACATATCCAAAGCTCTTTAACACGGCATTTTTCACCCGAATTGTCACTCGTCTCTTCAACATGTCCAAAGCACATCAACCTATTTTTCACCCGACTTGTCACTCGTCTCTTCAACATGTCCAAAGCACATCAACCTATTTTTCACCCGACTTGTCAGTCGTCTCTTTAACATGTCCAAAGCCCATCAACCTATTTTTCACCCGACTTGTCACTCGTCTCTTCAACATGTCCAAATCACATCAACCTATTTTTCACCTGACTTGTCACTTGTCTCTTCAACATGTCCAAAGCACATCAACCTATTTTTTTCACCTTACTCAGCAGTTTTACTAATAATTATTTTGCAAGGAGCAGAAGAGTTAAAATCTTGAACTGATAGTGTTTGTTTATATTTTGGTAGTTTTATGACTTGTGTCATCTTTGAAAGGACATACTTTATGTGGCATTCATTGGTCAACATGTGTGCAAGTATCTTATGGTTTCTTGCGATGTCAAATTGTTCCTGTGACAAGTTTATTTTTATTTTCGACTTGAAATATGATGATTTCGTTATGGATTCTTTTTGAAAAGCATTTTTCAAAGGTATTTTTTTTTTAATTATAAGTCATTCAATATTCATTCTCATAATTACAATTTAGACTTGTCAACATTGTTTATTTTTCAACTTATTGCTATGTAACAATATCTTCTAACCAACCGGAAATATGTAAATGAAGACGACCTCCGTGATCTGGTGGTAAGACGCTTGTCTGCCGATTCGGAGGTTGCGGGTTTGATCCCCGCTGGAATCGAGATTTTTTTTAAATGGAATTCTTGTCTGATTTTCACTTAGGGCCCATTAAAACATCTTTCTTGTTGGTTGGAAGAGATTGCCACATGGCAATAAACACGCCAGGTGGAAAAAAAAGAAGATGTTTGGGCGATTATCCGTCTTTGTGGGGCTCGTGGGCATATATATGCTCACGTATGTGTTTATGGATTTCATGGGGATGGATAGTTATTTGAATGATTTATGCAACCATGTAACTAGCTTAATTTACTTGTGTCTGGTTGGTTAGAAGAGATTGCCACCTGGCAATAAGCTTGCCAGATTGTATTTGCAATAAAAGTGTTAAATAAATAAAGATGTTAAGATGTTCGGGTGATTATCCGTCTTTGTGGGGTTCGTGGGCATATGTATGCTAACGTATGTGTTTATGGATTATCGTGGGGATGGATAGTCACTCGAACAGCATTTAGTCTTGTTTGCGCTCCCCTGAAGATGAGGTGAAAGCCTTAAAACCGGTAGGGTTATACCGTCATAAAAAAGTGGAATAAACAGTGTTTGATAAAAATAAATTACAATGTCTTTAAACCTCCACAATGTTAATGCCTTAACTATAAACAACACATTTGAATGATTTATGCAACCATGTAACTAGCTTAATTTACTTTTGTCTGGTTGGTTAGAAGAGATTGCCACCTGGCAATAAGCTTGCCAGATTGTATTTGCAATAAAAGTGTTAAATAAAGATGTTAAAGAGGCCTTAAGTGATATCCAGAATAGAATCTTTAAAAAAAATCTCGCTTCCAATGGAGATCGAACTCACAACCTCAGATTTATAGGCAGGTGTTTTACAACTAGCCTATGGAGGTTGTTATCTGCTTAGACTGACAATAAGCAGAACATATTTGCCAAGAGCTCTTCCTCAAACACAACTTATTTTATTTTTGTGATATTTTTTAATCTATCAATAACAATGGGCATGAATCCCGTGTTAGAGCGCCCTTAAGAAGAGTTTGCTATCTAAACAGAACTATATTGATTGCTCTTTTATTATTATTATTATTATTATTATTGATTGAATTAGGTACGATCATATAACTTCAAACCGAAGGAAACAAGGTTGGATCAAATGGACCAGATTTTGAAAGAAGTATGATAAAAGAATATTGTGCATGACGAGATGCATGAATGTGGAAGAGGCGAAAGTTGTGTGCAAGGATAAAAAAGTTTGGAGATCTGTTCTTTCTGCCTACCCTGCAAGGTATATAGCATGATGATATAAATGCGTTTACATTAAATTGTTTTCTATTAAGCATTAAAATTCACTTAAACTTGAGAAAATGTAGCATGGTCCCTGTGATAGTTCACAAATTTGCCCCAATACAACCTTGTAACGATGTTCAGTAATTTTAATTATTTTATCAACTTTAATATGAGCCTCGATTCTAATAAATAGCAAGTTATTTAGGTAAATACATTACATAAAACTAACGATAATGACAAATTAATACATCTTGTTACAAATTAGCAGAAATGTGGCAGTTTGTTAAAATCAAATAATATTCGGTGACGTTTGTTAAAAGTCACTACGTTAGTCTGCATTGGCTAGGGATGGGGTATACGATAGTTGGATTTTCGATTTTTTTATATCTAAAATTAAATGTTCGTAATTAGTATTAATTCATAGTGAATCTTGGCCTATTTAAATATAGATACAAATCATACAATACATTAGAAAGTCAGTATAATAAAAATTAGGAAACTTTGGCAACACATTGATTTGATTAAGTACTATTTACAGCGTCTTCAAAATATTTGTCTAAGATTTATTTTCAACCTACGAAAGTACGATCATATAACTTCATACCAGAAGGCATGTGACCGATAAGTGCTATTTATTATTAATATTATTTTTTTCATTCAATGTGTAAATGTATTACGGAGGAATACCTAAAATCTGAACCCAGTATTTATTATATTTATAGAGATATTAAAGTTTTTAGTAGCAATGTGTACTAGTTACACATCACAGGACAGGAAGGGTCAAACTAATTTTGAATAATATTGAGGGTCGACGTAGAATCGGTGGAAGGTGTCTTTCTTGGCTAAGCAACACTCGGTTGTGAATGGACAGATGGATCCAGACAATTGAGAAGCTGTGTTGTGCCGCCAAAGGCAGAGGTATATTTTTAAATAAGTCTGGAAAAGATCAGACACGACTCATGAAGAAGAAAAATAATTATTATTGATTTTCTTTATCCTGTACATGATGTACATAAAATTATTTTTTTTGCCTAAATCCATACAACAATCTTCCAGGTCCAGCTATACCCAGCTTTGTGTCTAGATCGCCCAGAATTTTAATTAATATGGATCAGTCTTATTATGTCCAATGAAATTAGTTGGAATATGTATTGATATATAATATTTTTTGTGTTTCAGATGGACGCCAATTGCGGTAGTGGGAGTAGTGGCAGCACCCCACAGGAAGATGTAGCCTCACTCAAACGTGAGGTCTCCACACTTCACAATGCCCTGCAGCTTCAGTCTTCCACCCTGGCCAGGGAGCAGAGGAGGGCCGGTGGCCTGGCCGTACGACTCACCCAAAGGGACACTCATCAAGAGGCAAGAAGAGCACACGCAGACAAACAAGCCGCTGCTCTTCTAAGAGCATTGCTTGTTCTCGAAGCTTCACTCAGAAGAGAACAAGCTACCATTCTCCAAAAGCTACAAGCAAAAGATGTTCAGATCCAAAGACAAAGAGAAGAGATACAAAGGTTAAAAAGTGAAAGAAGAACTCATTGTGCTAACTGTCAACAGATAATAGGTTTCACCAGTGAACAGACAAATATAGAAACCGATCCAGAGTTCCATAGTTTGGACAGTGTAGAAAATCACAAGTTCGAACGGAGTATGAGTTATCATGAGAGTCATCAACAGCCTTTTCAAAAGAACTCGAGACTTAGTAAAAGTTTTCAACTACCAAAGAGCGACATCAAAGGTGGTAGTACAAGTAGCAGTGAAGAAGTCTTCGATAGTAATGACACGGCTTCCCTTCAAAGCAAGGGGACTTACGTAAAGAACAAACAAGCCTTTGTACGTAAAGACGTGACAAGACGATCAAGAAAGTTCTCAGGAAGGAGACATAGTAGCGCTTACTTAGATACTGTTCAAAAGAGACAGTCAAGAACTCAAGGCAGTAGTTCCAGCGCTGAAGATGGACCGATGTCGGAAAGAGATTCTAAATTTCATCCAGACGGAGTCGATAATTGCGATATCGGCGAAGAAATATCTAAAGACATCCAAAAGGCTTCAAATAGAATTGACGAACTATTAAATAATGCGAATTCTTCGAATCACGTAAATGATAATTTACCAGTTAGAAGAATTGACCGAAATAAACAAAGTCCAACCTTAAGTGGTAAAATTGATAGCCTTCACGGAATCAGAAAACCGGTTAATAATAATTTAAACAATTGTGATGGTACAAATCCACATGTTCCTAAAGAATCCAGTTTATGCTTCGAGAAGCCATGGTACACTAACGTAAGTGATCCAGAACCCGAATCGGACTCTCAATACGGCACTAATGTAAGGTTAGGAAAGACTAATTGTAGATCCAACAGTGATAAATTATCTTCAGGAACACCTTCGAAGACAGATAAGGCTGGAAACAGTTTGGTTAATGGTGCAGTGTACAAACATGAAAGTGTTCAAATGCCAGTTTCACCTGTTTCAATATTCAACAACCAATCAATAAGTGATAAGGATAAATCTTCAGTAAATCATGATAGTCTTAAGTCTTCTAGTTTACAAAGTAAGGTGGATAGTAAATCTATCTCTTTTGAAGGGTGCAATAACAACTTTGATAACGAACCAAATGAAAATTGGTACGCCAGTGCTAGTGATCCGGATGATGATCAGTCGTGCGAAATTTACAAAAACAACCCAGTCTTAGAGTGCGTCAATCAGATATTGTTGCAGAATTCTCTAGATGAAAACAGCAGTGATAGTCCGAGAACTTATGAATCGCCAAGTCCTAAGTCTTCGACGAAACGAGTGCAATTTTCTACATTGAATAGTATTTCGTTTGATGAAAGCGTAGGTAAAAATGGTCAAGAGTGCAACAATGCATTTTCGAGAGAGCTCCAAAGATTACCGGAAAGACGAAGTTCCAATAAGATCGTAAAATTTAGTCTGGAAACTGCTTCGGAACACAGTTACGAAGTACCTATAACCTCAGAAGGGTTTAATTATGAAGTACAAAGTATATATAGCAATGATTATGAACCTATTTTAACTATGCCTAATGAAGCTCAAAGGATCACCAAAACGAAACCTGTTCCTTTACCACGTAATAGTATTAATAAGGGGAATGGAGAATCATCACCTAAGAAAATGTCTAATGTGAAAAATATAGCCATGAGCTTGGAGAACAAAATAAACAGTAACCATTATGTAGATATGGAGACTAAATATGGAAATCCACCTGGAGCCATCAATAGGAAGAAAGTGCCACGTGTTCCGCCCGCTTTACCACCTAAACCAAAGAACCTAGTTTCCAAATTCAAATTAAACAATTCCAACTCAACCGGCACGAACAGTCAATTAACGTTCGGCGCAATGAACTCGGATACCGTTGTGTCAAATCAACGGACCACTGATGTTCCAAGCGCAAAGTCTAAAGTCCAATCGAGCAAAAGCTCCATAAAGTCCGGCATTTCTACCGAGCCTGACTACTGTTCCATTTCTGAGATAAACGTTCCAGTTGTCAGCAGCGGTAAACGTGGTCTCATTTCGACGCAGGCTACTGTCGAGATACATACTGAGAAATTTTCACCGAATATCGATAAGAGATCAGTGCCTAAACTTGCCACCATATCAAAAATCACACCAAATAAAATTACTGATAAAGATATACCAAAACTTCCTCAAGTCACGGAAATTATTATACCTGACGATGATGATATCAATGAATCTCCTAAAATAGCTCATGAAAACTTTCCAGGGAAACTCCCTCCTCATTTACTGAGTACTGGAACTAAAATGGATCATAGAAACTCAATTCAAATGGGACACTCGGTGTCGACTATCCTCACGGATATAAAAAACAGAAGAGCTAGTATAGAAGACGTTAACAAAAGTTTAATGTCTGCGGAGAGAAATTTCTCGAATGGACAAAAATCTGATAGGAATATAAAAATAGCGGAAAAATCTCGAATAGAACTTCCTATTTTCGAAGCGGTCGAAAATGAATGTGAAAAGTTCGATCTTTCTCAGAATTTCGAAGAGTTCAAGATTGACGATTGTGAATTTACTGCCGAAGAGTATAGAATAAGCTCTAACAGTGATAGCGGAAGTACGGACAGCGCGACGGATGAAGCGAACGCCAATGTTTTAAATGAAACTGCTAAGTTAAATGATGTTTTGACTATAAGAAATCCCGCGGAAGGCCCTTACAGAATAGAATTCACTGCCGAAGATGATTTAAACGCCAAGAACTTAGCATTGAATTCGGCTACCAATGGCATTGATTCGTCGAAAGTCTCATTAAAAAACTATTCCAAGATGTCTAATAAACCGGATCTTTTATCTAATATAGATAATGTTGAGACAGACTCCGTAAGATATTCAGATTTGGAATCCAGCAACTCTTCAAGCAGTAATTGTGGATCTTATAACACTGTCAAATGTGAACCGGCTACATTCGCCAAAGAAACACTCCCAGCTGTTAAGATTGACAAGCATTCAGTTCCTTTTGAATATTTTTTGGAGTCATCCGGACTCAGCAGTAAATCAATTCTTACACCTTCAAGACCACCAAACTCAAACCATAAGAGCGTCCAGAAACCAAAGGATATCAAAATGAAGTCTAAAGTGCCTCTAAATCCTGGAAGAGTGACTCCTTTATATGAACGATTAGGTGCTAACACTGCTATTAAATATTTCGAACCATATATATAGAATTTTATTTTTGGTTGATTTTTTAGTTTTGGGCCACTTTGACAAATGACATTGTGTAGATATGCAACATGGCGATAATTTTCTCTTTTCTAACTTAACCTCTTTGTGGGGTTTGTGGGCATGTTCTTGCGTATATGTTAATGAATTTCGTGGGGATGAATAGTCATTTGAATGATTTATGCGACCACGTAACTTGCTTCATTTACTTTTATCTGGTTGGTTGGAAGAGATTGCCACCTGGCAATAAGCCCGCCAGATTGTATTGCAATAAAAGTGTTAAATAAATAAATAAATAAAACCTAATTCAAATTATTACAATATTAACATGATTATTAGTTTCATACTTGCGTAAGATGCGATTTAAAACCACTAAAACTCTTGACAATATCAGTGGCTTAGTTGATAATGTAAGTATGTCTTTCACCTACAGGTTTCAGGTTCGATTCTCTGTGGTAACAAAAAAAAAACAATACTTTTGGGTTAATATTACCCAAAAAATTGCAATTGTCATCTCCTATGATAAGCTACGTGCACTTGGAGAGATTACTTTATGCTTCTCATAAAATTGCTGTTTTTGAGATAGAGGACATAAAAATAGTCAGAAATCTATTAAGAACTGTCAAAAGTTTACATAATTCCCATTATGAACTATCAAAAATGTCTAAACGATTCCCATTAGGAACTATATAAAAAAATGTCCAACACGATTCCCATTAAGAACTATACAAAAAAATGTCCAAACGATTCCCATTAAGAACTATCAAAAATGTCCAAACGATTCCCATTAAGAACTATACAAAAAAATGTCCAAACGATTCCCATTAAGAACTATACAAAAAAATGTCCAAACGATTCCCATTAAGAACTATACAAAAAATGTCCAACATGATTGCCACTAAGAACTATCAAAATGGTCCAAAACAAAAGATATATAAGTATTTTATTATTAAGGTTTTAATCTGTATTTAAACTGTAAATAAAAAATAGTTATTAGTGTATTAATATTTTCATTGTATAACAACGAATACAAACATTTTTGTTCTGTGTATGTTCTGAGTTAACTTACGATTATTTATGGCTTGATTATATTATTTTTTCTTATTTATAACAGTTGATAATTTTATACATTACATCATTTATTTTTTAAAGCAACAAAAAGTGCTTTAATTGTGTGTTGCGAACGCTGAAACAAAAAAAAAACATTTCTAGAACAAACATTTATTTTGAATGAATTAAATACAATGATTTTTCTTATAACTAAATAAAAAAATAATTATAAAAATATTTCAAAATGCTTAAGAGATTTTTTCAACAAAATTGTTTTATTTTATTTTAATAGGGATTTTATATACAGAAGCAAATAAAAGTTAATATCAAAGAATATACATTGAAATGGAATCCATTTTTGTTTATACATCTTTTAATTTATTTATGTTTCATGTTATATTAATAAATTTTTATATAAAATACATTTAATGTTTAAAATCTACTAGTCAGTAAATAATATTTATTATTTAAAAAAAACATTTAACATCCACAGATATGTAGATAAAGATAATTAAAACATAAATTAAAATTGATAAATAAATACTGTTTTGTGAATATTTCTTTTATATGTAATAATAAACAATTAGTATGATCATATTTACACTGTTATTGTATTAGGTGTTAACATAAGTTGTGTCCGTTTTTTTTTTCAATTTAAAAATGAGCACCAAAAGGAAAACAAAATGGTAAAGGTTATACGTAATTCGAAAGAAAATTTTCTGCTCTACAAGATATTGTGTTTGCTTTTACGTTACATATATTATTTTATTTGATTACAAGCCTTCAAAATGGAATGTCAAGTAGACGAAAGTGAGCATTTTCGACACCTCCTTCTGATCGCATTCAATCGAGGGAATAAAGCTGCTCGGGATATTTGCAAAGTGTACGGTGAAGATGCTATGAATGAAAGGACAGCTCGTCGATGGTTTTTGCGGTTCAAAGACGGTAATTTCGACCTGAAAGACATGGAGCGTTCCGGACGACCTGTAGACTTCGAAGGGGATCTTCATGAATAATATGGTTTAAGCGGTCTTCATCGAAGTCCACTAGTAGTCCGGAACGCTCCATGTCTTTCAGGTCGAAATTACCGTCTTTGAACCGCAAAAACCATCGACGAGCTGTCCTTTCATTCATAGCGTCTTCACCGTACACTTCGCAAATATCGCGAGCAGCTTTATTCCCTTAATTGAACGCGATTAGAAGGAGGTGTCGAAAATGCTCACTTTCGTCTACTTGACATTCCATTTTGAAGGCTTGTAATCAAATAAAATAATATATGTAACGTAAAAGCAAACAATATCTTCTAGAGCACAACATTTTCATTCGAATGATGTATAACATTTACCATTTTGTTTTACTTTTGGTGCACATTTTTAAATTGGAAAAAAACGGACACAACTTATGTTAACACCAATATATCATTTCAAAGGAATTTTCAGAAGTACAGTTATCTCTTCATTTACGGTGGTAAAATTGGTTTCAGGAAAACAGCGTGTAAATGAAAACCTCATAAATAGAGCCACTCAATTTTATGTAGAATACGGGACACATAAACAACTTAAGTGAATATAACTACTCAAATACATCCTCAAACTATACTTACTACATACTCGTAGATAAACAGTGGAAATGGTAATCCCTGGAATCACTGACATAAAAGATAACACATGGATCTCACATCATTATTACTTTCAACATAAATAATAGAACTCGTTTCGGTTCGTTCTATGTCTTCTTCTTCAACCTTCTGTAGACTCAAGAGTCTCTTATTACAGGATTATCCTCTTGTGATGCTGAGCTTCAGCTAGCTCTCCATCGTTTCGGGGGTCTCCCTGGTGGACGCCGTTCATCCGGTACCCTATGCAGAGCTATGTATGGGATTCTTGTGGAATTCATTCTCTGTACATGTATCGTCGACGCTGTCGTCCCCATCTGACCACATCTTGGACCTCACAGACCTCTCGGATTGTGGTGTTCCTTACACGATCACGCAAAGTCTTCCCAGCAATAGCACGTAGAGTTCTCATTTATGTTGTCCTTAGCATACTTTGGTTTTGACAGTGTCCGCCCTCGCTTCTTTGCCATAGGTGAAGATAGGTCGCACACAGGTATTATAAATGCGTACTTTGCTATCTGTTCTCATATCTTTATTCCTCCATATGACATCTCTCAGGCAGCCCGCCACAACTGCAGCTTTATCTACCTGAGGCCTTACTTCTCTGGGGAGGTCATAAGAGCTGAGCAGTTGACTGCCAAGATATCTGAACTGGGTTGTTTATTCGTTCTTTGTAAAGTGGATAAACCTTTGCATATTTCCAGATATTCCATTCTTACTTAGTTGAAAAATCTTTAGTTATTTTTTTAAATGTTTATATAAGTGGTTTCTGATAACTATTATTACACATTTTGATGAAACTGTATTATTTATTTATACGAAGAAAACACTTACAAAACTTACAATTTGCAGTATCTATTCATTCAAAATCACTCTCTAGATAAATCATCTATTGTTACTGTTGTTACTCTTACAGTTTGCAGCTGTTTGATTGTCGATGTTAATGAATCTATCTATGGTTTTCTGCTTTTTTGTTTTTTTTTTAATAGTTCCAAAGAGAATAACCCGCATTTAATTGAATTCTCGTAAATGGAGGGATTACTGTACTGTCATATTTGGTTGGATTAGACATTGTTCGTCATTTTAAAGGCATTGCAGTCACCTTTCTCAAGGTGATGATGAAAGGAAAACAACCATATTTTTTTTAATAACTTATAGCATGGAAATAAAGTCCTTATTGCTAGGTTCATACTGTTCTGTCATTATAGAGAGTCTTCTTTTCTGTCATTACTTCTTTTTTTGGAATGGCATTTAGTCCTTTTAAAATTCCTCTCTTATCCCACCAAATGACATCTTTCTGCTTTAAGAATAACCCAATCCAGTGAGGAGACACATATGACATCTTTACAAAAATATAAATCAATAATTTAATATGAAAAAAAATTACCTTCAAGCTCTAATGAAATTGTCAACCCGTTTCACCGATAGCCACCCCACTACTCCCATAATCTTCTAAGGCTATATAATATGTCGATAATTCTTAGAAGTCGTTTGAGGTACGAAACAAATGAGAAATAAGCATTTTAAAACGAATCTTGTCTGTGCTCCCCTGATAATGACGTGAAAACCTTGAAACCGGTAGTGTCATACCATTATGTTAAGTGGAAAAAACAGTGTTTTACTAAATAAATTACAATGCTATTAAACCTCCACAGTGTTAACACCTTAATCATAAATAATATATAAACAGAAAAAATTTATACAAATATAAATATCAATTACATTAAAAAGCTCACATGTAAAAATGTATACATAAACAACTTGTTGACTATTTTAAATGAAGTACAACGAATATTGTAAACGAAGTACAACGAATATTGTAAATGAAGTACAACGAATATTATAAATGATTGTTTTATTTTAATCTTTATTGTGATTGTATTGTTAACTCTTATCTTGGCATTGTAACACAGATGTTACACTAATTTAGGGATTTAAAAAAAAAATATCCAGAAACTGTAACGTAATTTCAAATATGGCAACACATTCAAATACTATACATGCACTATTGTGTGCAGTGGTATCATCTGGTGATAAATATTGACAACGCTACAACCTTTCAAACGACATCGGGTCAACATGTCTGTACAGCGTGGGTGTGTTTTGAAAATTGGGGTAAATAATCTAAATATCTTATTTAATCACTACATGTAGAGAAAAATTATTCAAACCATTTTATTTGTTGATAATTCAGCTATGTAAATGTTGTTCATGTTTTAGATTATAGAATCATTTTATAGCCCATTTTGTGTTTTATAAAAATTAATATTTTGGCAATGTAAAGTGGGTGTTACATATAAAAAAAACTATAAGGAAAAGTTGTGATTTTTTTCCCTCAATTTTCCTTCATAACTTACCATATAACAAGGAATCACCAAAGAAAAACGTTAATATTTGGATAAATTGAACTTTGCCAAGATAAGGGTTAATTTTTTTTGTATGATTCTTCTTACTTGCCTCACTCTTGTAAGGGTGGTTGAGACTGATAAATGCCGATCGTCTTGGTTCCACCTTGCCCTTAAAACTTGTCTTCATTTTACACCACTAGGAGTCTAAAACTTGTCTCCATTTTACACCACCTGGAGTCTAAAACTTGTCTCCATTTTACACCACCTGGAGTCTAAAACTTGTCTCCATTTTACACCACCAGGAGTCTAAAACTTGTCTCCATTTTACACCACCTGGAGTCTAAAATTTGTCTACATTTTACACCACCTGGAGTCTAAAACTTGTCTCCATTTTACGCCACCAGGAGTCTAAAACTTGTCTCTATTATACACCACCTGTGGAGTCTAAAACTTGTCTCCATTTTACACCACCTTCAGTCTGGAGTGACTGACCGATCAGTCTCTGTCTTGACCAAATCTGTTCAACATATTGGTTAATGACCACAAATCAATGTGTCATGCAGTTTTCTTATCAATAATTGTTTTTGTAAATCTAATTGTTTTCATGATTCATTTTATGTAATTTATCACGGTAAATTGTGATTTTGCAATTTCGTATTTACATGTTCATGTATTTATCTTTTGTTATAATCTTCAATATTAATGATCACATGAAAGTTATCAACTAAAAAGTCCATTTAATTGTCATTATAATCAAACACAGGTTTCACATTATCTTTTTTCATCACAATGGGATTAGTTGATGATTGATACGTCTTTTGTAATCAAATGGTCTATGATTTTAATCAAGCTGAAATACTCGTTAGTGCAGTTGACAAGTGGACCATAGATAAAAATATTAGAAAATGATAAATCTTGACTTTCTTAAATAAATGATTCAATTTCATATTGATTTATGGTTAAATAAATATTTTATCAGAAGGTTTTGAAATAATTTAAGATTTTTTAAATTTAGTCCTATTTATTTTTCAAATAATTAGTACAAAATTCAAATCTAGTGATATTATCTCAAAATTTTCACATAATTACGTTGTATTTCAAATTAATTTTTTTCGAAACATAGAATGTGACCTCTATGGTCTAATTATCCAGCCTGGGAGTTGCGGGTTCCATTCTTGTTGGTACCAAGGTTTTTTAAAATATATTCCAATCTGTTTTTTTTTTTACTTCAGTCCTCTTTAAAGTCTTTCTGGTTATTGTCTCATGACAATAAGCTCACTAGATTGTATTTTATACAACGAAAATACAATATCAATGATATGTAAAGAAATGGGATAGTGAAAATGGGATATTTTATACAACGAAAGTGCAATATCAATGAAATGTAGAGAAATGGTAAAATGAAAATGGGATATTTTTATACAACGAAAGTACAATATCAATGAAATGTAAAGAAATGGGATGATGAAAATGGGATATTTTATACAACGAAAGTACAATATCAATGAAATGTAAAGAAATGGGATAATGAAAAAGAAATATTTTATACAGCGAAAGTACAATATCAGTGAAATATAAAGAAATGAGATAGTGAAAATGGGATATTTTATACAACGAAAGTGCAATATCAATGAAATGTAGAGAAATGGTAAAATGAAAATGGGATATTTTTATACAACGAAAGTACAATATCAATGAAATGTAAAGAAATGGGATGATGAAAATGGGATATTTTATACAACGAAAGTACAATATCAATGAAATGTAAAGAAATGGGATAATGAAAAAGAAATATTTTATACAGCGAAAGTACAATATCAGTGAAATATAAAGAAATGAGATAGTGAAAATGGGATATTTTATACAACGAAAGTGCAATATCAATGAAATGTAGAGAAATGGTAAAATGAAAATGGGATATTTTTATACAACGAAAGTACAATATCAATGAAATATAAAGAAATGGGATAATGAAAAGGAATATTTTATACAACGAAAGTACAATATCAATGAAATGTAGAGAAATGGGAAAATGAAAAAGGAATATTTTATACAACGAAAGTGCAATATCAATGAAATGTAGAGAAATGGGAAAATGAAAAAAAAGACTTGTAGTATTTTTATTCAAATTATTCATACAATACAAAAACAGGTGAGCCAGAGAAGCAGTACTGATAGTGTTCGTAATGATATATGACAACTTCCGCAGCCTTGTCGTAGATAAGACGCCTGTCTTCCAACCCAGAGGTTGTGAGTTTAAATCCCGCTGGTACCCAGATTTTTATAAAAATGATTCCAGTCTGGTTTTCATTTAAGGCCACTTTAACATCTTTTTGGTTAGTTGAAAGAGAAGGCAATACGCTCGCCAGGTCGTACTGTATACAACGAAAGTGTAATGCACATTTTGACTATTTATTAATTTTAAATATACGCAATTTTTTTGACGTTGCCGTAATTAAAAAAAAAGAAATTACTCGGTGTTGAGACAATAATTGAAAATAAACATGACAGATTGATTAATTTTGATTTATTCTAACATTAATGTTAAAACACCTGTGTATATAATGCAAATTAGATTTAAGAAATTGAAAATGTTAACAAAACAGATATACAGTGCAGATGTGAGTAGAAGGCTATAAAATAAAATATGGTTAGATCAAGTGAACAATGTTCTGTAAGAAGGAAAAGTGAACAGTCAGAGAAATCGTTGAGGTTCTATGAGAGGATGTATGGATGTGGAAGAGGCTAAGGATGTGTGTTGAGCTAGGAAAGTGTGGAGTTCTTTCCTCTCCGTTTACCCTAACACGGAAATGGCTAGATAGTATTTATGTAAAAATATTAACAATGTTAGTTCAAGTAAAATCCAAATTACCTTTAATTTAATAATTTTAAGTATTATATTTATATTAGTTTTGTGTATAAATAAAAAAAAAAAGGAAATATGTATGATTTTTTAATCAATATATGTATTTTTTTAAAATCAATCTTGTATGATAATTTGTAAAATAAAAATGTTCATTTTGAAAAGAAATCAATAAAACTATTTTATGATTATTTTGTATAAAATATGTTTAACACAAATTGTATTTTTTAAATGTTATTATATTAATTAAATATAAATATGTATGTAAAGATCCTTATAAATTAAAAATGATCTTAATGAAGCTGAAACTGTAAATTGATAAGTTTTTTTATTTTACATCCCTTAAATGACATCTCCATGTTGTGACCTCCTTTTATAATATCCAAGTATGACCCTCCCCCTCACATTAACATTAAAAGTATTTTTTTTTTTTATTAAACAAAGCAAATCATTGTACAAACATTTGTCAAGGCTATATAGTACCTATATACACATTTATTACTTAACTAATCTTAATTATATGTTATAATTTATGCACTTATTTAATCTTATTTTCCTACATATCATTTTATTTTATTTATTCAATCTTAATATATGACATCTTAGAAATAATTAACACCTACATACTACTTATAACTAGATAACAATTCTTACACTAAGTATTTAGCAAAATAAGTCCACTCATTCAGGCTACTTGTATTCCATTACATTCACTCTGACCTCGGTCGTCCCAGCTAATACTGTAGGTGGACTAGTCAGGCAACAGATAATGCTTCCGGAGCCTGTGCTTATAACGGAAGGGTAGGTCGGATTTACTCTCGTAAGCCCCCAGCGCAGCGACTAAGGGATTGCTGTGATTTTGTTGACTTTTATAGAACTACACGGTCCAAGCGAGGATGTGGTGTTGTAGGGTGTCTTCTCGCTGTTCGGCGTGAAGTCGGGTAAGGTTTGTTCTGGGATGGGTGTTAAAAGATATCTTGAATGCCTTGTTCTGCACTCTCTGGAGTTTCAGGTGATCCGTGTTGCTCACACTACCCCAAACGGGTGCAGCATAGGTCAAGATAGAACGAATAAGGGTTTTATAGAGGAGGAGCTTATTTTTGGGTGAAAGGAAGCTGCCTCTATGAAATATCAAACTGATAGCCCCTATGCCCTTGTGACCCTTCTGTCTGATGGTATTCAAATGGGTTTTCCACGTCAGTCACCAGTCGAGGTGCAGGCCGAGGTATTGAACCACGTCCTGCCACTCAACCAGGCAACCACTGATGAACAAGGGCATCGACGGCACTCTTTCCTTGATTTTGTGGGAGAACATGATGGCCTCAGTTTTGGAGTCATTGATTTTGAGCCTCCAGTCCTGGCAGTATTTCTCAAGGATCTCAAGAGCAATCTGAAGACGGCAACCAGCTCGATCCACCTTGAGTGACAATGCGTAGCATGCCGCAGACTTTATTTTTTATTTGCGTTAATAATATTGAGATATTTCAATATTGAATCTTTGGATACGGGGAGTGCCTTGGTAATTTGACGACTCGTCAGTGTGTTCCATCGTACTGCCACCAGGGCCAGTAACTATGTGAATCCGTGATTACGCTTGGAAAATTTGGAATAAATACTTTAAGGCAAAAAACATGACTAAATATGCGACTTTTCGAGTTTACTGTAAAATTTAGTACAAAAAGTCGATTTCAAAATGTAGAAATACATACTATATTATTGTTCTTATAATTAACTGACTTTTACATTAGTAAAAAAAAGGGTCTCAATCTAGTTTGAGAATTTTTCTGGTAAGAATACTTGCACGCCCCGTAGACCACTTGGCCATTTTTTTTGTTTTCCGTAAACTGTCAAGCCTTTTTGCTATATTTAAGAAACAACAATTATATGTACACAATTGATTACATAAATCAATTCTCCAAATATCAATCTTACCAAGGTGACAGGGCCGGACAGGTCAGTCGGCTTCTTAACGAGACAAGTACTCTTTAGGTCTCTGGGGTATGTTGGGTTCTCTTAACTCTGAATAAGTCTCTTTCAACTCTCGCAGGGACAGGCGACACAATTAAACAAGAACAATTTGTAATGAAGCAGTTTATTATATTGTAAAAAAAAAGAAAAAAGAAAAAAATATATAAAAAAAACTTGACGAATGTCAAGAAAAAAGTTTAAAATTGGCAAGAAAATAAAAATGTGTTGTATTTAGCAAGGGAGATTCCAATAACAATTTAGAATTAAAGTTGAGCGATGGTTAAAATGTGCGGACGAAATTCACATTAAAAATAGGAGGAATAATATTCACCCGTAATCAAGATGGCGTCCTGGAGTTCTGTGATATATGAGGAAGAGCAGTGTCGGACTTACGTCTGAATCTCACCACGATCTGCACGGAATAGGACGAGCCAGCTGGCGCCCGCTTCCCCCAGGCAAGGAAGTACAAAGAGACAGGGGTGCCAATCTCGACCTAAGTCGCCCGTGACAATGTTGTCATTGAATAAAAATGTACCTGACTGCAAGGGTAGTTACCCTTATTTTATTGTCTTTAGTATTTTAAAATATTCAAGTATTTCATAATATTTTAATCTTCCTGTTTTCAAGCCAAGCACATGGTCTCGACACCACAAGTTTCATAAATTATGATATGTCGCGAATTAACAATTTCGAGGACGTGAAGTATGCAATTTAACAAATATAGTCCTAACACCCCACCCTAAGTTATTGAAAGAACAAAAAAAAAACAAACAAAAAAAAATTATCCTCCGTATATCACAGACGCATCAGTCCGAGGGATGTTTCTAAGGAGCGAGGGGTGTATGTACCCCTCACCGGATACGGTTTCGTGGCCGATTTATCTCTAGTCAGCATTTGCCATAGGTGTAGTCTTAATTGGTGTAAGACCGACCACGAGGAAGGAAACCACGTAAACCTTTTCCTTGACTAGGCTCCTAAACAATTTAACTTCAACACATAGCCGGTTACACAGGAGCGGGAAACAATCCTTCCCAACCCCTTACACATAAAAAAAAAAACAATACACAATGGTATAAGGTTACAGGAATTGATACAAAACAAAACAATGCACAATGGTACAAGTTTACAGGAAATGATACAAAACAAAACAATGCACAATGGTACAAGTTTACAGGAAATGATACAAAACAAAACAATGCACAATGGTACAAGATTACAGGAAATCGATACAATATTAATAAAATCAAATCACACAACAAAGAAATTAAAATAATACTATACAATCGGGTAATATAATTAATAAAATAATAAACTGCAAGGTCAACTAACAATCAAATGTTGACCAAGAGGGAAACAAATCAGTTAAGCCATTCTCTCATTACAATATTCTGAGAAATGGACACAGCTTAACCAAAATAATAAAACAAATCTGCAGTCTTCTCCCAAAGGCTGACTTTAGTGGGTTCACTGTAGGTCACGGGCCAACCTATGAACCAGCTGCTCTTCAAAGGTGATTCCTGAAATTCTCCCCTTTCAATGTGGATTATCTTCAAAGGTGATTCCTGAAATTCTCCCCTTCCAATGTGGATTATCTTCAAAGGTGATTCCTGAAATTCTCCCCTTTCAATGTGGATTTCATCCAACCAACCACCCACATGGCTCAACACAAAATTAGAATCCCACTTCCCTTGACACACCAAAGACAACACTTTACAACACATTCTTTTCCTCGCCCTTCCCTATACTGCACAGTCGGGAACCGATAAATTTTAAAGCAGTCCCATATCACGGGCGCTTTCCACAATACGACCGCCCCTGGCACACAGCACAAGACGGTCCAAACTTCCGGCCACTACCGGGCGTAGTGATAACAACAATGATAACAATAAATTTCGCAATTGCCAATATCTATCATTTAAAAATTTCAAGAGGTTCACACAGAACCTTATACGTCAAATTACAAATATCCTATGGTTCACACAGAGCCACTTTCGAGGACTTGTAACTCCTTAAGTTCAGACAGAACTTTATACATTGAATAACAAATATCCTATGGTTCACACCGAACCATTTTCGAGGACTTATATCTCCTTAAGTTCACACAGAACTTTACACAAAACTTGGGTTTCCTCAGACTCCAAGGTCTGGACAACCGTTGCAGTAACAATTCACCACCACACAGAATGGTAACTGTATAGATGGAGCCTTAGTTCCTAAAAAAAAAAACACAAAACATGATAGAAAATTGGCAAGTAGCCCCGGCTGACAGCAGGACGCGTCTACGGACCCCCAGAACAGAGCCAAGAATCACGTGATACCACTTACACAACTTTGGTCATCTAGGATCCGAGCGACAGACACGCGACCCTCCCGAACCGAAGCTACCCTAGCCCGAAACATGTGCATGACAGAACACATCTGTAATCGCAATCGCTAATTTGGGTTCATGAGGCCCGTGATGGAGACACACAGCAATCCATCCCAGATGTATTCTCAGGCCATCTTCAAAACCTTTATCGGTTGGGAGGCTAGCTTCCCCCAACCCGGACTCTTAAGGCTGCCCAGGGCCTCTCGGTGATTCACACCGAGCCAAAGTAAGGAGACAATGATAAACAACAAAAACTGGGAATTCAATTTACCGAGCGAAACGCAGCCCCCAGTCATGACGCATGCTGCCAACACTACAGTAACCAGAGCTCTTATCCCAAAACTCAAAACAGAGCAAACAATAACAACGGTAATCACCGTAACAGTTACATAAAATCGGTACAAGTTCAAAACAAACAAAAATAGAACGGCAATTACCGTAACAGTTACATAAATTTGGCACAAGTTCAAAACAAAACAAAAATAGAACGGCAATTACCGTAACAGTTACATAAAATCGGTACAAGTTCAAAACAAAACAAAAATAGAACGGCAATTACCGTAACAGTTACATAAATTCTGTCAAAGTTCATTCGAGAACGCACCATACTCTTATCCTTATTCCTCCCAGCAGCACCACTACAACCTCCACATTTCCCATAAACCTTTCATCGCGCTGCCTAACAGACTACCATGCGACCCCGTACTCGGTGAGTGCTTTGACAGAACAAAATATATTATAATATTTTACACAACAACAAAAAAAATTAATCATTTTTATTTCAAATATATATACTCCACACTCAACAGGAGCCAATTCGTCAACAAGATGACTTACTTCAATACTATAGCCCTTCAACACCGTGGAATGCTACACCTCTCTAACAAGAAATTCCGAACACATCAGCGGTTATTATCATCATGGAACCCCGTCCAATAACTAACACTTGCTACGTGCAACTATCCGAAACGGATACTCCACTGTACCATCTGTACAATCTTTTCCAAAATTCAACTCGGTGGAAAGCAACACCTACTCCATAGCACTACTGAACAATTCTACTGCTATTAAACTTGCGGACCACCGTCCAGCGATAGCATTTGTGCAAAGCAATTATCCACGATGGATACTCTACTGAATCCTCAGTACAATCTTTGGAACGCTACTCCCGGGGGAAGGGTACACCTCTCCGTCAAGAAGTTCGGAATACATCACGAATTCTTATCAGATAAGACAACAATTAGGAAGACAATCCTTCCCTAATACGAAATTCTGAAGACTTCCAAGAATTTCTTCACTTAATGCCCTAACTTCTGCAGCCAATAATTCGATAGGGAATCTAATGAGAAGGTAACAATTACCACTAAATAACCCACAACAGCTGTTAGGTAACCCAATACCTAAGCTCGCATTACACAAGAGCAATTTGATCCTGAATGTAATACGTGTACCTTCTACAAACGGTACTAATCATCTATGTATTACATGAATTCTTACTTCAGAAGGACCTAAGTCCTTCGTTGGGATACATATAATCCTACTCTAGGCTCTCAGCATTCCGCCACTCGTGGTCCAGGCTTAGGTTCATTGAACGCCAGGTATTCTTTGGTTAAGTCACCGGGTGGAATACCAGCCCATACATAAAACATATGGAAATGAATCCATACGAGATTGCCCACGGCCAGCCCACTTATTCATTCACCCTTGTGCAATAATAAATTCGCACCGGTGACGTCACTTGACATACTAAACTGACATTCACCAAGGAATCGACAGTGTATACCTTCAAGGTATTATAACAAAATATTTAATTTAATTATTTTAAGAACCATTTTCCTAACCATGAATGACTCCCAATTAGGCGCTGACGAACCCATCACTACACTGTCAACTATCAGCTTATCTATAATCCACCCGGGCACAGAAGCTGTGCTCAGGACCGGACCCATATCATATGTTCGCGTCCTTATCGTGTGACGACGGACTCACCGCATAAGGTCTATTCTAAGCTATACTGTATTCAATAGTCAATTTATATAATATTTATGCAGCTACTAAACTTCAGCCGTATTCTTATAAGAGAATAACCCCTGTATTCCTTCCCTCTTACAAGACAAGAATGATACATTTAATAATTTGACTCCAGGTCACGCTTTCTAGTTTCTAAAGAGAGAATACTCGACTACGATCTCCCTATTACGACGAGAAACAGTTCTATACTCAAATATTGGTCACTCGACCACGCTCTTTAGCTTCTAAGGAGAAAATACACAAATGACTCTATCGTTATTGCAACAACAAAGGGGCTATACTCTATTTAACACTTGGCCATGCTCCTCTTATGTGCCTCGACTACGAGAATCCGGACTAATTCTCACTTAGCTTTATGACATGGAGTGCTATACTCCTCTGTCGGTCACTCGATCGCGAGACTATCATTGGTCAACCTTTGCAATGTCCTTCACGTGATATCTCCCTACCACTTTTCCACTAAGCTCCGACAGCTCGTAAACCGAATTGGAGATTTTCCTGCTAATTACGCTCTTTATAAATCTCGGTGCCAGCTTGGCGCTGAAGTAACGACCTGCATTTGACTGCTTAAAGGACTTCCTCCATACCACCTGTCCAACGGACAGACGTCTCTCTCTACGGCGTAGGTTATACCTAGCTGCGCTACGCTTAAACCCAGTCAATAGTTTAGCAGTGACGGTCTCGTACAATTTTTCCATTCTATTTAGCCCTTGGAGATAATTAGGAGATCTCGTGGAAGAGACAATCTGATTCGAATCCAGTTGGTCGTGGAACGAAGCATGGGGAACCGGATGGAATCCGTGAAACAGATAAAAAGGGGTGCTACCGGTGGCTATGCTCACAGTATTGTTTAAACAGGAACAGATCTTCCCTAAGAATTCGCACCAATCTCGTTGATTGTCCTGTACCAAAATGGATAGACACGTCAGAATTGAAGAATTATATCTCTCGCTGGTATTGTTTTGCGGGTGATAATACGCGTTGTAAAAGAGGTCTCGTATCCCATAGGATTCCAGGAATCCTCTGAATTCCTTCATCACCTTAATCTTTTCAGGGTCCGTTCTCAACCCTTCGCGGTCCACTATATGTCCCAAGTACCTAAGGCTTGACTTGCAAAATTCCGACTTGGCCAATTTTATAGTAAGATTGGACTCCTTCAACCGGCGCAACACCAAACGTAAGGTGGCGATGTGTGAATCGAAATCTGCGCTGCAGATTAAGATGTCATCTAGGTAGCAAAATACATGATCGCCCTGATCGGCAAACAGTTTATCCATTAGCCTCTGCATTTCGGCAGGAATATTTTTTAGACCAAATGGGGTGACCACAAATTGGTACTGACCCCGGCCACGCTCTTACGTAAAAGGAAGCGAGGCGAGATCTTTTATCTTCCTTAATTATTAGCTCGAAAACTGAGCAGAGTTTTCACAAATCCTCAACTAATCACGACTGGAAACAGACAATCTCTGCGCCATCTTTATGCTATCACTTCTTACACCCGTGATAATTCGTTATCTGACAAGGGTGGCTCTAAAGAATGATTTTAAATTCTCTATTCTTGGAATATATTCTGTAAGGGACTCAACTGTTTCTATACATAAGCCTGTCTAGTCTGCAATTTATCCTAAAGTCTTCCGACCCATACCCTTCTAGGAAAACCCTATAGATTAGATGACAATCACTACCTTTTTAACCTTAATTCTGAGAAGGTTAATGTTGCATCTCACAGGAACTATGGCTAGTTGAAGGAAGTCTATTTACTTCTACTTCCAGGATAAACAAGCCATCTTCTTTGTACCCAATGCACCGACACAAAACAAAAGAATCTATTCCAAAACGAAATTCTATTCGAATTTCGAAACCAACCGTGTTATCCAGATGTATTGTCAGAAACAAAGGAATCTAGCCAACCGAAATTCAATTCAGACCAGATAACAAACTTCTCTATCAAAAGACATTGATACGAGAACAAATGAATTTATCTAAAACGTAATTCCATTCAGTGTTTAAAAACAGCGCATGTAAGAAAACTCAGCATCGACTGACTGATTATCAATAAGATACAACAGCCCTTTCTAACAATCCCCGTGTCAACAAGAACAGCCAATATTACCGAACGACAACAATTATGACGCAATACTTTCTACACAAACTCGCCATAACAACAGTAGCTCCGCGTAATAATTCGCAATATCCTATTATAAGAACCCTTCTGGAACTTAATTCCAGTTCTCTCTATTCCAACATATTGTTTAATAACAGCCACTGCTATCACGAGAAAAAAAAAATTATAACTATGACGCAATACTACTCACATCTAGAGCCTTCTTCTAGTTCCCACTCTTTTTCTTTTTCACAATATTTACTGCCTGACCTGCTACACCGTTATCAAAATAAACTATCCGTAATTACGACGCAATTCGTCCTTTCGCCTTTGACTTTGAAAATTACCAAACCGAACACTGCGATTTTAACTATTACTTAGTCCTAAACAAAATCCGTAAACCGGGTCTCTAGCGCGATTGAAACATTATTTACGGAAGTTACCTTCTTTCCAGGTGAGATTGCTCTCAATTAGCCAGGAACCAATTCTTATTCAACTGGAATATTCTATGATTTCATAACACTTGTCGTCATTCAATGACCACGCACTTCCTGTATTATTTAATCTGTTTCAAAACACGATACCATGCGAATCTATTTCCTCAAAGAAAAACATCGGACAGTATTTCCAGCCGCAAAACAAAATGGCGTCCGTCCATTACGCACGACCATTCCATAATTTAAATTTTCTAAACATTGAACTCCTATCCTTTATCTCCTTTTCAATCTACCACAATTCGCAAAAATCACTAAACTGACCACTGAGATATTAATTATTATTTACTCCTAAACAAAATTCGTAAACTGGATCATTTACGCGATTGGAATATTTCTTACGAAAGTAGGGCGCACATAACACTTTGCCCAGCCCATCTCCTTTCAAAGATGAACTGGAGCTTAATCCACGTGGAATTTAGTTCTTTTTAAGCCTGACTATCCACGAAATGCCACACTAGTCCTATTTACAATTCTCTGACCGCGCACTTTTTTTTGAAAACAGGGGAGCAGAATGAAGAGATCTTCCCTCGGCCTTAATTGGATACATTGCAACAATAAAACAATAGGACAAAAAGCCCAACCGAAGCAAATCAAGACCTTGATAACAAAAACAACACTTCTAACTCGATCGTTCTGTTAAACCAACAAGATTTCTCCTAGCAACGCAGTTCAAATTTACAAACAACAACTTCCTACATCGTGTTTACAATCAACCGCGAGGGACGAGGCTGACCAAAGCTCCATTTTAACAACAAACGACTATAGACCAAAATGTAATTCAATCTCTATAAACAATTATACCGTTTATAGATCCATTACAGAAGAAACTATTCAATGCATGATTCGGCCATTGAACCAAGATCGAAACCAAAAATAACTTGCTCCAACGGAATCTTTTTAAGTAAAAGAGGAATCTAACTTAAGCGAAACTTCCACTTCTTTGTAATATTAAACCGTTGAAATTCTCCATATTTCGACAAACCGAGCACCAAGAAATGATTAATCCTTGCAAGAAACCCCGAAAGACTGGGCCAACTGAACAGCGAACTATTTCACGAAAGATAGGCGTTTCGTGCGCTTTGCCTACCCACGAACTCTCTTAATATGAGATTGGTCTCAAATAAATCAGTACACCATTCTCTTGACAACGAAATATTTTAGCGAACGTTAGCTAGAAAATCTATTCTTTTTCTTCTCACGATTAAGTAAAATTCTATTCACAATTCAAATAATGAAAAAACTCGAAAACGGCTCCTTACCAACTCGGAGCCCGTAGCACATGGGCACAAGGAAGACCATGTGGTCGCGAACAGCGAAAACAAACGCGGGAGAACAACAAAAAAAACAATGGCAGTAAAAACAAATGATGCAAACACGTGGTTACAAAATAGAGAAAACAAACGGTCGTACACAAAAAAATACATATAAAAACACTTTTCTGAAATTAAATTATTATTTAAAACACACAAAACAAATTATAAATAAAAACCTTGTCCAACGAGAGATCAGAGATACAAAGTATGCCCCACGTTCGGGAGCCAATTATGTCAAGCCTTTTTGCTATATTTAAGAAACAACAATTATATGTACACAATTGATTACATAAATCAATTCTCCAAATATCAATCTTACCAAGGTGACAGGGCCGGACAGGTCAGTCGGCTTCTTAACGAGACAAGTACTCTTTAGGTCTCTGGGGTATGTTGGGTTCTCTTAACTCTGAATAAGTCTCTTTCAACTCTCGCAGGGACAGGCGACACAATTAAACAAGAACAATTTGTAATGAAGCAGTTTATTATATTGTAAAAAAAAAAGAAAAAAGAAAAAAATATATAAAAAAAACTTGACGAATGTCAAGAAAAAAGTTTAAAATTGGCAAGAAAATAAAAATGTGTTGTATTTAGCAAGGGAGATTCCAATAACAATTTAGAATTAAAGTTGAGCGATGGTTAAAATGTGCGGACGAAATTCACATTAAAAATAGGAGGAATAATATTCACCCGTAATCAAGATGGCGTCCTGGAGTTCTGTGATATATGAGGAAGAGCAGTGTCGGACTTACGTCTGAATCTCACCACGATCTGCACGGAATAGGACGAGCCAGCTGGCGCCCGCTTCCCCCAGGCAAGGAAGTACAAAGAGACAGGGGTGCCAATCTCGACCTAAGTCGCCCGTGACAATGTTGTCATTGAATAAAAATGTACCTGACTGCAAGGGTAGTTACCCTTATTTTATTGTCTTTAGTATTTTAAAATATTCAAGTATTTCATAATATTTTAATCTTCCTGTTTTCAAGCCAAGCACATGGTCTCGACACCACAAGTTTCATAAATTATGATATGTCGCGAATTAACAATTTCGAGGACGTGAAGTATGCAATTTAACAAATATAGTCCTAACAAAACCCCCTACCTGCCTAATATTGAATTTTCCTAAACTTATTAACTTCAAATGTGTTTTTGCCAGCTGACACAATGCTGTTCACCTTGATAAGGTTTTTTGTCAAGTGGATAATTGTAAAAAAAGAAAAACATGTACAATTTTTATTCATACCTTTATTGAAAAGACACAAAATGCAAGTAAATACTTGACTTTGGAACGAAACAAATCAAAACCTAGTAAAATTCTTACATAAAATGAATACACAAATAATACTGTTAACGAGAGGGATGAACCTGATGCTCTGATAGCAATGGTTCAATATTTGGTTTCAAATTAGTGAGGTATAGTCTTAAATCTCCACGTTCAGTGATTTGCATTCAATTTCTTTATTATAAGTATTTTCTATGTCTAATATAAGTATTATGTGTTGTTTATAGTTAAGGCATTAACGTTGTGGAGGTTTAAATACATTGTAATTTATTTTTATCAAACACTGTTTATTCCACTTTTTTGTGACGGTATAACCCTACCAGTTTCAAGGCTTTCACCTCATCATCAGGGGAGCACAAACATGACTCTTTTGTTTTGATTTTTAAAAGTGAATCAATGAGGCTTCCAGGATAGCCATTGATTCACTTTTAAAAAATATTTTTTTGATGGTTATTAATTCCTTTTTAAAATTGTCGTCGGTTAATGGGACACTGAGCAATCTATGAAGCATAAAATTAAATGCGGCGAATTTATGGTTATTAGGATGGTTGGAAGTTGCTGGAATTATGGAGTCTGAATAAGTATTTTTCCTATATATATCAAAGTCAAATGTGCCATTTTTCCGAGATAATGTTAGGTCCAAGAAATTTAATTTTCCGTCCTGTTCTGTTTCTAGTGTAAATTTTATAAAACTTTCTATAGAATTTAAATATTTAAGAAATTGGTGTAATTGTCTATCGGTACCCGTCCAAACACAAAGAATGTCATCTGCATACCTAAACCAGCACAAAACATTTTTGGTTAACTTAAACTTACTCCTAAAAATACATTTTTCAAAATAATTCATAAATATTTCACTGAGGAGGGGAGACAACGGTGCGCCAATAGCTAAACCATTTGTTTGTTTGTTTGTCTTGTTTGTGCTCCCCTGAAGATGAGGTGAAAGCCTTGAAACCGGTAGGGTTATACCGTTGAAAAAAGGGGAATAAACAGTGTTTGATAAAAATAAATTACAATAAGTATTATGCACCTACACGCAATCTGTGTTAGGTGTAATAAGACATTTACGGAACGACTAAATATTGATGATGCTCTGCTTAAATGGGATCCGCTCACGTGGACCCCCATTTACATCTCGTGCACCCCCAATTTCTTTTCTCGCTGACATAGACCCCCTGCAAGTGGAAATCGACCGTTGGGGGTCCATATAGACCACTTTGGGAATCTTTGCTCTAGATATATGAAGAACATAGAGATACTAAAAAATGTCTACATCCAGGGTAGTCTACGGACTGGTGCTCCACATTCTCTCATATTAGGCTAAGACTGCAAATCTGTGTATGGTGAAGGATAGGTGTCTGATTCGTTGCAGGCGATAAATCAGTGCAACTTTTGACCGAGTGACATCTTCAATACATGACCCAACTACCTCCAGCACATCAGCCTTATTGTAATGGTTATACAGATAGACATTTCAATAAATACAAAAAAAAAGATTAAGAAAATTTTTCACAATATTTTTTTAATTTGTTAAAAAGTAATACAGAATGAAGTGATCAGGGATGAATGTGAACTTGAAGCTGATGTGTTTAGTAAGATGAAGAAGAAGACTTGGAGATGGTTTGGCCTAAGGAACGAATTATTAAAGTAAGACAGACAAAACAAATATGCAGTGGTGAACAATTTTTTTGAAAGAACGAAATGTAAAAAATCAGAAATCGTAGGAGTTGTGTGAAAATGTACATGAATGTAGAAGAGGCAAAGGATTTGTGTTGAGATAGCAAAATCTGGCTATCTGTCATATTTACTTATACTGACAGAAATGTTGTGATGATGGTGAAGTAAAAATGAGGTCATTTTTGAGAGAAGTATTTTATTCCATTTTTTTTATGATGTAAAATCTGAAACGCTTACACTAGAGTCATCTATGAAATATTTGAGTAAACTTGAAAGCATAGTTAACATTTTGCATATAATTTCCTGTAAAGTATCAAAATATTTATGCCATCTATGAAACGGCAATAGAACTATTTACGAATAACTTTTCAAATCTGCAGATAGAGGAACACTAGGAATATAATTTATAAACTATAGTTCGGAAATTCTAGGATGAGTCCTGTGACAGCTCACAAATTTGCCCCAATACAACCTTATGTAATGTATTTACCTAAATAACTTGCTATTTATTAGAATTGAGGCTTATATTAAAGTTGATAAAATAATTAAAATTACTGAACATCGTTACAAGGTTGTATTGGGGAAAATTGGTGAGCTGTCACAGGACTCATCCTAGAATTTCCAAACTATAGTTGCAACCCGTGAAATATTCACGGAAGCAAAACAAATTTATGAAAATATATATTCATAAATATAAAATTTGTTTATATATATCATTTATACATCGTTCCCTTTTACACCAGTTAAAAAATTGTTAGCTAGGTATTTAAAATTCGTTCAGTTATCACGGACCCACCGAGATTCAAATTTCGAATTACTTTCGGAGAGAATTTAAGTATTCCTCTCTCTTATTTAGGTAAATACATTACATAAGGTTGTATTGGGGCAAATTTGTGAGCTATCACAGGACTCATCCTAGAATTTCCAAACTATAGTTGCAACCCGTGAAATATTCACGGAAGCAAAACAAATTTATGAAAATATATATTCATAAATATAGAATTTGTTTATATATATCATTTATACATCGTCCCCTTTTACACCCGTTAAAAAAATGTTAGCTAGGTATTTAAAATTCGTTCAGTTATCACGGACCCACCGAGATTCAAATTTTGAATTACTTTCGGAGAGAATTCAAGTATTCCTCTCTCCTATTTAGGTAAATACTTTACATAAGGTTGTATTGGGGCAAATTTGTGAGCTATCACAGGACTCATCCTAGAATTTTCTGAACTATATTTACACATCACAGGGGAAGGAAGTGTTAAATCTGTGAAAAAAATTGAAGTTTTTGTTCACATTCGCTAATACGTACATGTACGACAGTACTCCTTATCGAACAATTTCGGTTCGTCGTACTCCAATGGCAGTTCAACGTACTTTCAGGAATCATGTCAAGGGGGTACAGGTTGTGTGCCTTGTGTCCGAGGGAAAATGATTCTCATTATGCAATTGCATTGTATTAAATAAAGTGAGTGTTAAATGGTAAAGAAATAAAACAATATATACAACAGTTGAAGATTTTTATTTTATTTTATTTATGGCTCTAAAATTTTCTATACAAGCATTATTCACAAAAAAATATAACATAATTAATTTAATTAAATTGACACAATCACTTAATTTAGCCAATGGTATCAAGATTTCATTTAAACTACATTCATTATTAATAAAATATAATATTATATTTTCACATTGACAGTTTCATTAACAAAATATCATTAATATTATGTTTTATCATTTAATAGACAATTTTAAAAACACAATACATCAATTCACATCAATTTATATATTCTTCAATTAAATATACACAACCTTTAACTAAAACTTTATATACATGTTATTAAAAAATATATATTTAATTTCACTTTTCAACTGCCATTTTTACTGTATGAGGGCCCCATAAGGAGAAACAATTTGGAGAAAGAAAAGCTCAAAAAAAACCATCAACAAAACAATTAATCTTGATATTTTAGTAATAAATACATTATTTCAAATAATTTCTCTATTTAAATATGAAATAATACATTTCAAAGATTAAATATTTATTCAGGGTTGTTACAAAATAAATTATCTAGTTGCAACTAATATATTAAAAAAAATTAAGAATACACACAAATAACACAAGAATATGTGATTATTGTAACAAAGTTTTGAGGAACAATAAAAAAAATCCGAGAAAAATTCAACTAACTAAAATGAAATAGCCCTGATTAATAAAAAAAGGAATACCTAATTTCTTGTGAAGGAAAAATTTGTTAACTATAATTCGGAAATTCTAGGACGATACCTGTGACAGCTCATAAATTTACCCCAATACAACCTTGTAACGATGTTCAGTAATTTTAATTATTTTATCAACTTTAATATAAACCTCAATTCTAATAAATAGCAAGTTACAATATTTAGGTAAATACATTACATAAGATTGTATTGGGGCAAATTTATGAGCGGTCACAGGACTCATCCTAGAATTTCCAAACTATAATGAAAGACATAATAATGAGAATCATTGGTGCCAACCCTGCACATGACATCTGTGAATCGTCTAAACAAAACTTTTGAATAATTATAATTAAAAAAAAAAATAATAAAAAAATAAAAAAAATAATATGTGTTTAATTATAAAATGATTTGTTATGACTCATATAGATGTCACTATCTATTTTAAATTATAACACATTGTATGCCACAGTATTCAGGCGAGAATGTTGACAAAAAGCGTTTTTAAGTTATATATCTCTGGCCTGGCAGTGAAAAAGTTAAAAAGGGTTCAACTTATGTACATAGACTAAAAATGATGATCATTGATCACGCCTTGAGCATCTTTGACAGAATGGATTGCACAAATTAATATAAAATTTAATTTTGTAATAAAATAAATTAAACACTTTATTGCTTTATTCATTGAGGCAGAATTGGTGGATCAGACATGTGATACATATGGGTGATTATAAGTTTTCTTATAAAAAACTTCTTATCCGGGAAAGTAATGGGCCTGTGAAGGGTTGGTTGGCAGAGGATGCGTTATAAGGACAGTTTCTGAGAGTAGTTGACTTTGAAGATTGAGAGGCTCAAGATCGTGGAAAGTGGAGAGCTATTTGTTCTTAAGCTGATAGCGTCTCAACAACTAGAAGTACGAGAAACAGTCAGCATACTGCGAACATGCATCAGCGTTACCAAGCAGCTCGGCAGAATACACGTGTCTGTGATGTCTGCGGGAAAGAATGCATATCTGTCAGGCTGTTCTTTCGCAGAAAATTACAGGATCGATGAGGGGGAGAGTAGTTCAAGGTTGACACTGGGATGACGAGGAGATCATCAACTACAAAGCCCAGCAACGATGAAGACAATTTATTGAGTTAAATGCCAGTTTCAAAGATATCCGTCTTCTTTGTAAGGTCATAAAGAACTAAAATATATTAAATGTTTACATATATTTGTTAGTGGTCACTGGTAAAGAAAGATAGGGTAGTTAAGTCACTGGTATAGAAAAAGATGTCTCTGTAACCGGTAATGAACTCAATAAAACAGTGGTGAACACAAAGAAAAATAATGTTTAATTTATTTTATTAAATTAAAAATCAATTAACACGACACCACAAAATGAAACAAATATCTTTTTTAAGATTCAAGATATATTTCATGCTGGATTTTTTTTAGATTCAAGATATATTCAATGAGAAGCCTACGCTCCATCGCAGGCAGAACTCTTAGAGATCGAATCAGAAATGAGACGATAAGGTCTGTCTGTGGTGTTGAAGACATAGTGAGGTGGGGAATCAGCAGAAGGCACTTCTGGAGGGATCATGTGGACCGTATGGAGGATATAAGACTGGCAAGAATCGTTAAGACTGAAAACCCTAACAGCAGGAGATTACAAGGAAGGCCGCCGAAAAGGTGGAAGGACAGCTGGACCTCATCATCCTAGGACAGCCCATCGTTACACACAGGTCATACGACCTAAACCAAGAGGAAGAAGAAGATATATTTCACATTGGATATAATTTTTTAGCTGACATATATTTTAATATTGAGAAAAGTTTTGTCATAATTAAATACCACAAATTAAAATGTCATTTTCTCCAAGTATAGTTTTATGACATCTTTTTGGGTGTACAGGCTCCATTTCACAATACGTTCTGTCAAAAAGGCTCTAAACATATTAAATATATCAAAACTTATAAATGAACTAGGTAATTTAAAAAAAATAATATTATAGAAACATTATAAAGGTATTTGTTTTGAGGCTTTCGTGGGTCTTCATATCAGTTCTTCAGTTAAGCTTACGATACTGACTTTTCGAAGGCGAATTTTCAACGAACAAGCCCTGAAGATGAAAACTGAAATGATTTTAAAACGTCAGCACCATAAACCAAACCACGCGGTAAAACACTCCGAAGAACCTTATATGATACAACTGATTATAAAGGTATGCTTTTTGTGTTGTTTAACACTTGCCGCCCTATGATGGATAGTGAGTGACCAGGACTTATATTTTATTTCTCCAAATATACTGATTGCAGGGTCTTCATACTTTATGTATTCCTCATCAAAACCTCTATGATTTGAATGATGTCATTATGAAATAAAAACATTTATCTACAGAAATCATTATTTTGTATAAATCGAGAACTGGTGTATGCGCAGATGTGCAGACGACACTTGCACATCTGATTCATTATTTGTGTGAGCGGATCGCGATTACATCCGATAATGAACCCTTGTAATATAAAAACATAAATCACAATGCATTTTCATTTACTATATATAGGGTCTTTCAAATTGAGCGGTTTTTATAATTCTTGGATAAAACACAGATGGTATCGCGAACTTGCCTGGGTTTTATGATATTTGAGAAGTGTAATATATGGCATTTATAAAAATGGAGTCGTATACAATATCACAACGCGTACAAATTGAGAATTATTGTAACATATCTGTTGTAATCTCCGAAAACGGTGATGTTAATTGGCCACCAAGATCATGTGATCTGACACCGTTGAACTATTTTCTTTGGGGTTATGTGAAAAGCCAGCTCTATAAAAATGACCCCCGATCAAGTCCTGAGCTGTAGGACGAAATTATTCGCGTTATTGGTGAGTTAGAACCGCAATTATGTCAAAATGTCATCGAAAATTTTGACAAAAGAGTGGAGCTGCAAGAGGTGGACATTTGGCGAATATTGTTTTTTTGTGTTTAAATGTCATACATTATACTTCAATGAGTAATAAAAAGTTTTTTCAAATCAAAGCAAATTGTGCGTTTTATTCAAGAGTTAATTTAAAAAAGGCTCAATTTGAAAGACCCTATAGAAAAAAATTACAAATTTTTAATAAAATAAATAAAACGCTTATTTTTTATATATTTACCACTGTTTGATTTGAGTTCCTTACCAGTTTTAAAGACCTCTGTTTTCCTCGTCAAGTTCAAGTTCATCGTCATCTGACAAGGAAGACGGACGTTTATGAAACCGGTAGTGAACTTAAATAAAACAGTGGTGAATACAAAATAAAAATTAAGTGTTTTATTTATTTTATTAAAAATTTATAAACATGACACCACAAAGTGAAACAAACAGACTTTCTAAGATTCAAGAAAAACAAATACTTAACAGTTTTTATGCAAATAACAGAATTAAACAGAGATTATTTTAAAACTTTAGAAATGTTAATTTCTATCCAATTGTCTTAATATTTTCATCCATGACATTATTTTTTAATTGTTAGCTTAAATATTATGTAAAATGATGACTAATTCAATAAATATTTTGTAAAAAATCTAAAGCACAAAGCACCGCTCAGACTTGGCAAATAGTGATATTTTCAAGAAAACACTGATGCTAATGCATCCATAGATAAAAAGTGTTATGTGTGGCATTTCACTAAGCAAAACTAAACTTTATCTATGTGTTTGGGATTTCAAAGTGCAATATAAAGTTCTAAATTTAAATTTTTAATAAATATTTATATCTGTTAATAATAGTGCTGTTAAATAACAGGCTTCATGTACTATAGCTTATTTCATCTTAACGGTAGCTGTAAATTATTGCCGTTACTAGTTTTTACTTAGTTTTTTAAGTAGCATGCTACTTAAGGTTGAAAAATAGCTATAACAGTACAGTAATCCTTCACTAACCTCGATTTTAAGAAAACTAGATTTGTTGTTTATTTCTACCTAGTGTTTCAACTTGTGGACCTATAGAGGATATGGTTGTAAAGGCAAAATTGCGATGGACCAAACATGTGATACTCATGGGGGTGATCATAGCTCCCAAAATGCGTCTTGTACGGGGGGAAGTAGTGGGTAAGTAAAAGGGTTGGTGGGCAGAGGAAGCGCTATGATAGTCTGCGACTGACTTTATTCAGAGTGATTGAAGACTGGGGGCAGGTGGCTCAGGACTGTGGATGATGGAGAGCCATTTGTTCTTGGGTCAGCGTACTGCAAACATGCTTCAGCATTGCTAGGTGACTCAGCAGGATCCACATATCTGTGACATATCCGGAAGGGAGTGCGCGCGCATCTAGGATTGGACTGTTGTCTCACAGAAGATCACACGATCAACGTGGAAGAACAGCTCAAGATTAACGTTGGAGGGGCGAGGGGATCCTCGACAATGTGGCATAGCAACGAAGGCAAGGACAACAGGCTTTCACCTCATCATCAGAGGAGCACACACAAGTCTTGTTTGTGCTCCCCTGATGATGAGGTGAAAGCTTTGAAAACGGTAGGGTTATACCATTACAAAAAGTGGAATAAACAGTGTTTGATAAAACAAATTACAAAGAAATACTATTTTTTAAAATATTCCCATAACCTCCTACTTTTTATAAATTACTAATCTCATCAACTGCGGTTTTGCCCACCACGGCGTTTTTAAGAATTGAATATTTCGCAATTGGCAAGGGATTGCTGTACTGTTTTTTCACAGAAGCTATAACAACATTATATAGTAAAAATTTAAAGTCAAACTAAGCAGGTATCTAACAAGGAAACCAGATTCCCACTTGACCACAGTAATAACCAATGGTCGTCAAAATTTCAGGTAGACAACCTTAAAGTTGTAAATATGACTGCGGTTAAGAAAGAATCCAGTAAGAGTCCAGCACATATAAAATACCTCGAGCACCAACATACTTAAAAATATATTATGGATTTTTAAAATATGACTTCTCCTATCAAGTTCCTCTCTTCTTCGGAGGTTAGCAACCATGATGGCAGCAACTACGAACAAAGATAAGGTACCACTGTGAAACCATTCCTGTTAGTTCTTCAACCAGAGAATGTGTCATCTTTCTAAAGTTGGGTCCTGAATTTTCCCCTGCAATATCAGTTTAAATATCTCGTAACTTTCTCCTCACGTTATATATCTAAATTATTCATCCATTTTAAGATGTCATCACAAATTTTGTCAATCCATGAGAATCTTAGGCTTCTTCGATAGAACTACATTTCAAAAGCTTCTAGTTTCTTTGTGGTGGCCTGCCATACTTCAACACTGTAGAAAAGTACAAAACATACTCGTATATATCAAGACTGAAATTCTTGTGGCAGAGGAAATTCTGCATTTTGAAGAAGTAGCTTCATGCCATCTTCACTCTTACTTTGATCTTTTGAAACTGGTCCCGTTGATCATTCATTACTCCGGTAATTAATATCGTTGAATTCGCTCAAGAATTTCATTATTTATACTAACCCTTCCTTCCCTGTGATGTGTAACTAGTACACATTGCTTCTAAAAACTTTAATATCTCTATAAATGTAATAAATACTAAGTTCAGATTTTAGGTATTCCTTCGTAATACATTTACGCATGGAATGAAAAAATAATATTAATAATAATTAGCACTTATCGGCCACATCAGAGATATTTTGTGAAAATCGGGAATAAATTCACCAATACAATCAAACGTGTGCCAGTGTGTGACGTAGGTATATTCATTCTAAAAAATCACTATGGTTGAGGAAGCGACACTATTCACGTCTCACTCTCACTCTACTTCGGTATATGGGAACACAAGAAAATGAATCTCAGTTCGTTCACTTCAGTAGCTTTCGGGCAGCCATTTGAGGTGGTCGCATCGCTCGTTTTGTGAACGTCGGCCGATGTTTTTTTCATGTTTTCAGCAATTAAATTTCAATTATTATCACTTTTGACTTCAAATTTTATTAATTTAAGCAATTGGCTATGAATATTTTTATTTTTCCGATTTTAAATCGCTCATTTTTACATGTGTATTGATGTGTATTGAATACACAGCACCGGAACGTGTGGATTTTTTTATCACAGGAAAGGAAAGATTAAGAGATATCCTTGTATTAATGGAATCCCATCATTTACAAAAGAAAATATATACAATAAGGCCAAATTTTCTGCCTTAAATTATTGTAACAAGCAATCTATAAAAGTACTTTAATTAAAATAAAGCGGTTTTTGACAAGCCAAGGCCTGAGCTTGGAATTGAGAATGCATATGGTTTGTTGCTACATATTCTTAGCTCTCCTCTATGGAATGGAGACGTGGACACTGAACCAGGAAAGATCACGTAGCATCGAGGCTTTTGAGATGTAGATTTACAGAAGTATCCTTAAGATGCCCTGGACAGATCTTGTTACAGACCGACAAGTGTTTAAAACTGAGAAGGTTCGCAAGTTCGAATATCTCAGTTATATAATGAGGGAGACAAAACACATTATTATATAACTGATTGTATTGTATATACTATATTACACTTTTGTTGTATACAGTACAACCTAGCGGGCTTATTGCCATGTGGAAATTTCTTCCAGCCAACCAGATAGATGTTAAAGAGCCCTTAAGTGAAAACCAGACTGGAACCCTATTTAAAAAATCTTGGTTCCTGCGGGATTTGAACCCGCAACCTCCGGGTTGGGAGACAGGCATCTTACCAATTAGGCCACAGAGGGCGTTTCAGCTAGGTTACTGATGGGAAAAGTAAATGTCACACACGGCAGAGGAACATGTCGTTTCTCTCGACTTAAGCACTTGTGGGAATGGTTTGGGTGAAGTTGTAACGAGTTGTTCCGAGCTGCTGAGAACAGGGTAAGGATTGCCATGATGGTAGCCAACCTTCGATAGGAGACGCCACCTGAAGTAATAGAATAAATTACACAGGGAAAAAGTATTCAATTTCTATGAAATCTTCTACGAATCTTGTGCAATTAATCAAAAATATGCATATTTTTTAATTACTTTTTTTTTCATATCTAGTCAATATTTAGAATGCGTACACTTCAAAATCAGAAAAAAATATTTACATTAAATGTTTTGAGAACATTTCTTAAAACTTATTGTTTGGTAAATATTATATAATTTTTAATAACTTACAAAAATATATATATATATATATTTTTTTATAATATTGAATTGATAAATTATTATTTTCAAGTTAGTTTATATAAAAAAAACAATTATAGATGAATAAAATTATGCACAGTTTATTTTCATATGAATTGTTTTAAATGGCATGCTTTATCGTTAAATAATGATTTTTAAAATGATTAAAAATAAAATATCAAGGAATGATTATTTTAACTCTAAATTCAGGTATCCCTTATTTTATGCGATTATACAATAGTTCGAAAAATGTAGGATGAGTCCTGTGACAGCTCACAAATTTAAATAAGACACAGCTTACTTAACGGTAAATTTATATTTTATTCAAATCATGTTATAGTGAAATTGCATAAAGTGAAACTGCATAAAACTAGGGATGCCTGTACAAAAATTGTATTATTCTATCGTCATATATAATATAATTGGATGAACTTATTATGTGTCAATTTTTTCAAACCAACCAGAAAGAAGTCTAAGCAGACTGGAATACAAATGGACAAGCTTTCTTGGTTTAGTCTGTGAGGTTTATCAGAAGAGTTCTTCAAGAAAATATAATTTATTTAAAAAACTTCATTGTATAATAATTTCGAAGGCTCAATACCAGGTGTCAATCTCTTCTTACCAACCAGAGATAAGTAAATAAAGGAAGTTACAGTACCCGGCGGTAAGTAATATACGAGTACATCGGGCTTAAGAATGAGACATTATAATAAAGTTTAAAAAACTATAATAAAGTTTAAAAAACTTGTTATCTGGTTATAATAATTCCGATAACTTTCTTGACCTAGTTGGTAAGACGTTTGTCTTCCAACGCAGAGGTATTGGGTTAGATTCCTGTTGGACTCCAGAATGTTCTTTTTTTTAAATAAAAGGTCCTCGCTTCACTAACAGCCACTTAACCTCTCCGTGAGTACGGCCCCAACCGTGGGGTCATGAAATACTGAGTCAGATAGCGCACGGCCCCGCGGTTGGGGCGCAGTGATTATTTCTCGAATATTCCCAGATTATGTCAGGATTTGGGACTACTAATGACATCTATTGATGATACCACACAATTAAATCATTTATCGGCTAGTTACATATTTTACCAACAGAACAACGATGTTTTAAAATTGATTTTCATGAATATCTTACTACTCGAGAGGTTGAACATCTTCCTGTCTTTGAGATTGACACATGATAAGAAGCTTAGAACAATACAATAATTGGATACAATAATTGGATACATTTCTTCAATTTACAATGAAGTGATTTCTGTCACAACCAGGGAGGGCGTCTTAATAAATTTGAGAGTCCTGGGCTAACAATATTAGGTGTCCTTTTTTACAATAAAAATATACATAATTTTTATTTTTACATCACAATGTATTTTGATTATTTCGTGTATTTAGTTAACACATCTTTTTTTTGTTTTTTTTTTAAAGAATAGATATGACCGAAGTCATAGATATCCGAAGAAAAAGTGCCTGTATCATTCGAGGGGAGTAGCACAGCGTGTGGTTTGAACCGACAACCTTCCGCATGGAAATCTAGTGCATTACCGCGCGACCATGCACCCCATAATGACATTAATAAAACGAAATACAGTAATACCTTAATAATAGGTATACGTTCATCAAAATTGTTACGTTAACATAATTATTGTATCATTTAAAATAACACGCAAAGTAAAGGGATAGGTTCCTATAATAAAAAAAAAACTAATTTCTTTATTGGAAAAATGCCATTTAACCTGTTCACCGCGTTAAAAATCAAATTCCACGAATCCTGTGCGCGGCACAATTTCAGCGTTTTTTAATTTCTAAGTTTAAACACATATTTTGTTTAGAACCACTGATATTTGATTACAACACCAAGTAAACATGACACTTAAGAAATTTTCTGATAATAAATAATAGTCATTACTCTTAAGGAGACTCATTAAATAAAGGAGATAAACTAAACTTTACGTAAAATAAACAAAGGAATGCTACGATCAAATCAATGCTTCATGACACTCACCCAATCAAATGCATACAGCACTAGTAATGTTTATTTACGTAAGAGAGACTCATCGCAGGACTCGATCCGCGCGACAGGTCGTTAATGCTGGAAATATTGAGAAACCAAAAAAATTCGGCGCTCTGTTTATTCAACAATATCTCATAAACTAATATATTATTTGACAAGGTTTTCAGAGATGTCGCTAGAATAAAGATTATTTTAAATTTTAGTTCCATTTTTATTCCGGTTTTGTGTCATTTTTTTTAAGTATTTGTGATTTGAAACTTGGATTGTCGTCAGATCACAGGCGTTTGTGCTCCCCGCGGGGAACACGTTAATAATAGGGATACGTTTGTCAAAATTGTTACGTTAACAGAATTATTGTATCATTAAAAATAACACGCAAAGTAAAGAGATAGGTTCCTATAGTAAAAAAAAAACTATTTTTTTTTATTGGAAAAATGCCATTTAAAAGAAATGTTTATGTCAATATATCAAAATATGATTAAATATATTACAAACAGTCTAAAATATAGGGTTATATATTATGTGAATACAATTTAAACAAGTGACATTTAAAAGTTTTTGAAGAAAATAAATTAATCATTGATTGCTTTTCTTTTTCTTTTCATGTTTCAGGTTTCAAGCATTTAATATGTTACTTTTTTCAGAATTATTTTCTGATTAATGTCTAACGGATGAGACTTGACTGAGACAATTTAATAACATTGTTAGATTTTTTTGTCAATAACATTATAGCAAGTTGGGGTACAGTCTTGGTAAGGAAGCGGTGGAAATTCTCTGTTATGCTGACGACGCTACGCTCATAACTGAAAATAAAAATGACTTACAGAGAATGCTCACAAAGTTCGATGAATCCTGCTCAAAGTACAATATGATTATCTCCATAGAAAAAACCAAGTGCATGACATTCTCCAAAGACCCACTAGAGTGCAGAATTTCAGTACGTGACGAGCCAATTGAACAAGCAACCCAGTTCAGATATCTTGGCAGTGAACTGCTCAGCTCTCATGACCTCCCCAGAGAAGTAAGGCATCAGGTAGATAAAGCTGCAGTTGTGGCGGGCTGCCTGAGAGATGTCATATGGAGGAATAAAGATATGAGAACGGATAGCAAGGTACGCATTTATAAGACCTGTGTGCGACCTATCCTCACATATGGCATCGAAGCGAGGGCGGACACTGTCAGGACAAAAAGTATGCTAAGGACAACGGAAATGAGAACTCTGCGCGCTATTGCTGGGAAGACTTTGCGTGATCGTGTAAGGAACACCACAATCTGAGAGGTCTGTGAGGTCCAAGATGTGGTCAGATGGGGACGATAGCGTCGACGATACTGGTACCAACATGTACAGAGAATGAATTCCACAAGAATTCCATACATAGCTCTGCATGGGGTGCCGGATGGACGGCGTCCACCAGGGAGACCCCCGAAACGATGGAGAGATAGCTGGAGCTCAGCATCACAGGACAATCCTGGAGTAACAGACTCTTGAGAGTCTACAGAAAGTTTAAGAAGAAGAAGATTATAGCAAGGTATTTACAGAAGTAACATAAAGCGAAATATTACTGTACTATAACAAATAATACACGTATATAAGTTCCCTCATAAAACAATAAAGATATAGATTAAAATATAATTGTAATTTGATTCATTTACAATATGATTTAAGTATAAAAAACAATTTCGTTATTAAAAAAGAAATATATTAAACGTAAAAAACCCTATTAAGAAGATAGCTACGACACCCTCTGGTGCGTGGCGTCCTAGATCTGCAACACTATTAGCCCAGTGATTAAGATGGCCCTGGTCATAAGACAGCATTATTAAAATAAAAAATATGTTAATTGATTTGATATTTATTTTGTCGACTCCATTGTAAAACAGAATTATTTCACTTAAATTTGAAAAAAATCTCCCTTTACACAATAAACCTAAATAAAAGAAACATGCCTGTTATTTTAATTTAAGTTTATTGCGTAGAATTATTCTATTTAAAAAATTGTTACTGTTTTGATTAAAAAAAATAATGACAGGTCCTGTTTAAAATGTTGCCAGTCAAATAAGAATTGAAATGGAAAAATAAAATGATGATATCAATATGTTTTCCTTTTATACAAGGAATTAAAATGATTTGTTTTAATACACATTAATAAGTTATAATGATTTTAATATATAGACATATCTACTATTTATATGATGGACATTATATTTATATAAGACTTGGCTCACATAGAAAAATTGAATTTATAGCAACAGTCTTTAAAATATGTAAGCTTAAAATGTTCACATACAATAAATGACAATACAGCAGAGCATCGATTAACTAAACTGTTTATATTTTGTATCACACGTCTTACAAATACATACCTTACATAAAACATTAAAGTAGGTCTACAGTTTATGAAAAGAAGTCCAAATTTGTCTTTTACTTCAGAGGTGAGACTCGTTTTTGCGCCGCTAAATCTCGCACACATTTAAAAGATAGCAATTGGACAGAATTTGCAGACTGGAACGCTTTCGGGTAACCTATGTTTCGGTTGATCGGTAGTCGAATAATCGATGCTCTACTGTAAATGCAAGATAAAAATTTATATCTAGCATAAGAATTAAATTTTTTAATATTTTACTGTAGATAATTTAAATAGCTTCCATGTATCGAGGATTCGATTATATTACAAAGTTAATTTTCCTTTCCAAATATGTGTTAGATATTCCCAGACTCTTTCCCTGTCAGGGTAATCAGGGAGGATGGAATGTCAGATTTTCCTATGGGGACACAACTTTAGTTTCTTCTACATCCATACATGACATCTTGGAATTTTTCATTTAAAATTTTCAAACCGTAGAAAGTAAAATATCATATAAGTGAGACTACTGTATATACGAGTATATTTAAAAAAAAAAATCTGGTTGATTAAATCTCTTAAATGTTTGATATTATAAGTTAATAAATAATCTTTCATTAATTTTTCCTCTTTTAAAAAGAAAGGAACACTCAAAATGCACTTTTTTTTTTTAAATTTACTAAAAAATAGTTTATCAAAATTTAGACCACACAGTCGTGGTTTTGAAAACATGGTCAATTGACATTATTTTCTTCTAAAGAAATAAAGCTTAAAAAAATATTTATATAATAGTTTCACAAGTAAATTGTATGATAAATGAATTCTTTAGATTTTCAAATAAATTATTTAAGATATGTAAAATTTGATTTTGTCCATACAGAATTATTCAGGCACCAATAAAAATCACCACAAATGTCTACACCAGAGTTTGCCAATCTTTTGCATTATACTCTTTACAATATTTAATTGAATATTTAATTTTCTTGTTATGACAAGGCAAAACAAATGAAATGCAAAGATTTTTTGAGTTACTGTCACAATAATGAAATCTGTAGAAAACATACAAATGACAAAGATATAATTACAGCAAATATTATAAAAGGTCTTTCAAATTGAGCGGTTTTTTTATTCAAATTTTTTTAATTCTTGAATAAAACGCGTAATTTGATTTTAAGAAACTTTTTATTGGTTATTGAAGTATAATATATGATATTTAAACACAAAAAAACAATATCCGCCAAATGTCCACCTCTTGCAGCTCCACAGATGTCCACTCTTTTGTTAAAATTTTCTATGACATTTTGGCATAATTGCGGTTCTAACTCACTAATAACGCGAATAATTTCATCCTTCAGCTCAGGAATTGATCGGGGGTCATTCTTATAGACCTGGCTTTTCACGTAACCCCAGAGAAAATAGTCCAACGGTGTCAGAACACATGATCTTGGTGGCCAATTAATACCACCGTTTCTGGAGATTACAATACATAAAATAATTCAACAATTTGAACGCGTTGTTGTATTGTATACAACTCCATTTTTATAAACGTCATACATTATAACACTTCTCAAATGTCACAAGACCCAGGCAAGTTCGCGACGCCATCTGTGTTTTATCCAAGAATTAAAAAAATCGCTCAATTTGAAAGACCCTTTTATATATGTTATAATATTTTGATTTATATTCTTCTTTGACAAGTATTTATTCTATACACATGTGTATATACTGAATATTGTAGGGGTAACTAAAAAACATAGATTGATTGTTTTAATTATATAGACAATACTAACAAATTATCTGTTGAGATATCATCCGAGTTGTTGAAAATCCGCTATATGTAGCATACTTTTGATTTGAGAGTAGCTGTGAGTTGCTGTTTATCATAACATCGTGGGTGGAGGTGGGAATAACTCAAATATTCCAGCTTTTTCTTTTCACGGTGGATAATACTTTTGTAACTTTCTTCATTTGTTTATACTATCTCATCATCGTGGACTTTTGTCAAACTATGAAACATTCTTGTGTTACCACGTTTGAAAAGCTTTCTTAATATTTATGGTAGCTTAAATCTAAGTTTTAGTGCCAGAGAGAAAATAATAATGTTGTATTTTGCATAAAAATATCTAATAGTGAAATAGTTCATAATTCCAAATGGACAAACTGAAAATTTCAAAAATAAAAAAAATAACGCACAAAACTGGTTAAAAAATATTTTTATATGACTTACTTGTTTTTACTTAAGACTATTTTACAATATTATATTTATTTTCAAAATAATATACACATTAGAACCACATGTTTTTTTACAAATTATTTAAAATATTAATATGTTTAGTTATATTATTTACAATGATATTAGATTATAAAGTATATTGAGATCAATTCCCAAATTCAAGTTAAATTTATTTAAAAATATTTTGGTTTAGTTTATAATTGCACCATAAAAAATAATTTTATTAATAAACATATAATTCTATAAAAGAGAACAAAAATATAAAGAAATATGTACATGTGAATGTAAGTCATAAATGGAGATTTGATAGTTCTCTAGTTTTTATTACATTTTTCAAACTGTTCCAAAATTCATGAAACAAACTTCCATTTCTATTGAGAACAAGTGACACCATAAATAATAAAGTTTGAATCATAGATAAAATAAATTATGTCAAAGACAGATGAATTATTACCATAGATAAAATAATGGATGTTATAGATGAAAATAAGTTTGCAATTTTTGACACAAAAAATATGTGGACAAGATTGTTAATATAAAATGAACAGAAAATTACATATATATTTTAAAATATAGAATATACAATAAAAATTAAAAGGAACTTATTGGTTATACAAGAAAATTGTATTATTGAGATTTAGTGACATTAAATTACAATTATATTTTGATTATTTACAATTTAACAACAAATTAAAAGAAGAAAATAGTAATATCCAGCGTCATGATACATATTTATGACACATATAATACAATTTGGCCAATTTTAAAATATATACAAGTATTTTTTTTAAAGAAGCAAACATTGAAACAAAATCAGCAATATAATAAGCAAGGGTTTTTCTTTAAATAAATTATTCTAGGAACAAAATTATAACCTTTTAAATAATGTCCTTTGACTAATATTATTATTTGAATTTGTTAAATTTACAAATGTTTATTTTAATCAAAAAATACTTTAATAAAACAAAACTCAAAAATATTTCCAGTGATTTGAAATTTACCATTATATAACAGAGTTCTTTTAAAAAAGATTCATAACAATGGATGACATCACCAACTTTAATTGCTTCTCTTATCGACCATGTACTTTTGATAGTTTTGTTAAAACTTCTTCATCACCATCTCGCAATATCCCTATTGAAGTAGGCAGCGGGAATAGATTTTCCTTTCGTTTAATCCTGACTCACGTCTTTCACTTCAGCCATGTCCATAAACCTCATCATGTGTACTCACACATAAAAAAGGTTTTCCCCTCCCTTTTTTTTCAGAATTTGATTAATTTGATTGTGCTACGTTTTTTCATTTTTTCCTAAACTTTTCGTGCTATTCAAATACTACCTTAAGTGAAATCTTTCATTATTAATCCTTTCTACATGATCAAACCATCTCAACACTCTTTTCTTCATCTTAAGCATTGTAACTTCTTTTAATTCACATTCTTTCCTAATTCACTTCTTCCGTATCATGTCATACATAAGCTCTATGGTCTAGTTTTTAAGACGCCTTTCTTATGATAGACTCAGGGGTTGTGGGTCGGATCCCCATTGGTACACATTTAAAAAAAGGGTTTCAGTCTGGTTTTCATTTAAAGCTTCTTTAAAAAAATCTGGTCACTTGGAAGAGATTGCCTAGTGGCAATATTCCTGCCAGTTTGTACTGTATATAACGAAAGAGCAAATACCGTACTTAACTTTGATCAATACTTCATAGATCGTACTGTTGAAATATAACTTTCATCAACAATTAATAGATGGCACAGTTTACATCCATTCTGGAAACTTTTTAGTAAGAATGTCATTTGTTTGATATGAATATTTAATGTTCATCTCAACATTAAATATTCATATCCGAATTTTCAATTGATCGCTGCCATACCACAAGCTTTGTGCGAACTTTACAATGATACAAAAAGGCAGGTAACATTACAATTAGACTTGAAGTATCTTTAAAAAAATATGCAATCCTTGACGACGACAAGGCAGCCCGTGAGCAAATCGTCAAATGGGAATCCTGACTTTTTCTCTTTTTTTTTTTACGAAAAATTATTAGATTTATTGTTTGGTCACTATTTTTGTGTATATATACTGAACTTATATACGAAGGAGTATGAAAAAAAACACCCAATGACTATTTTTTATTCAATTATAAATTACAAAATCCCAAATAAACTATTACCCATATAAATTTAATGGTGATATAATAAATTTAAATAAAATTAGGAATTCGGCGTTAGACTATTGTGAACCCCTGCATTCCCGGCCACAAGGTAGAAAAAGCGAAAGACGTGTGTGAGTCACGATAGGATAAACTGGCACTATCTCTTCTCAGTCTACCCTAACAGGGATACGGACGGGTGCATGGCAGCGTGATAACGCATTGGACTTCCGTGCAGAAGATTGTCGGTTCAAACCCCGACTTATGCTACTACCCTCGAACGACACATACATTTTTTCCGCCTAGTATTCAGGGGTATAAGGATACCCATGACTTCGGTCTTATCTATTATTTAAAAAAAAAGGAAAAAGGAAAAAAAAAACATGTTGGTGTGCTCCGATCCTTCATTTCAGGTGTGCCATCGGACACAGTACAGCGGTGTGACTGGAGAGTTTGCTGGTGAAAAAACGGCTCACTCACTTAAAAAAAAGCAAAGTCCACGGCACAGCTTCGCTTTTCAACTGAACATTGGAATGGAATCCTCGACTACTATAGCAACGACGACGGCGTGATAATGTATGTATGTATATAAAAATCCCACATGCGTTCAATTGAAAAAAAAAAGATCGAAAAATAAATGAACATAATGTATTGACAGCAATTTTCATATAAGGATTTCTTTATAGTTTACAGAAAATGTCTATGGCATGGACGTAAAAAAATACATAGAAAAAAATCGAATTTATCTTGTCTGATAAGCTCTTCCCGCCAAAACTTGTCGTTGAATGATTTGACGTTTGGGGAAACGTTCAATCAGGCAAAATGTCGAATGACAGGGGTGGCAAAGCCTAGCCTTGTCAATTTTGTAATTTAGCGGTTCACTTAACCATTAAAGGAATTCATGAAAAATTATGAAAACTTGCTAATAATATTGGGGTTTGTTTGATATTGAAAAAAAATTGTTTCAATGAGGAGCTGAATAAATATTGTAGAAATGGGGCCATTGAGAAATATACAAGGAGTGATAGTGCATTGTATTACATTTTCGATGTATATAGCACAACCTGGCGGGTTTATTGTCATGTGGCAATCTTTCCAACCAACCAGAAAGATGTTAAAGAGGCTTTAAGTGAAAACCAGAATGAGTTCTGGCGGGGTTTGAACCCGAAATCTTCAAGTTGGGAGACAGGCGTCTTATCGACTAGGTCGTTAAAATGTGACAGAATACGGAATGATGTGATAAGGGATGATAAGTAAGATGAGAAAGAGAACGCTGAGATGGTTTGGGTATGTGGAAGGAATGAATGAAAAAAGTCTAACAAAACAGATATACAGTGCAAGTATGAGTGGAAGACGTGTGTGACGAAAACCAAGGAAAGTATGGTTAGATCAAGTGAATGATATTCTGAGAGAAGGGAGTGTAGAAAGTCGGAGAAATCTTAAAAATTGTATAAGAAAGTGTATGAATGTAGAAGAGACTAAGGATGTGTTTCGAGATAGGAAAATATGGTGCTCTGCCTTCCCTGCCTACCCAGACAGGATAAAAGTGTGATGCTAAGTACGTACAGTAACCGGCGGTAAGTATTGTAATACACATCGTTTGTAGAGCGTCGTCTCTGTCGCTCGATGCCCTAATAGTCCGGTATCGTTGTCACGATGCGGTTAGCGCATCGCGCGACAGAGACGACGCTCGACAAACGATGTGTATTAATTACCGCCGGGTAATATATGTGTATGTTTGTATGCTAGAAAATTTGATAAATCAATCAAATATTCATTTGTTTTTTCAATTTTTTTTTCATTTACACGTACATTCATACCATCAAGCCGTCTCCCTATCGGGTAGGCAGAAAGTAGAGAGTGCCAGACTTTCCTATCGCGACACACATCTTTAGCCTATTCTACATCTATACACCTCTGATACTCCTACGATTTCTATGCCTTTTTACATAATATTCGTGGGTGTAAGGATACCTATGACTTCGGTCATATTTATTCTTTCAAAAAGAGGAAAATATCATGCCAATGTGTTCCGATCGTCTCACTACTTGGATGTCATCGTATCCAGTACAGCGGGGGGGGGGGGGGGGGAGTTTGCTGGTATGCAACGGCTCCCTTGTTAAAAAAAAAACTCCACGGCATAGCTTAGCTAACTACGAACGATCATATTCTCGACAGCGCCTAGCACTATAAGAAGAAACCTCTCCAGTTTCATATGAATAAAAAATTAACTCCACATTATGAAACAGGTGAAATCCGTATAATGTGTAGCGTACAAAATTAACCCCACATTATGAAACAGGAGACACCCGTATAATGTGTAGCGTAAAAAATTAACTCCACATTATGAAACAGGAGAAATCCGTGTAATGTGTAGCGTAAAAAAATAACCCCACATTATGAAACAGGAGAAATCCGTATAGTATGTAGCGTAAAAAATTGAACCCACATTATGAAACAGGAGAAATCCGTATAATGGTAGCGTAAAAAATTAACTCCACATTATGAAACAGGAGAAATCCGTATAATGTGTAGCGTAAAAAAATAACCCCACATTATGAGACAGGAGAAATCCGTATAATGTGTAGCGTAAAACATTAACCCCACATTATGAGACAGGAGAAATCCGTATAATGTGTAGCGTAAAAAATTAACTCCACATTATGAAACAGGAGAAATCCGTATAATGTGTAGCGTAAAAAATTAACTCCACATTATGAAACAGGAGAAATCCGTATAGTATGTAGCGTAAAAAATTGAACCCACATTATGAAACAGGAGAAACCCGTATAATGGTAGCGTAAAAAATTAACTCCACATTATGAAACAGGAGAAATCCGTATAATGTGTAGCGTAAAAAATTAACCCCACATTATGAGACAGGAGAAATCCGTATAATGTGTGGAATAAAAATTGAGCCCACATTATGAAACAGGAGAAATCCGTATAATGTGTAGCGTAAAAAATTAACTTCACATTATGAAACAGGAGAAATCCGTATAATGTGTAGCGTTAAAAAAACTTTTTATAATACAATTTCTACTCACTCCAAAGGCGCAAACCGCATCATATAACATTTCTCAAAAACTTAAAGAATGCTCAATTCAACACGAGTCGACCCAGTAAGGGGTTCGAGTCAATTTGAAAAGAAAAATAACAAGAAAGTTTTAATTTAAAAAAAATTGAGCAGCACTGGTTTATTTTGAACCTGGGGTGTTTTTTTTTCCTATTTAATGTATTAGAGTCAAGGGAGTTACGAACCGATATTGAGTCAAAAAGGTTATTTAGTATTCGTAAAGTTTTGTTATCTTTGAGATATTTACAAAACGTGAGGAGGCTTCGTGTCACTTTGTAAAGGAGACCGCGGAAACCTGAATATTCATTTATTTCTGTTTCAGATTTATGTTGAGAAAGGGAAATAGGGCCGTTTCTCAAATCAAGAGTGACAATTAAATTTTTTTGCTGTTGACAAAATCGTAAAAGATAGTGATTCTCAAACTTTTTGAATGCAAGTGACCTTTTTTTTAGCATAAACTTGATTCTCGAGAAATCCCCAAAAGAAAAAGTCTACTATCGCGTTTTTTCTACTTCCAGTAGCATTTTAAAATATCATACACTTTCTTTGTTCAAAACTTAGTTCGGTTTCAGCCCCTATTTCTCAACGATTAAATTTAAAATTAAAAAAATCAGCAAATTGCTAGCTATTAAAGTGTGGATACATTTTTAGCGACACCCCGTATTTAAAATCATAGTCATGAATAAAAACGTAGTTTAAGTAGAGAGAAAATGTTCTTTGTAAAAAAAAAAATGTTATCTTAGTTTCAAAAGTAATCTAAATTTTAAAATATAATGAAATATGTTTAAAATTCAATGATGAGAAAAAAGTAGAAAACGTGAGAAGTTTCAATATGAATTATTGAATTTTCAAAGTTTAATTTGAAACTAGGCAAAAATTTTACATAATTAAAATTATTTTTCGACTTTGCTTTGGAATATAACTTTTGTTTTAGTTTTTTTTAAATACTCGTATAATCTTTGACTGTTGCTAAGTATCATAGTATAAATAGGTCAAAACCCATACGACGGCTGTCGCCAAAGAAATAATACAAGAATTGAATTTTGAATACAAGAGAGCGAGAGAGGAATACTTGGATTCTCTCCGAAAGTAATTCGAAATTTGAATCTCGGTGGGACACAGGCAGATGTCTAGATTATTGGTGCCAATACCAATAGATCTACATAATTATAATAATATACCCAGATCTATTGGGAACACTGAAGTTTGTCCAAAGTGGAAAAAAAATGTAATGTCTAAAAACAGATGACACCCAAGTATCACTTATCATTGTTGATAATAATTTAGACAGTTGTGACAATTTTTTCACTCTTAAAAATAATGTTCAATTGTAAAATTGAAATAATTTATTCTAAACCAAATATTGATGTAGTGTTGAATAAAAAATATGCGATGGCGAAGATTTTATACATGTTAAATTCAGCTGTCAGTTGACGTGTCGGGGCAGTATTGTTGTGTTTACACGATTTTTATTTTATTTGAGAAATTGGTATAAAATGTGTTTATAGGAATTCTAAGTAGTTATCCCTATGAATATCTTATATACAAATACCGTTTAATAACATTTCAGAAATGTCGTTAAAAAAATCTTTGATACTTAAATAAATTTTGAATTAAAAATACATTGACTTTTCTGTCATTCGTGTTGTCATCATCACTATTAGGGTAGGTAGGGATAATGTACCTCCACTTTATTATTTCTTGACATACTCTTTTTGCTTCTGTCACGTCCATAGACCTTTTCATGTATAATATCGTGTTTTCAACTATTTTCACTCTTTCCTTTTTTTGTAAGTAATTCATTCATTAGACTTTTTTATTATTTCATTGAATAATGCCTATTTCATTGAATAACTGGGTGACACACATCCTTTGCCTTATCTACATTCATACACCTTCCCATACAACTCTTACGTTTTATCTGACTTTGCGTATCTTTTTACTAAATATTATTCATTTGATCCAATCATACTTTCTTTGACCTTTTTGTACCAAGCCTTCCTCACATTTGTAAATATATTTATTTTTTGTTAGCCTTTCTTCGTTCATTCGTTTTACATGCCCAAACGATCTCAGAGAGTTCCTCTTCATCTAAGTTAATACATAAGCCTAAGTTCACATTCGTTCCGAATCACTTCATTCCGTATTCTGTCATACATTGTCACCTCATTTATTCTTCTCGGAGCACGCATTTCTACAGCATTTATTTGGTTCCTTTCAATATCTTTCCACGTCCATTTTTCGCCCCCATAGCTCCCAAGGTGGTACTTAAACACAATTGTCGACTATCATCTTAGCAATTTTTTATATTGTCCGGTTCGAGTATAGGTGTGGTTTTAGTGCACCATTGACTTTGTTTCCAATCATTATATGCCGCTCGATATCTCTCGTAACTGTTCCATCGCGTACTTAAGGTAGTCTTTAACAATTTTCTGGTTTGTTGGAAGAGACTGCCACATGACAATACACCCGTCAAGTTTTATTGTATACAACGAAAATATAATATTGAGATTAAAAAAAATGAAAAAAATATTACAAATACACATATGTAATAAATAAAAAAAAATGGAAAAAAATATAACAAATAAACATACGTAATAAATAAAAAAATGAAAAAATATAACAAATAAACATATGTAATAAATAAAAAATGGAAAAAGTATAACACAAAAAATATATGTAATAAATAAAAAATTGGAAAAAATATAACAAGTACCCGGCGGTAAGTAATACACATCGGGCTTAAGAAAGCGACTGTCGGCCATAATCGGCTAACTTCGGCTTTGTAGAGCGTCGTCTCTGTCATTCATACACGTGTTCCGTCGCGATTTGCCAGTCATTGTCAAGCGACAGAGACGACTCTCTACAAAGCCGAAGTTAGCCGATTATGGCCGACAGTCTCTTTCTTAAGCCCGATGTGTATTACTTACCGTTGGGTACTGTCTCGTATGTAATAAATAAAAAAAAATTGGAAAAAATATAACAAATAAACATATGTAATAAATAAAAAAAAATGGAAAACACGGTTTTGTCAAGCGCACGCGTATATTATTGGACAACGTTTATACTCGTACATTATTTCATAAAAAAAGATTTATTATAATTTAAAACATTGTTTACAGAACCTGTGACAGAAAAAAATACATTGCTAACAAAAGTCCAAGAATATATATACAATACGAACATCTAAATAAAACAATCCTCTAATTTTGACATTGTAAATCAAAGGAACTCTGATAAAAAAATTAATGACTGTAAAGCAAAAATAAAAAAATCGATCCTTGATAGCATAGACAAAACATAAAGCTCAGTTGACTTGATTTGAATGCTTTGCTCAAAAGAGTTAATTTGACTGATTTACTCGGGTAAAAATTATCAAAGGAAATAAAAAAAAATTATTGTAAATACAAAAAGAAAATTTATTTTCACCAAAATTGACATTTGTAATTAACAAATTCAAAGATCAAATACGTAAAAAAGGAAATTTATGCTACAATTGAAATTTCTCTTTTAGTTTTTACGAACAATAAATAACATATAAAGGGTGATTAGTATTTCATGCACAATATTAAAAAGCGAAATTAATTTATTTATTCAAATAAAAACTGGCTGAGCTCGGAAAGGTAATAAAAAATCAGTGCATGAATGCAAGGCGAAGCAGTCTTAACTAACACAGATTAATGTGACAAGTGAATTTTAAAAGTAATTTTTTTAATTTTAGATTTTTTCAGTATTCACTTTAAATTGTCTAAGTATATTCTGTGACGTTATGGCAGAAGTTGATATGTCCGTTTTACCTTAGTTTACAGGAGAAGCAATATTAACTTTGATAAGCTGTTAAAATCAATACAAATAAGCATTTTTAAAGTTTTTCCAAACAATATATCTTTTGTTTGGATAATGACTGACTCACCAAATTTTGCCACAACATGCTGAGAAATATATTCTATAAATTAGGAGAATAAACACAAATGACAAAAAAACGGACATATCAACTTCTGCCTTAACACCATAGATATAAAGATCTTCTTATAAGTTAGAAATTACAGTTTTGTTTCTAGATTTCAACAAAACTTTTGTTTTGTATACAATTAATTTTATGACTTTAAAATACTTTTCTGTAAAATTCTCCTGGTTGTGTGTCATTTAGGCATGTTCTCAATTGAGTTAACATAGTCCCATAGTGGTATTAAACCCATACCAACCGGCAGCCCAGCAGGGCCCACGGGTCCCAAAAAAGATCCTTGTGGAACACCCGGGGTAGAAAAGACCGCGAAAACATTAAAAATGCATTGGAGCTAATGCAGACCCCAAACTCGATGAACTGAAGCACAATTGGAGAAGTGCAGACCATCCATCGCCTCTGCTTGGCTGTCGGTTTACATTTTAAGCGTTACAAAACAGTTTTAATAATAATGAAAAGGCGCCAAAATATGTTCCATCTATTTGGCGGACGGAAGATTACTGTCTGACTGATTAGGAGTACAACTCACTTTCGCTTACATGTTTCGTATGTACCAATCACTGTGTAGAGTGAAATCCGAAAAAAAACACATCAGATTCTGCAGTAGAATCTCCATTTTGAGCTTTGTACCAAACATTGAAAAAAAAAACACAATCCTTTCAGGAAAAAAATCAATACTTATTAAGCATAACTTTGAGCTTGATCTAATGATATACCGGCTAGTTTATTTCCCTTTTCGACCCAGTTCTTCAATCTTCCTCTCAACTCTTCCAGACTCTTCGACTTTGCTTTGTTGATTCTCTTGTACTTAACATCCTTAGGTTTGGTGACACTCCTGTGATTTGACATGACTCGATTGTAAGTGGTAACGTGGCTCCCTTTGACTTTATCTAAACTAGAATCTTCCACCAGCATGCTTCCATCTAGGACATGACTATCAGAAAGATTATCGTCTGATGATGTCAAATTGGATAACTGTTTCCTAGGAACATAACTATAAGCCCAAGCGACTTGTTGGCTCAATGTATCACTAACCAAATTTAAATCAGGAGTCTTATTTTCGACACTTTTGTCTCCTCCTGTTTTCATACCAGCTTTTAAACAATCACTTGAAATTTTTTCACTTCTCATTTTGAAGATATCTCTTCTGTTTTGTGCCTGGTTTAGTATAGCATTAGCGTCTTCCTTATCAGCACTTTCTTTCATATCTTTTTCAGTGCTATTTTGAGCACTGAGTTTATTAGAACCACCGTCTCCATCCGGCTCTTCTTCGACACTATATACAGTCTCTAAGATTTCTGGTCTTCTAAGAAAACCGTTTGATCTCCTAACTGATGTATACTTTAAATTTGGATCGATCGCATCTGATATAGATCTTACAATGGTAACTGAATCTGCTGTGCTAGATCTAAATCTTGGCATATGTGCCATATTATAATCAGAATCTAAATCTTCCATGATCACAGCAGAATCTGAATCATTCAGGGAATCGAAATCTGGAACTAAGTTAGTTTCGTTTATAAGATCTCTGTAATCTATTATAGGATGAGTAGGTTCTAGTCCGTTATCTAATAGTTTGTTGGCTAGTGACTCTATGACTCTCTGTTGTCTTAGTATGATAGTCTCTCGTTGAGCTAGAAGAGCTGTGATTTCTTTCTGTTTTCGTATCAATCGCGATTCGAAGAGTAACAGTTGACTGGATAATGACTTGAGCTGTTCTGCTTTTTCTCTCTGAACTCTTGAAGCGAGGTCTTCTTGGATTTTGTGGGCTCTCCGCCAGATGAGGAGTTGATGGGCTTGAGCGCGGTATCGCATTCGGAGATCCCTGAAACAAATATAAAGGTTTATTATTAAATTTTTTATACGAGTATATTGTACAATATTAAGATCATTGCATCAGTATTCAAAATATAATATATTGTGCTGATGGGATGACGCGGACTAAGAGAAAGGAAGCGAATTTTTTAAGAGATCAAATTTATGACATCGATAAAATTACGTTTTTCACGTACTGTTTAGTTTAATTCAATCCTTCCACCACCTTTGCTGTTAAAATTAGCTTCCATACAATGCGATCAACACTAGAAGATCGAAATCTTCTTTATTTTATTATGAACGCGATATCACGTAGTGACGAAGAAGGAATCACCAAAAGCGACTCGTACTTGAGTGGTGATACAAATGAGTCAAAAAAATAGTATGCATAAATATTAACATTCCTAAACAAAACTATTATACAATAATAAAGAATTACATATATGTACATACTAACTATCACACATGCAAGCACACAACAGGCCAGGGCTCAGAAGGCCCAGGGTTTTCGATACAATTACGTTTTTCAAGTACTGTTTAGTTTAATTCAATCCTTCCACCATCTTTGCTGTTAAAATTAACTCCCATACAACGTGATCAACACTAGAAGATCGAAATCTTCTTTATTTTCTTATGAGCGCGATATCACGTAGTGACGAAGAAGGAATCACCAAAAGCGACTCCTACTTCAGTGGTGATACGAATGAGTCAAAAAAATAGTATGCATAAATATTAACATTCCTAAACAAAACTACAATAATAAAGAATTACATATATGTACATACTAACTATCACACATGAAAGTACACAACAGGCCAGGGCTCAGAAGGTCCAGGGCCTAATATAATAATTAATAATGGTCTTGTTGATCTTCCAATCGAGGATTGCGGGTTCAAATCCCATTCGAACCCATTTTTTCTTTTTCAAAAAGATTTCAGTCTGGTTTTCACTTAAGACCTCTTGAACATCGTTCTGGTTAGGTTAGGTTAGTTCCCGTCTGTTAAAATAAGTTCCCATCCAGCGCGATCTACAATTGAAGATCGAAATCTTCTTTATTTCTTTACCAGCGCGATGTCACGTAGGGACAAAAAAAGAAATGGGACTCCTCCGGTAGCCACACATCTTAGTGTGAGAAAGATATAGTGGCGTCGATGGATTTATCATCTGACAAAACGGAGAAAAATGATTTCCAGTGCAGTAAATATATTTATAAACCGGCTTATGGCTTGGAGTTCAAATATTCCATCAAGGTGCCAGTGGCAGTACTTGCAAAGAAAACTTTTAATCTAGCTAAGCTATCCTTTAATGCAACTCGATTGGAGTTGGCTACTCCAATCGAGTGGCAGATTAGCTGATATCAGGTTGAGTCGAGTTCCCTTCGGAATAGATTTTCATCTTAGTACCACAAAATATGATCCGCGGTTGATCCAGATTCTCGGAATAAATATAACGTTGTTCCTGTACACAGGTTACAATTACAGTGGAACCTCTCATAACGAGAATAATTCGTTCCAGAATCTTGCTCGTTATGTGAAACACTCGTTAAGCGAAACAATTTTTCTCATATAAATAAATCAATGTAAAATACGATAATGCGTTCCACACCGAAAAAAAAACTCATTTTTTAAATTTTTAACGTTTATTCAAATAAAATTACATACTTATAAATTGTTAAGGAGCATAACAACCCGGAATGCGATTTCGATTTGCATAAAACAATAAAAAAATCGAAATAACTAGTTTATTATTTATGACAAATAATTAATTCTTTTAAAAATTACAAATAATGTCTGAACACAAGTTTGAAAAAATGTGTGATCACATGTGACACTAACGTGCTAGCGGACGAGTGCTAACCAGAGACTGGCGCACTGGCGCGGAAGTCCCGGCTCACAAGTGAGTGACGTGAAGATGGGACTTCCCCTTTCTGCGTCACTCGTTATGCGAAATGTCGCTCGTTAAGGGAGCATTTTTTCACAATCTGTTTAGCTCGTTATGCGAATTAATCGTTATGAGAGGTGCTCGTTATGAGAGGTTCCACTGTATTATATTGTATTGTATTACACTCCGATTACATGACACTCCAATTATGCAACATATGTATGACACTCCAGTGTATGACACTCCAATTATTATATTGTATTGTATTACACTCCGATTACATGACACTCCAATTATTTAACATATGTATGACACTCCAATTATTATATTGTATTGTATTCCACTCCGATTACATGACACTCCAATTATGTAACAAATGTATGCCACTCCAGTGTATGATACTCCAATTATTATATTGTATTGTATTACACTCCGATTACATTACACTCCAATTATGTAACATATGTATGACACTCCAATTATTATACTGTATTGTATTACACTCCGATTACATGACACTCCAATTATGTAACATATGTATGACACTCCAGTGCATGACACACCAGTGTATGACACTCCAGTGTATGACACTCCAGTGTATGACACTCCAATTATTATATTGTATTGTATTACACTCCGATTACATGACATTCCAATTATGTTACATATGTATGACACTCCAATTATTATACTATATTGTATTACACTCCGATTACATGACACTCCAATTATGTAACATATGTATGACACTCCAGTGCATGACACACCAGTGTATGACACTCCAGTGTATGACACTCCAGTGTATGATACTCCAATTATTATATTGTATTATATTATGTTTCCGGATGTTTAAAGAACACTATCTGGAAAAACAAGTATATGAACATCCAAAGCAAGGTGAGGATATACAAGACCTTCGTCCGCCCCATAATGACATACAGCATAGAGTCCAGAGCCGACACTGTCAGAACCAAAAATCTCCTTCGAACCAGCGAAATGAAGGTACTCAGGAGTATCGCTGGTAAAACCCTTCGTGATAGAGTACGAAACACAGAAATCCGAAGGATGTGTGAGTTGAAGATATTGTCAGATAGAGACGACAGAAAATAAGGTTCTGGAACAAACATGTATTCAGAATGGCGGAATCAAGAGCCGTAAGAATGGCCAGGGACAGCATCCCCCAAGCGAGCAGACCTCCAGGACGACATCCCAAAAGATGGAAAGACAGCTGGCAGTCGACGTCACAAGAGGGAAACGATGATGCAGGACCATAACAGGCCAAATTCAGGCCTAAAAGAAGAGGAAGAAGAAGTTTTACACTCTTTTGTATACAGTAAAATCTTGTGGGTTTATTGTCCTGTGGCAATATCTTCCAACCAACCAGAAAGAAGTTAAAGAGGCCTTAAGTGAAAACCAGTCTGGAATTCGTTATTTTTTTTAATCTGGGTTCTAACGGGTTTTGAACCCACAACCTTCGGTTTGGGAGACAGACGTCTTATCAACAAGACCACGGAGGTTGTCGACGATTAGATTAGTAAACTTTGTCAATTAAATAAGGATGGTGCACATCTGATAACTTTTGGAAATTTGTTGGACAGTCGAACCGAGTGAATCACAAATTAAGAATGACACGCCTTTATTTTTCCCGGTCAGTAGAATTTTTATTACACTCTTGGAGTGCCCTGTTGGTTGCGTTTCTTACCGGGTCTATCCATCGTGTTGGTGGTCTGCCTCGTAATTGGAACCCTTTTAGTTTCCCTTGTATATATTGTAATAAAATAAGGTGTCCGGAAATTAAATAATTCTTCCCCCACACTTTTTTGCATTGCAAATTCTTCGTCGCATATATTGAAAAAAAATCTTTTTATGAATGTGCACATTTTTTAAAATAATTATTCCTTCTACATACTCGTATATCTACAAATGTTTTGTTTTAAATAGGGGTTGCAGAATGGTATGGTATATAGAATAAAATATCAATTACTATTGTGGGTGAAGAATTATGGGTGAATAATTGTTGGCGATAATTATTATCGAAAATTGTGGGTGAAGAATTATGGAGGAAGAATTGTGAGCGAAAAAATGTGGGCGAAGAATTATGGTTGAAGAATTGTGAGCGAAGAATTGTGGGCGAAGAATTGTTAGCGATGAATTATAGTTGACGAACTGTGGGCGAAGAATTGTTGGTGGTAAATTATTATAAAAAAAATTGTGGGTGAAGAATTGTGCGCGATGAATTGCGAGCGAAAAATTGTGGTGATTCATTATTATCGAAAATTGTGGGTGAAGAATAATGGGCGAAGAATTGTGGATCAAGAATTGTGAGCGAAAAATTGTGGGCGAAGAATTATGGTCGAAGAATTGTGATCGAAGAATTGTTAGCGATGAATTATAGTTGAAGAACTGTGGGCGAAGAATTGTTGGTGGGGAATTTTTATTTCGAAAAATGTGGGTGAAGAATTGTGGCGATTGATTATTATCGAAAACTGTGGGCGAAAAATAATGGGCGAAGAATTGTGATCGAAAAATTGTGGCGATTAATTATTATCGAAAATTGTGGGTGAAGAATTATGGGTGAAGAATTGTGGGTCAAGAATTGTAAGCGAAAAATTATGACTGAAGAATTGTGAGTGAAGAATTGTGGGCGAAGAATTGTTAGCGATGAATTAGAGTTGGAGAACTGTGCGCGAAGAATTGTTGGAAGTGGATTATTATATTAAAAAATGTGGGTGAAGAACTGTGGGCGAAGACTTATAATACAACTGTGGGCGAAGACTTATAGTACAACTGTGGGCGAAGACTTATAGTACAACTGTGGGCGAAGACTTATAGTACAACTGTGGGCGAAGAATTATTGGTGATTAATTATAATAAAAAAAATTGTGGGTGAAGAATAATTTGCGAAAAATTGTGGGCAAAGAATGGTCCTAGATCCATATAATACATGGAAAATATATACGTATGAGCCAAGTACATGGTTATGGGAACATTTTCGTGCGAAACTTTCCTAAAAGGAGTTGGGGAACCTCTAAACTTGTCTCGTAATATGAAAAAACTTGGTCTCGAGTTCTTGAGGTGTTAAGGGAGCATAGTATCAGAGAAGTATTGCGGAAAGTTTCCAGAAAGCGCCCGAGGAAGATATAAAAAGTTAGATCGACCACAATATGATAAAAAAAAAAGAAGATTTGAGCAAATTTGTGGACGTAACTCGTTTCCCATGTTTTTGCCAAAATTTGAATAAAACGTCATATTTATTGAACTGACTTTAATATTGAAGAGTTGCATTTAAGAAAAACGTGATTTTCGTTTTACGAGGGATGTCGAACGGTTTTGTAAAATAGTGACCATGTACAAATCTAGCCCCACTATTATTAGATAGAGAGAAAATAAATATAGTAAGAGGAAATAATGGATTCTTACCTAATGATTTTCCTGGCTTCGTCCAGGGTCTGAGCCTCCGGTGGCTGGTCCGTGAGAGATGCGGCCATGGACACATCAGGCTCTGTGGGGCTATTAAGTGCGGACTCGCTGCGACTGTAAAAAAGAAAATATTTCCAGTTATTTAAATATTCGACGAAAGAAACTTATACACTATCTATAATTTGGTCTTCAAATGTTGAATGGGAATGTGTGAGGATTGCTGTATGCTGGTGACATGGTTGTATTAGTGGAGAATAAAGATGAATTAAAGAGAGAATGATCTGAGAATGAATGTTGCAAAACTCACGGTGATAGAAAAGTGTGAAAGGAAAATGAATGCGATATATGGGTGAGTAACATATTGAAAGAAAATGAATGCGATATATGGGCGAGTATTGAAACAAAATGAATGCGATATATGGGTGAGTATTGAAAGAAAATGAATGCGATATATGGGTGGGTATTGAAAGAAAATGAATGCGATATATGGGTGAGTATTGAAAGAAAATGAATGCGATATATGGGTGAGTATTGAAAGAAAATGAATGCGATATATGGGTGAGTATTGAAAGAAAATGAATGCGATATATGGGTGAGTATTGAAAGAAAATGAATGCGATATATGGGTGAGTATTGAAAGAAAATGAATGCGATATATGGGTGAGTATTGAAAGAAAGAAAATGAGTGCAATATATAGGTGAGTATTGAAAGAAAATGAATGCGATATATGGGTGAGTATTGAAAGAACATGAATGCGATATATGGGTGAGTATTGAAAGAAAATGAATGCGATATATGGGTGAGTATTGAAAGAAAGAAAATGAGTGCAATATATAGGTGAGTATTGAAAGAAAATGAATGCGATATATGGGTGAGTATTGAAAGAAAATGAATGCGATATATGGGCGAGTATTGAAACAAAATGAATGCGATATATGGGTGAGTATTGAAAGAAAATGAATGCGATATATGGGTGGGTATTGAAAGAAAATGAATGCGATATATGGGTGAGTATTGAAAGAAAATGAATGCGATATATGGGTGAGTATTGAAAGAAAATGAATGCGATATATGGGTGAGTATTGAAAGAAAATGAATGCGATATATGGGTGAGTATTGAAAGAAAATGAATGCGATATATGGGTGAGTATTGAAAGAAAGAAAATGAGTGCAATATATAGGTGAGTATTGAAAGAAAATGAATGCGATATATGGGTGAGTATTGAAAGAAAATGAATGCGATATATGGGTGAGTATTGAAAGAAAATGAATGCGATATATGGGTGAGTATTGAAAGAAAGAAAATGAGTGCAATATATAGGTGAGTATTGAAAGAAAATGAATGCGATATATGGGTGAGTATTGAAAGGTTTAATCAAGTTGAGAATTCTTTTATTAAGGTTATATTTTATCTCTCAAAGATATGGCGTGAAGGTATGCTTTTGTGAATAGATTTAGTAAAATATAATTGTGTATATATAATTAATTATGTATACCATTTATAGTTAAGGCATTAACATTGTGGAGGTTTAAAGACATTGTAATTTGTTTTATCAGACACTGTTTATTCCACTTTATGTAACGGTATAGCCCTACCGGTTTCAAGGTTGTGGTAGCCACTGAAAGACTGAAGGGTTTGAAAAAGTTATAACTTGTTCATTTTTAATATTTTTTATTTTCTTTTTTTACAAGTTATAGAACATCATTTGGAAATTAAAATAAGCTTTACTACCCTAAGATATTCAGCAGTGCCTGCTGTACGCCATTTGATTTCAACACATAGCCAGAGATAACAACAACTTTGTGAACAACAACTTTGTGAACAACTTGATAATGAGTGGTGACGCCCATTTTCATTTAAACGGGTACATCAACAAACAAAACTGCAGATTTTGGGGTACTGAGAATCCCAAGGAATTACATCAGCATCAATTGCATCCCCAAAAATGCACTGTTTGGTGGGGTGTCGTGACTGAAAGAGTTATTGGCCCTTATTTTTTTGAAAATGAGGTAGGTCAGCCAGAAAGAATCAACGGGGCCCTGTATAGGACAATACCTAAACATCCTTTACTCCCAGCAGTCGAAGATAATCAGGAGGTATGGTTAAAATAGGATGGAGCTACTGCACACACTACCAGAACGACGATGGACCTCCTGAGAGTTTTTGTTTTATATTATTCAGTCTTTCAGTGGACACCCTCTATAATAATATGTATTGCATTGTATATAATACAAACTTTCGTTGCATATAATACAAACTGGCGGGGTTATTGCCATATAGCAATCTCTTTCAGCCTATCAGAAATATGTTTAAGAGACCTGAAGTGAAAACCAAACAAGAATCATTAAAAAAAAAATCTGGGTTCCAGCGGGATTTGAAACCTCAACCTCCACGTTGGGAGACAGGAATCTGACCAACTAGATCACGGAAGTCGTCATGGTGATCATATCAAGAAGTATGAATTAATACGTACCTATTGTACTTACAATATACCTTACTCTGATGTAAAGATATTATGGTTCTAACGAGCAAATTTAGTCATGACCAAGTTCGACTGTAGTTATAGTTTGCACATTGCCTGATATTATTATATACGAATAATATGATACTTACTAATCCAGTCTTTTCGATAGACCGCCACAATAGGCAAAATAACAAATTGCCCAATCAAAAATATCAATTTGTCTGACAAGCGAGCAATGCTGGAATAAATGTTTATAAATCACATACAAAAAAAGGCTTGAATTTTAGGTAATTTGTTAAATTTATTGCCACTTTGTGAGTTATTTATTGGTATATGCGCTTTGATCGATTCCACTGGTTCAATTGCCATTACTAAATTGATTCACCGTGAATGAATACCATAAATCAAAGGTGAACTCGGTAAAGTATTGTTTTAAAAAGTTGGTTATCAGAGGCAATGGTTTTAAAAACTTATTATTATGCTGTGTCATTTGTAAAACTATAGAGTGCGCAACAAGAACTGCAATTTTAAATGAAGAAAAAAAAAGTTATTTTTAATGTTCATGTTTATTGATATCAATGTAATTAGTGCATATGTGAATTATGCGTGGAAATGATATTGTAAAATTAGTGCATATGTGAATTATGCGTGGAAATGATATTGGTCAAATGGCCACCTCGGCTCCTGTTACAGATGAAGACTCTTTGAGCCAAATTTTCAATAACGGAATCACATAAATTGATACATCTGCAATATGTCTGCAATCTGATATATCTGCAATGACATGAGCGATGCAGGATTAAGGCCATTGATGGTTTATGATTTCTTGGCGTACACTTGAGGTTGAACATAACCCCAGAGAAAATATCTAAAGGGGTTAAATCACACGATTGTGGCGGCCAATTCACATACTCGTATCCGCAACGCGAAATGACACGGTCAGAGAACTTTTGCCATTGTTTCATCAGCAGTTTGACAAGTAGTCCCATCCTGCAGGAACCACATGTTTTCCAAGTCTAAATCGTTCAATTGATGACAAAAAAGTTTGAATCATGTCATGATATCGATTTTCATTGACCGAAGGTATTATTTCATAGGGTGGCGCAACAATAACTCCAATTTTAAATTTACCGCCATTTTTTAACTGTCAAATGTAAAGTATTTATAATGAACATACGTCCTCTACATAACCTATAAATTAATCCTGCAGTGGTACACGATTGCAGCAATTAATTTAAATTTAAAATTGCAGCTCTTGTTGCGCTACCTTATATATTTACTATCGCTCTGTGTCATTTCCAAAACTATATTTGTCATCACGCTGTGACATTCGCAAAACTATGTATGTTATCACGCTGTGTCATTTGCAAAACTATATTTGTTATCACACTGTGTCATTTGCAAAACTATATATTATATATTGTATTATCACGCTGTGCCATTTGCAAGAAGGAAAAAAGCGCCAAACTTCCCTATCTTGATGCACATTTTTCTCCTTTTTCTAAATCTATTCACTTTCTCACGTAACTCTTACAATTTCTGAATTTTTACATTTCTTTCTTTCAAAATATAATTCACTTGATCCAACCATACTTTTATTGGTCTCCTATAAGTCTTCTACTCACATTTGCACTTCACATTTATTTTTTCTTTCATATCTATCCGTTCCGCGTGTTCCGTATTCCATCGTACATTGTTCCTATTCTGTGCACGCATTTCTGTAAAATTTGTTCGGCTTCTTCCAGTCTTTTTCCACATCCACGTTTCCTTCCCATACATTAAAGTTGGTACTAAAACACTATTATGAACTATCATCTAAGCGGATTTTGATACTGTCCAGTTCGAGCATATATGTTTTAGTGCCACATTGATTTCATTCCCTATCGCTACACGCCGTTCGATACATCTACAAACAAAATATAATAGAAGTATTTGGAAAATGTTTTCGCAGCGATAAATCTTAAACGAAAGACACATTGTATAAATATTTTGTTTTTCGCTTTGTTTTATTTGACTTTTAATATGAATTTCTAAAGAAAATAGAAAAAAAACGAAATTCGTACAGAAAATTTAATAAAAAACACGGGAAAAACCAAAGAATATATATACATATATTTTCTTATCTGTCATAATTTCACGATATCACGACATAACATTAAAAGTCTGCGCGTTTCGTTTCCTTTGAAAAAGAAAATATTTCTCTTTTCTTTGATATATGAAGAAGAAAATTTATTTGAACGTTTCTTAGAAATCACCAAAAAGGGGATTTAAGCCTTAAGGATTTATAAGGATATCGTTTGTAAGTATATCCGCAAAAAATATTCAACCAAAATTTCGCGATTCCTTAAATATTTGAGGAAACGTCAAATTCAACAATCTGATACAAATATAACATGAAATTATTATACAATACGTTCTGAAGTTTATTTATTTCACACTTTTATTGCAAATACAATCTGGCGGGCTTATTGCCAGACGACAATCTCTTCCAAACAACCAGATATAAGTAAATTAAGCAAGTTACGTGGTCGCATAAAACATTCAAATGACTATCCATCCCCACGAACCCCACAAAGACGGACAATCACCCGAACATTATTTTTCATATAAAGTGAGATATCATCAATCAAAAGGAAAGGAAGGGATGGCCGAGAGGAAATGAAAAGAAAAATCAGGAACGAAACACGTTATTTTACTGACTAGAAATTAAGAGTTTTTTCAGTCGCTTCTTAAAGCATGCCAAGGACGGAGCGAGTCTTATATTGGTTTGTAACTGATTCCAGAGTCTCTCTGCATGGACAGTAAAGGAGGACGTAAAAAAAGAGGAGCGGTGAACTGGAAAGGCCAATAGACAATCTCTGTTTGAGCGTAGCGCTAATCCATGATTGGAAAGACGCTGAAAAAAATTGGCGGGCGGCGGAACAGTTAAGGATAATATACAATAGAGACAGTATGTGAATTTAGCGTCTATTTCTAAGATTCAACCAGTTCAATGCCTTCTGGTATGCAGTTATATGATCGTTCGAAGTTTTTTTTTTAACTTGGCAGGTTTATTGCCACGAGGCAATCTCTTCCAATCAACCAGAAATATGTTTCTATAGGCCCTAAGTGTTAACTAGACTGGAATCCAATTTAAAAAAATCTGGGTTCCAGCGGGGAAAAAAGCGTCCGAAGCGAAAAAAAATTGTAAAATCTAAAAACAATTGCCGCTCAAACAGCACTAACATATTTTGTCGATAACAATTTAGATAGTTTTGATTTGTAACAATAGATGCCGTATAATTTTCACTTTTATAAAAATACATATACAGTTGCCATCTTGCTCGTCCCGCCGCTATCCATTACCCTAATTTGGTGCCTCGTTCACCGCCTTCTACGCCTGCTGATGCATAGCATGCTTGTTTGTTGGTAGGAGGTAGAAAGTAGACATTTCCTAAACGGTCAAATTGAGCTTTGGCAGCTATATTCCCTCGATTGAACGCGAACAGAAGGAGGTGTCGAAAATGCTCACTTCCGTTTACTTGACATTCCATTTTGAAGGCTTGTAATCAAATAAAATAATATATGTAACGTAAAAGCAAACACAATATCTTGTAGAGCAGAAAATTTTCTTTCGAATGACGTATAACCTTTACCATTTTGTTGTACTTTTGGTGCTCATTTTTAAATTGAAAAAAAAAACGGACACAACTTATGTTAACACGCAATATATAAACACAGTTGACATATTTCAAACGCTTAAAAATCTATTGAGTTCAAGTGTCGTTATATCATTAATTTGTCGTTATAATCTATAATATATAACAACATGTCATCCCTAACATAAGGGGTAGCATTGTCCGCATCAATATTCTGTTGTATACACTTAATATCCATTAATGATATTCATGCCTTAATTTTCTTTTATACAATATCATTCTACTGAAATTTTATCTATAATAAATAGCGTTCATAATCTGAATTACTATGCGTATCCAGAAAGTAAGTGTACTGAGGCTCTCACGACCGGATGGATTTTATTTTCGACATGTTGGCTACACTTCCGTGTAGCCTGACCCTTCCTCTCCGCAACGAGACCGGTTCGAGGTCAGTACGTTGAGAAGTGTCGACGCGACAACACGTTTCGTGAAAAAATGTCAATCCAGTCTCCCGCCAAGTGCGAAATACGCGGCGTCATCCGTTATCTCGTTTGGAAGGGAAAACCTCCGGTTGAGGTTTATAATGAGGTGAAAACTGCATATGGTGATAAAGCTATGAATCGTACGAGTGTGTACAAGTGGTGTCGCGAGTTTAAAAACGGTCACGTCACACCTCTTCACCCCCCGTCAAAAAGTTCAAAACCACAATTTCAGCCAAGAAAATCATGGCATCCGTGTTTTGGGACTGTCAAGGCATAATTTTAATTGAATATATGCCTCAAAGGGAGACCAGCAACTCTGCAAGATACTGTGAGACAAGATTCAGAACAAGAGGAGAGGTATGCTGACAAAGGGAGTCTGCCTGCTGCACGACAATGCCAGACCACACACGGCCAACGCCACGAAGGAACTGCTCGCCTCGTTTAAATGGGATGTCCTGAACCATCCCGCGCATTCCCCTGACCTAGCACCTTCAGATTACTATCTCTTTACCTCCCTGAAGCTGCACATGGGTGGAAAAAGGTTTTCAACTGACGAGGAGGTAAATGAGGAGGGGGAGAAGTGGACGGAGGGGTTGGCGGGAAACTACTTCGAGGAAGGCATCAAAAAGTTGATACCCCGCTTCACCACCTGCATTGAGAGGAATGGCGACTATGTCGAAAAATAGCTTACATATGTACTACGGTAACCAAGTAATTTTTTTGTTTCAATAAAAAAAATTGCAGCCTACAAAAATTCAGTACACTTTCTTTCTGGATATGCCTCGTATATAATAATTTGATAACGATACAAGAATACATCGATTTATTATTATACATTTTTAATAAAATAAATGAAACGTTTATTTTTTTTATTCACAACTGTTTTATTTGAGTTCACTACAGGTTTCAATCAATGACCCTCGTCTTTCTTGTCAGTTGAAGACGAACTAAATTCTGTCTAAAATGTATTTTTTTCTAATTGTAATAGGTACAGGAGAGGGGGTGGGGATTGGTGGCTAATAAGGGCAGGGGAGTAGGTAGGCATCAAAAGGGTGGCTTTTGTATGATAAACATATTCAGCAGTGGACTATTATTGAAACTAACTTGATGTTTGTAATGTTCAGACTTAATTTAACACTTTTTCTAATCTCGAAAATTTCGAAGTTATCAAGCTGCAATTCCCCTCAGTACGTGTTAAGAATCCGCACACCACGATCGATATCAAACGAATGGGTTTTTTCGATGAAATGGTTAGCTAATCCGACATATTGTTATGTAGACCTTTCAAATGTTTCTTAACTTTTTTTAAAGTTTATTTTTGTCTTGCCTACATAAAAATTGCAAATATTCCTACCAACCCTTAAAGTGTAGCAAAGATTCCTACCAACTAAAACCTAAATTTTACTCGTACAATATCTGCTCTTTCCGATTCTGGACTATGCGGACGTATGTTACTTGGATGTTACAGAGGAACAGCTGGACAAATTACAGCGTCTTCAAAATGTGTGTCTAAGATTTATTTTCAACCTACGTAAGTACGATCATATAACTTCATACCAGAAGGCATTGAACTGGTTGAATGTTAGAAATAGACGCCAAATTCACATACTGTATCTATTATATAATATCCTTAACTGTCCCGCCACATCCTCTTATCTCGCCAAAAATTTTCAGCGTCTTTCCAATCATGGATTAGCGCTACGCTCAAACAGAGATTGTTTATTGGCCTGTCCAGTTCACCGCTCTTTTTTCTTTACGTCGTCCTTTACTGTCCATGCAGTGAGACTCTGGAATAAGTTACAAACCAATTTAAGACTCGCTCCGTCCTTGGCATGCTTTAAGAAGCGACTGAAAAAACTCTTAATTTCTAGTCAGTAAAATAACGTGTTTCATTCCTGATTTTTCTTTTCCTTTCCTCTCCACCATCTTTTCCTTTCCTTTTGATTGATGATATCTCACTTTATATGAAAAATAATGTTCGGGTGATTGTCCGTCTTTGTGGGGTTCGTGGGCATGTTTTCACGTATATGTTTATAGATTTCGTGGGGATGGAAATCATTTGAATGATTTATGCGACCACGTAACTTGCTTCATTTACTTTTGTCTGGTTGGTTGGAAGAGATTGCCGCCTGACAATAATCCCACCAGATTGTATTGCAATAAAAGTGTTAAATAAATAAAAATATTAAAAAAATATTACTGTTTATGTTCCACCAGGAGCACAAGGATGCGATAAAACGCTTTCAAACAGGCCGGTCTACAGTCCGGCTCTCTTTGTCCATTTATATCAGGTTGAGACTGCGAATCTTTCTATCGTAATACCGGAGTATAGTGAAATATAGGTAGGTGATTTATTGAGTCTTTGTGGGCGATAAAACAGTGATAATTTGATAATTACGACGAAATAATGAAGTGTAATGAACATTCCAACAGAGTTTAGAAAACTCTGAGGTAGGTGGAAGCATGTTTATATCGGACGAATGCGCGGAGTGCGAGTTTGAAAGAAGAGTGACAGCAGTCAATAGAGTGAATGACAGGTTACACAATCAACCGGAACACTAAGGGAACATTTCGAAACTTCCCTCTTTTTAATGGAATCATTTTAGTACTATAAGGATATACTATTGATGTGACAAAAATATTATGAAATTAATATAAACGCAATAGAAATTACAGCGTTGCGTAGAATGTGTGGAAAAAAATATTTGCTAGAATGAGGATATTAAAAAAAATAATGCGAAATGAAAGAATGTGTACGATGACAAAAGGAGAATCGAGATAGTTCAGTAATATAGAAAGAATTGAAGATTTATAAAAACAAACAATACAGTTAGTTTTTATTGTAGAATATAGGAGAATGTCAAGAAGATTGATATATAATCTCGGTGCTGTTGATATATTCTCGGTACCGACTAGCAGTATGAGAAGAATCCTGGCTGATATTATTCCTAACGAATAAGCTAACGCTAGAAGCATACCCTCTTTGTGTAACAGGAGAAATCCGTGTAAAGTGGAAAAAAAATGAAGACCTAGAAAAACAGAGTAAATCAAATCGTAAAAGAGTGAAAATCCTTATGAGGAATAAAAGATGCATGTAATATATTAAATGAGAGTAAATAAGCGATATAAGTGAACATACGTAGATCTGTCCCCTTTGCCTTCTTCGAAAAGGACAAAACGTATGTAGGTAAATATATTGTAATAGATCGTGTATTGCCCTGATCGCCGATAGCGAAGAAGAACTAAAGGAGACCTTGGAAACCATGGCGAATGTCCAAAATACCAAGTTCAACATGAAAATAAACAAGGACAAAACAAAAGTGATAACCGTAGGCAGAGACGAACACCAAATGAACATACTAATGTCAGGAGCTGACTTAAGAACGCAAAAGAGTTTGTCTATCTTGGAAGCAAGATCACATGGGATGGCCGTACAAAAAGAGAGGTTGACAGTCGCATTCACCAAGCAAAACTAGCCTTTAATAAGAAATCAAAGATTTTCGAATCCAACAACATGGACCTAAAGCTCCGCAAGCAATTGGTCAAAATATACGTGTGGAGTATTTTGATGTATGGTTGCGAGACATGGTGCATGGGCGAAATGGATCGAAAAAGATTAGAGGCCTTCGAGATGTGGACCTATAGACGAATCCTAAGGATTTCCTGGAGAGAACACATTACAAATGACGAGGTTCTCAGCAGGATCGAAGAAATCAGGCACCTGTCAAACACCATATCGGAAAGGCGTGCAGAATGGATGGGTCATATGCTGCGACATGAAAATCTCCTGTACAGTATACTGGAGGGAATGATTGAGGGATCACTTGGCAGAGGGCGTCCTTGCCGAGAGTATCTGGAGCAAATATGCCACGATATGGACTGCACCTCCTATACAGAGCTCAAGAGGATTGCAGAGGACCGAGCGGAGTGGAGGAGGAGATGCAGGGCTTTGCTGCTAACCAACCCCCAGGATTGAAACTGAAGAAGAAGAAGATCGTGTATATAAATAGGGGCGGCATTTTTGTTGTAGGCTCAAGTGTGAAACACCGTTGTAATAGGAGATTATGCATGACGTATTGTACGGATGTGGCAGAAGTAATCGATGTATGCCAGGATAGAACAAAGTGGATATCAGTTCTCTATGCCTAACGTAATAGGGAATAGCGTGGTAGGGATGACGATTGTTAATCTGCGTTGAAATATTATATTGCCTCACGTTGGGCGCCAAATTTTGCTGCATCGAAATCTTTAAACATTTATTAATTTTCAAACATACATTACGAGCAATATTTGAATTACTTCTAAAATTAAATTTCACATTAAAATACTCGTATTTGATAGGGCCTCAAACAAACAATACTTTTTAGTAGCTGTTGCTTCCAGTTAGTGACATTAAAAAAAAAAAGTATGATTTTTGGTATGGGTTCTTTTTGCGTATATATATAAGTCGATTTGAAATAAGTTGAGATTGTAGAAAGAAATCAAGGGGAATCCCCGGGGATATTGTGAGTCTGAATTGAAAAGATGTAATTGATCGGGTCGGGCATACAACATGACAAAAAGGTTACATATACATAGAGGTCGCGATCGCATTGATTGAAATATTGATTCTCGATACAAATATCTCGAAATCGCGTGGATATTGTAGAATCATATGGATGGGGATTTAAAAGGTTACATACAGCTTGCGTCGAGATTGAATTCAAAGAACGGCATTTGTGATACGTTTTCTATAATATTTCAATGTGTTTTTGTGATAAATTTTCTATAATATTTCACTGTATTTTTTGTAACACATTTTCTATTATATGGTATTTCACTGTGTTTTTTTTTGTAATACATTTTCTATAATATTTAACTGTGTTTTTTGTGATACATTTTCTATGATATTCCACTGTGTTTTTTGTCATACATTTTTCATAAAATTTCACTGTATTTTTTGTGATACATTTTATATAATATTTTACTGTGTTTTTTGTGATTTCTATAATATTTCACTGTATTTTTTGTAATACATTTTCTATAATATTTCATTGCATTTTTTGTGATACATTTTCTATGATATTTTTCTGTATTTTTTTGTGATACATTTTCTATAATATTTACTGTATTTTTTGTGATAAATTTTCTATAATATTTCACTGTATTTTTTGTGATATATTTTCTATAATATTTCACTGTATTTTTTGTGATATATTTTCTATAATATAATATTTCACTGTATTTTTTGTGATACATTTTCTATAATATTTCACTGTATTTTTTGTGATACATTTTCTATAATATTTTACTGTATTTTTTGTGATACATTTTCTATAATATTTCAGTGTTTTTGTGATACATTTTCTATAATATTTCACTGTGTTTTTGTGATACACTTTATATAATATTTCACTGTATTTTTTGTGATACATTTTCTATAATATTTCACTGTATTTTTTGTGATACATTTTCTATTATATTTTACTGTTTTTTTTGTGATACATTTTCAATAATATTTCACTGTATTTTTTGTGATACATTTTCTATAATATTTCACTGTGTTTTTTTTGCGAATTTTGTGTGAAATATTATATTTTATTAATTTAACATTCGCAGTGAAAGGTCATACATACATACATTCCATTACGTTATTGTCATTTCCAGGGTAAGCACACAGGAGAGAAAACCAGACTTTTCTATCACTTTTACCAGACTTTTTGCCAGATTTTTAACCAGACTTTTTGCATTTCTTTTTTAATGATCCAACCATACTTTCCTTGGTCTTCCTCTACCACGCCTTCTAACCACATTCGCACTGCATATTTGTTTTGTTAGACTGTTCTCATTAATTCATTCTACATAAAGGTTACATTGTCATTATGTTGTATGACCTTTATTAATAGAATGAATGAAAAAATACGAAAAAACATATAAACAAATATAAATGTAATTGGAAGGCGTGGTAGAGGAAGGCCAAGGAAAGTATGGTTGAATGAAATAATAAGGAATGAAATGATAAGAGATGAATGTGAATTTAAGGCTGTTGAAATGGTTTGGACACGTGGAACGAATGAGTGAAGAAAAACTAAAAAAAGAAATATAGTGTAAATGTGATTGGAAGGCGTGGTAGAAGAAGACTAAGGAAATTGTGGTTGTATGACAGAAGGGATAAAGGACGAAATTAAGGGATAAGAGACGAATGTGAACTTAAGGCTGATGTGTTAAGTAAGATGAAGTAGAGTACGCTGATATATGGTTTGGACATGTGAAACGAATAAATGAATAAAGACTAACAAAATAGGTACACAGTACAAATGTGAGTGAAAGGTGTGTGAGACGAAGACCAAGGAAAGTATGGTTGGATCAAGTGAATGATATTCGGAAATAAGGAAACGTAGAAAGTCACAGAAATAGTAGAAGTCGTATGTGAATGTGTATGAATGTAGAATAGGCTAAGGATGTAGGTGTATGTCGAGGTAGGAAAGTATGGCACTCCGTAGTCTCTGCCTACCCCATTAGGGAAAAGGTTTTGATGGTATGTATGTACCATATATGTACATATAGGTTATTACGCCAAAAAAATCTTATTAATTTTTTAACCTTTCCCTTCCTGTGCTAAAAAAATCTGGTGCTGTGTATTCAATACACATGTAAAAATGAGCGATTTAAAATCGGGAAAATAAGAATATTCATAGCCAACCGCTTAAATTAATTAAATTTGAAGTCAAAAGTGATAATGATTGAAATTTAATTGCTGAAAACATGAAAAAAAGCCATCGGCCGACGTTCATAAAACGGGCGAAGCGACCACCTCGAACGAAAGCCCGCGAGCTAATACAGCGAGAGTAGCGAGTGAACTGAGATTGTATTTCTTGCGTTCCCATACACCGAAGTAGAGTGAGAGTGAGACGTGAATAGCGTCGCTTCCTCACCCATAGCGGTTTTGTAAAATGAATATACCTACGTCATATACTTGCATCAGTTTGATTGTATTGGTGAATTTATTTCCGATTTTCACAAAATATCTCTGATGTGGCCGATAAGTGCTAATTATTATTAATATTATTTTTTTTCATTCAAAGCGTAAATGTATTACGCAGGAATACCTAAAATCTGAACCCAGTATTTATTGTATTTATAGAGATATTAAAGTGTTTAGAAGCAATGCGTACTAGTTACACATCACAGGACAGGAAGGGTTAAAGAAAAAAAATACTGTGGCAGGATCGTCTCGAAAGGTAGGAAATATCGATATAGACCGGATAAGCTAATCTGCCAATCGCATAAGAGATCCTGTTTGAATTTACAGCTTGTCAAGTCGAGATTTAGGATCGATGATTTGTATGGTTTAAGCTAACTACTAGGTAAGTCCAGAAACTAAGTGTACTGAATTTTTGTACGTGGTTACCGTAGTACATATGTAAGCTATTTTTCGACATAGTCGCCATTCCTCTCAATGCAGGTGGTGAAGCGAGGTATCAAATTTTTGATGCCTTCCTCGAAGTAGTTTCCCGCCAACCCCTCCGTCCACTTCTCCACCTCCTCCTTTACCTCCTCGTCGGTTGAAAACCTTTTCCCACCCATGTGCAGCTTCAGGGAGGTAAAGAGATAGTAATCTGAAGGTGCTAGGTCAGGGGAATGCGCGGGATGGTTCAGGACATCCCATTTAAACGAGGCGAGCAGTTCCTTCGTGGCGTTGGTCGTGTGTGGTCTGGCATTGTCGTGCAGCAGGCAGACTCCCTTTGTCAGCATGTCTCTCCTCTTGTTCTGAATCGCCCTCCGCGATTTTTTTAGGGTCTCACAGTATCTTGCAGAGTTGATGGTCTCCCCTTGAGGCATATATTCAATTAAAATTATGCCTTGACAGTCCCAAAACACGGATGCCATGATTTTCTTGGCTGAAATTGTGGTTTTGAACTTTTTGGCGGAGGGTGAAGAGGTGTGACGTGACCGTTTTTAAACTCGCGACACCACTTGTACACGCTCGTACGATTCATAGCTTTATCACCATATGCAGTTTTCACCTCATTATAAACCTCAACCGGAGGTTTTCCATTCCAAACGAGATAACGGATGACGCCACGTATTTCGCACTTGGCGGGAGATTGGATTTACATTTTTCACGAAACGTGTTGTCGCGTCGACACTTCTCAACGTACTGACCTTGAACCGGTCTCGTTGCGGAGAGGAAGGGTCAGGCTACACGGAAGTGTAGCCAACATGTCGAAAATAAAATCCATCCGGTCGTGAGAGCCTCAGTACACTTACTTTCTGGATACGCCTCGTATTTTAATGGTCGACGTCGAACATTCAAGTAAAATCAAATGGTGGCGAGACAATTTTCTTAAAAGGACATCTTTATATAAGTACGTAATTTGACAAAGTATTATTAGAAAAAAGTACCGATAAAAAAGGTCTCTAGTCGATTTGTGAAAATGTTAGATCACTGGAATAAAAAATGATGGCGTTATAAAACCTCTGTGTTATCGGATTTCCAATATCTCTCCTCTACCTATATTATCTGTAGACTGAAAATGATCAGTGGCTTAAGTAAAATTACAGGAATTCCAGGGTACAGATATTTGTTGGAAAAACATTATTTAAATGGTTTTAAATAACACAATTACTATAATCTGACTCGTGAGGAAATAATCTGTATTAACCCATTGTTTAGGGGGGTGTTTATTAAAAATACTATATTGTTTATTAAAAATATGTGTTTATTAAAAAATAAAAATAAGTAAAACAAATACGACAGTAGAAATAAGAAGTTAAACATGTGATTTTTAGGCGTATTTATTCTGTAGAAAAATTGAAAAAGTTTCAGGCGTATTTATTCTGTAGCACTGATTTTCAGGATTTTTTTTGTACATAGATAATCCACCGAAATTAGGATGATTTGTGCCACCAAATTAAAGTTGTTATGCAATTATATGAATCAATATAGTAAAACCAATAAAAAAAATGACAATTCTAGATAATTTAAAAATTCAACTGATTAAGATTAAAAAATTGAACAATCGATTCATTAGTGGAAAAGTTCCACGAAAGAAAGAAAAAAAAAACGCAACATTTATTGGACGCGATGAAGATATGGCTTTTAGTTAATCAAATCTGTCATGTAAAGGACAGCCGAAAAACACATGATCTATAGTTGCCACACTCACAGCCGGGATCCTCCACAACACCCACTCCGTAAAGGTGGCTAGCCACCACGCAGTGGCTCACCCGCAAGCGACATATAATTTACACTACCACCTTGTTCATTCTTATTATACACGTATTGAACAGTGGTTTTAAAGGAAGAGATTACTGGATTGATTTAAATCTCAATTCCTTGTTTATCAATTATGTTCTTATCCAACGCCCATCGGAGTCAAGTAGAGTCTACGCGGCGTAAGGAAATAACTGTATTCTGAGACTGTATTGTACTATAGCGTAGGTACACAGAGCGTGTGATTGTGTTAGTCAACTCCTGTATGCTTATTTGTCAGTTTCTAGTATTAGTGTGTCATCGTGTCAAAAAAATAGTGTCACCATGATCGAAGGGTATGTTGGTTCTAGAAATATACAGTTTACATTGAAAACAGTGAATCAATTAGTAATAGAAAAAGTTTCTTTGATAAACTCTGAAGAGTGGAGCAGAATATGTAGCCACGTGAAAGACATAACGTCGGAATATTGGTAAAGAGAAATCATGTTTGACCATATATGTTAAGTGAAAACCACATAATAAGTTTAAGTGAAGCGAGTGATATTGATTTGTGCCACCAAATCAGACTGTGAATAATTTTATTTGTGAAATAAAATGAGTGTGTTTCTTAACCAATACATTTCTAAAAAAAACCAACAAACATTTCTATTTCTTCAAAATTTTCCATTGTGTATTTGTAAATAAAATATAAGGTTTGTTAGAAAAAAATAAAACTTCTTGTTTCTTTCAAACTTTCTTTTTCTGTATCAATAAACAAATATTTGTTCTAAACAAAAAAAAATCCACTTCTGTATTTTTAAATGAATAATAAATAAATAAACTAAATAATCTGAATATATAATATAATAAATAAAAAAATCATGGTCACCCTTCTACACTATTCTTTCCTTACGGCGACTCTATCATGTTTAATTTTATTTTCAAGATTAAATACTGGCTGTAAAAAAATTAAAAAATGTGCTTCCTTGGCCAAGGAATCGACACATTCCAATTGATATCAATATCAAATTAAGTCATTTAGAGGCGATACATGAGTGAGACGGGTTTTCAATACTGAATATATTACCAGTCACTTCTTTTCAGTTCTATTCTACTTCGTGGGGTTAACTTTTTGAGTCATCTCTCTCCAGAAATACCTCTTGTGGTCGAGATCCCTCACCTCTCCAAGTATTTGAATATCCTCCACACCATCTTTTCTTTGGCCGATCTCCAGCTGAAGCAACAATAGGCCAACATACCCTTCGGATCTTCTAGCGATATGCCCGGACCATCGGAATCTGTTCTTCCTCAATTTGTCATTTATGGACACCATTTACAGACGTTCTCTGATATATTCATGTCGTATTTTGCCCCTCAGAAAAACTGGAGCAGGTTGATGAGTTCTGTTATTCAGCCAGTATATTTACGAGTGATGGCCGAGTTGAATGCAATTGAAGACCAACTACAGTCCGCGGGTACAATGGAATAAGGATTTGGCAGTATCCTTTGAACAGATTGTTAAGGAGCATGTCTAAACATGCGTTGGTATGTATTCTATCAACTGAAAAAAAAAAACTGCAGAATTGCAAGGTATGTGCCAAGCACAAGAAGATAAGTTAGACCTCGTACATGTGTAAGGAGTGTTATATGCTCTTCATAAAATATAATTTTGGCCGAATTTCTATACTAAACTAAACCTTCTTCTCCCTGGCTCTGTGGCGGTCGCACACTTGGAACACTGTGGGCGTCCATACACACGCTCAATGACCGATGAAGTGACTTTTGCATTCCTTAGCAATGCAAAACAAACAATCACAAAGTCCACGCGCCGGCCATTCAACCCGTAGCCGGGAGCGGACCGCATTCCATACTAGAGCGAGAACGCACCACACTTGTCACGCCAGTTCCGTATGTGAATGATACCTACATACAACATTAATCGTTTTTGCATTCGCAGAAACGAGACGTAGGCATATCGCGAGCGCATTCCCGCGCACATTCTAAAATGATATAAATACCTACGTTACTAATAAAATTTCTCTTTTTCCGCATTGCGATCTAACGAGTTTTATTTATCAACAAATCATCATCATCTCTCCCTTAAGGACTCGCTCCTAAAGCTCCATCCCAACTCACTGTCTGCGAAGACTGTTGGGGTCAGCTCTCCTCGTCCTCAGGTTGTATGCTCTTCTGTCCCGGACTACGTCCCCCAGACCGTGCCTCTGCATCAGGTTATCTTTTTGCACCACCCATGAATTCTTTGGTCTTCCTCTAGTTGTTATTCGAGGAAGATCCATGGAGATTGCCTGGTTCACAATGTGATCGGGTACTCTGCGTCCAACGCGCCCATACCATCTCAATCGCCTCTCCTCCATCTTACTATTGATGTCCGTAACACCTAGGCTTCCACGAATGCGTGAGCTTATTTTGTCTCTTAGGGACACACCAGCTGACCATCTATACTTAACTAAATGATTGAAGTATTTTAATCAAGTATACATACTTTCATTACAATATTTTTAATATTTACTTTGGATACAGCAATTTTAGTAAGCCCTTAAAAAAATCATAATTCTTAAAAAACAAGTCAGGCACTTGGAAATATTGTCTCGATTTTGATCGGATTTTAAAGAACTTCGGATATTATTTTTTAGTACAAAGTAACGCCACTGGATGAGATCAGTCTGTTTTTCTGTATCATAAACTTTACCATTGAACCTAAAATAACATCTGATGCTACGATTTTTGGTTTTAACTCGAAAGTTACGGTCGATTCTTGAAAATAAAAATTGCTTTTGAACAAATAAAAACGATTACACCAGCTGACTCATATTGATACGATTGTGTCGAGGTTACTCGAATTCAAATATGAACGTTAACATTATTATAAAAGACCCAACTCACATTTAACCTGTTCTGAGGCATTCGAAGAAACATTCAACCGTTTTGTATAGGCTTGTAGCGATGGTCGTTATCAATGTAGCGTGTGTCCTATTAGAACGTGCTGATGATTTTGATATCGACATCGCTATCTTCGTTTTAGTCGATCTGCGTTACTTCTCGTTCAGAGTCATCAATATAGCGGATTGCTTATCTCTATAAGTCATGATGATCTTGATTTGTATTCAAATAAATATAGACTCAGGAATGCGGATATAAAAAGCGAAAGTGACAGCGGGTGATAAATAATAAGTCTTGACAGTTGAATGAATGACAATAATAATATGTTTATTTCTCGGCGTCCGAGTAATTTATACCAATGAGTGAATACATTCGCGATACATATCTGCCTTGCTCTAGCGCATGAACTGGCGGTAGGTTAATTATTTATATTTGGAGATGGCTAGCCAATTCGCAGACGTTGTAAATAGTAAATATTGTTGTTGTTCATAGTGTGTGACAATCATTGAATTCTTCATCGGTCATTGCCCCTGTATGTTTACTATCTGACAATAATTAATTTCATTTAATTGTGTTTAACAATTCACTTATTCATTTTGACAATTATTTATTTATTTATTTATTTAGGTAGGTATTCCTACATAGCTCCCTTCCTAGTGAACGCAGAGAGCGCGTGTCCTGCGTGAACGTTAGGTTTCCAGTGCATCTGACGCCTGGACTGGTTATCCGTTTCCCGTTGTGAAGTAGGTACGTGGATAACAGCAGCGCGTGGCGTTTTTTCCCAGGTCTGTCGTTCAGATGGGTGATGCGGGAACGGGGGGTAGGTTTGGTCGTCTCTCACTACATTTGAATTGTCTGCGGTGCTTGGTTGGTCGTTGCGTTGATCGTCGATGATTGGTTGTGTGGATCAAGTTGCAGATGGCGTCCGATGTGGAAGGTTAATCTGCGGTTGCTTGATGATGGTGGTGATGATGTAGATCAAGTTGCAGATGGTTTCCGATGTGGAAGGTTGATCTGCGGTGGCTTGATGATGGTGGAGTCTGCGGTGCTCGTTGCTGCAGCGTGGTTGTAGCGTGGTTGTAGCGTGGTTGTATCGTGGTTGTATCGATGTCCGTGGTTGTATCGATGTTGTAGCGATGCTTGTCTGCTCCAGCATTTTGTCGGTCAGTAGTTCGTCGAGGGAGGCAATCCTGTAAATCGTGTGGCTGATCGCCAGGACTGACCTCACATGAGCTGGCGTTGGGCTCGTCCACATCAGATGTTGTGTTGTATCTGAGTGACGGCTCTGGTGTCCTTGCTGGCGTCGTGCTTGGCCAATTCGCCGGGGAGTAGAATCTTGACGGTGGTCTGGATCTCTCTGCTGGTGATGATGTTCATCTTGTTGTAGTGGGCGAGGCGGTTGGCGTTGGCGGCGTTGCACTCGAAAATCTTGTTGACGAAACTGTTCATGATGCTCATTGCGTTGCTGCTGATGATGGCGGTGTCGAGTTGCACTTGTTCTGACATTGCTGTCGAGTCGGCGATATTCGATATAGTCGAGGTATGTATTCAGTTTTCGTGCGGGGTCGTCAATGTAGCGGTTACCCCTCCTGTTTATCGAGTTGGCGATATTCGATTTAGTCGGAATACGTATTCAGTTTTTGTAGCGGTGTTCTTTTTTTCGATGTAGCGATGTTCTTTTTTTCGTGCGGGTTCACCAATGTAGCGATGGTGGCGATGGTACGTCGTTGTCGAAATACGTGTTCGGTTTTCGTTCGGGGTCACCAATGTAACGATGGTGTAGTTCGTCGATGTACGTGTTCGGTTTTCGTTCGGGGTCACCAATGTAGCGATGGTCGTTATCAATGTAGCGTGTGTCCTATTAGAACGTGCTGATGATTTTGATATCGACATCGCTATCTTCGTTTTAGTCAATCTGCGTTACTTCTCGTTCAGAGTCATCAATATAGCGGATTGCTTATCTCTATAAGTCATGATGATCTTGATTTGTATTCAAATAAATATAGACTCAGGAATGCGGATATAAAAAGCGAAAGTGACAGCGGGTGATAAATAATAAGTCTTGACAGTTGAATGAATGACAATAATAATATGTTTATTTCTCGGTGTCCGAGTAATTTATACCAATGAGTGAATACATTCGCGATACATATCTGCCTTGCTCTAGCGCATGAACTGGCGGTAGGTTAATTATTTATATTTGGAGATGGCTAGCCAATTCGCAGACGTTGTAAATAGTAAATATTGTTGTTGTTCATAGTGTGTGACAATCATTGAATTCTTCATCGGTCATTGCCCCTGTATGTTTACTATCTGACAATAATTAATTTCATTTAATTGTGTTTAACAATTCACTTATTCATTTTGACAATTATTTATTTATTTATTTATTTAGGTAGGTATTCCTACAGGCTTATATGAATAAATTTCAAGGCGGTATTGACAACCTCAGTTGCTTAGTCGATTTACAGAATATGCTAACCACTGTACTGTATTACATTTTTCGTTGTATACAATTCTGCCCTCATAAGCAAAAACGCAGCTAATAGCAAAAGTTAAGTTTTGAGAAAACTGTACTTTCATATTTTTCATTGCTGCTTAAAAATGTCGTGAATTCATAAACAAAAAAAACAGTAAAAGGTTTCGCTTCTATAGATCAAGGTTGGCACTTACACACCACTGTGCACAGTCCTTTTGAATCGATTGATTAATTAAGTAAAGAACATCATTAAGTATAGTACCCGGCAATAAGTAATACACATCAAGCTTAAGAAAGAGACTGTCGCTTTGTAGAGCGTCGTCTCTGTCGCACGGACTATTAGCACATCGTGCGACAGAGACGACGCTCTACAAAGCGGCAGTCTCTTTCTTGAGCCCGATGTGTATTACTTACCGCCGTATACTATACGTCATTGTTTATAACAATAAACACCCAGATCTATTCGGAATGCTCTGAAATTCGTTCGAAGGGAAAAAATAGTCGGAAAATCTAAAAACAAATCAGCACATTATTGTCGATAATGATTAAGATAGTTCTGATTTGTAATTTAATTGTAATATTTGTAACAGATGTCGCATTATTTTTACGTCTATTTATACGTAAAGAAAATGTGACACACGCTGTAATAATTCAATGTTAAAATTGAAACTATTTATATTTTTTTATTCACGTTCTGATGAAGTGTTTTATAAATAATAGTAGTGAGTAACAGTTTATAGTTTTGACATTCCGCTGTCAGGTGATGTGTCGGGGCGGTATTGTTGTGTTCAATGCGGTGTTTTATTCGGGTAATTGATTTAAAATGCGTTAATAAGAGTAGAAAGAAGTTACCCCTTTAAATATTTTATAAATAATATATAATTACCTCGTAACATAAGAGTTTTATAACAGTTCAGAAATGTTATGAAAACCCTTTAAATTCATGTATGCCACGAGTTAATTGTCTAGCAATTAAATATTTTTATATGGAGTGTCACAAAGTTATAGCGATTTTTTTTATAAAAAAAGTGTTCATCCCATTTATGTGCCGAGTAAGAAAACACGAAATAGAATAATTATAATTGTTTGTTAAAGAAAAATATTTAGGCTGTCGCACACGGAGTCCAAGTCCGCCATCAGGTGTCGAAAGCCAACAGAATTAGACAGGTGATGGTTCCACAAGGGTTATACAAACATTGTGTGAGTGGCACCAGGACTGGATTCGCCCTTATTTGTTCTTGTGTTGTTGGAGAAGGTAATTTTGTAAAGGAAAGTACGACAACACGACCTGCGTGCCCTAGTTAGTAAGACTCATGTCTGGGGGTAGCTAGTTCGATTTCTAAAAAAAGGATTTAAGTCTATTTTTCACTCAAGACTTCCTTAATTTTTTTCTGGTTGGTTGAAAGAGGTTGCCACATCAATAAGTGCATCAGGTTGTACTGTATACAATGAAAGTGTAATACAACGCAATACAATATGGTAACAGTCCTCACCATAAAAAAAATGAGCTGTGTATGTGTATTTAAAGTGGAACCAGAACAGTAGTATTTCAAAAACAACTGTCAGACTGGAATGTTAGACAGATGATACAAAACTCGATCATCTTATCCGCAGTGACATATGGGTTCGAAACGTGGGTTATGACACTGACTACTATCAAACTGGAATGTTAGACAGATTATATAAAACTCGATCATCTTACTCGCAGTGACATATGGGTTCGAAACGTGGGTTATGACACTGACTACTATCAAACTGGAATGTTAGACAGATTATATAAAACTCGATCATCTTACTCGCAGTGACATATGGGTTCGAAACGTGGGTTATGACACTGACTACTATCAAACTGGAATGTTAGACAGATTATATAAAACTCGATCATCTTACTCGCAGTGACATATGGGTTCGAAACGTGGGTTATGACACTGACTACTATCAAACTGGAATGTTAGACAGATTATATAAAACTCGATCATCTTACTCGCAGTGACATATGGGTTCGAAACGTGGGTTATGACACTGACTACTACCAAACTGGAATGTTAGACAGATTATATAAAACTCGATCATCTTACTCGCAGTGACATATGGGTTCGAAACGTGGGTTATGACACTGACTACTATCAAACTGGAATGTTAGACAGATTATATAAAACTCGATCATCTTACTCGCAGTGACATATGGGTTCGAAACGTGGGTTATGACACTGACTACTATCAAACTGGAATGTTAGACAAATGATATAAAACTCGATCATCTTACCCGTAGTGACATATGGGTTCGAAACGTGGGTTATGACACTGACTACTGCCAGACTGGAATGTTAGACAGAGGACATAAAACTTGATCATCTTACCCGCACTGACATATGGATTCGAAACGTGGGTTATGACACTGACTACTGTCAAACTGGAATGTTAGACAGATGATATAAAACACGATCATCTTACCCGCAGTGACATATGGGTTCGAAACGTGGGTTATGACACTGACTACTGTCAGACTGGAATGTTAGACAGAGGACTTAAAACTCAATCATCTTACCCACAGTGACATATGGGTTCGAAACGTGAGTTATGATACTGACTACTGTCAAACTGGAATGTTAGACAGATGACATAAAACTTGATCATCTTACCCGCAGTGACATATGGGTTCGAAACGTGGGTTATGACACTGACTACTATCAGACTGGAATGTTCGACAGTGGATATAAAACTCGATCATCTTACCCGCAGTGACATATGGGTTCGAAACGTGGGTTATGACACTGACTACTATCAGACTGGAATGTTAGACAGTGGATATAAAACTCAATCATCTTACTCGCAGTGACATATGGGTTCGAAACGTGGGTTATGACACTGACTACTGCCAGACTGGAATGTTAGACAGAGGACATAAAACTTGATCATCTTACCCGCACTGACATATGGATTCGAAACGTGGGTTATGACACTGACTACTGTCAAACTGGAATGTTAGACAGTGGATATAAAACTTGATCATCTTACCCGCAGTGACATATGAGTTCAAAATGTGAGTTATGACACTGACTACTGTCAAACTGGAATGTTAGACAGATGATATAAAACTCGATCATCTTACCCGTAGTGACATATGGGTTCGAAACGTGGGTTATGACACTGACTACTGTCAAACTGGAATGTTAGACAGATGATATAATAATAAGGCATGTGACAGGAGGACTAAATAAAGTACGGTTGGATCAAGTGAATTATATTCTGAAAGAAGGAAACGTAGAAAGTCAGAGAAATGGTAGAAGTTGTATGATAATTATATTGATGTAGAAGAGGCTACGAACATGTCTCGAGATCTCAAGAAAGAGAAAGTCTGGCGTTCTGTTTTCCCTCTGGCCGGGAAATTTTTATTTATTATTATTACACATGACAAGAAATATACACAATTTGCGAAAAAACAACAGGTAATTTGATTTGGACATACAATTTTAATGGATCTGGGTTTGTTGCCTTTCATTTGTCGTATCCCCAATAAACTAGGCTTTTGCCTGTATCTCACTGAGGATATTTAGCATGAAAAAATAAATCGATACTTCTTTCCGATTTTTGATTACACAAAAACAAAACCCCGTTGCGCGCTCTCATCAACCTGACAAACAGTGACACTCAACTACAACTGGAAACATATTGCGAAATTAAACTCCTCACACATCATCACCCATCATCCCACAATATACCGCACACAATCATAAGAATAAAAATAAAAATTAAAACAAAAAATACAGAGAAACACAAATACAAAAACAACCAACATAAAACAACAAGAAGAAACCCACACTCACGAGCTCACACTAATCGTTCCCACTCGTCATTCATCCTGAAATAACGTGATGGTTTGTATATATGTATTAATTGGTGTTCTAACATTTAGAGGCTACAATTTTTAAGAGCCTGCCCTGGAAGTACAAAAATAAACAAGTAAATGCTAAGACAATGATAAGACGAAGGCTAAAGAGCCTCACAGGGGAATATTAACGTGACTCTTATAAAGACCCTTAAACTTTTAGAGCTTCTGCAGACTCAAATGGAGTTCGTTAACTTTGCAAGGACTTTTATTCAAAAACATTTATTCATTGTAAACTTTTATGGTTTTATAAACGAGCGCTGCGCTGAATGTATAATATGATATTTTAAAACCCAGAGGATTCCATGTGTCTATATTTTTTTTCTTCATTGTCGCGTTCTCAATGCTGAGTGTTGTTGCCCTCTGCGAAATTGGTGCATCACATGTCTCCATCCCTTCCAGTCCTGGACCATAAATTTTGGATCCACTTTGCACGGATTTCTCCTCTTACGCAAAAAGGGTCTGCTTCTAGTTAGCTTATTTGTTAGGAAATATATCAGCCAGGATTGTTCTCATACTGCTAGGCTGTGCCGAGAATATATCCACAGTGTCAGTTAGTTGATTCAATATCTCTATACCACGCGTGACCTAAGTGTTTAACCATGATATTCATTCTTAAAGTTGGTACATAGAAGAGAAGGCGATTCCTTGCACGGCTATATTTATCGGGGATATAAAGAGTCTTTCAAATTGAGCGGTTTTTTAAATTCAATTTTTTAAAATTCTTGAATAAAACACACAACTCGCAAATAAAGAGCAGAGATGCAGAGAGCGTAAAAAATAGGGATAAATTCGTACACAAAATACTTAATATAAGTATACCTACATAAATAACACTGCACACACATATGACACAACAGTGGAAAAAGTATTCCCTCAAATCACTGACAAAAGATCTACGGTGCAGTAAAAATGCACATGTATTAAAAATTTAATAAAAGACAAAGAACTCGTTCAGTCAGTCAGTCAGTCAAAAAATACATTCTCAGTTTCTGGAACGTCTACTGCGTTTTTACTTACGACCAATTTCTACCTGCTGAAGAGGAATCTCTTCACCCTGCTACTTTTCACCGGAAAAGCAAGGAGTAAACCGGAATTTCCGAGTATTGAGCGACATCCATCCACCTATTTTACAATCTTTGTACCGGTGCTGTACATATAAACTATCAATAAAACAAGCATACACATATATGATATACTATCCCTGTCGGGAAAGGTAGAGAGGACAGAACACTAGACTTTCTATTTGGACACACACCCTTCACTCTTCTACATCTAAAATGTCATTCACTTGATCCAACCATACTTTCTTTGAAAAGAAGATCCCTTAGCTATCTGATTATACCTCATCGAAGTCTGTTCCGAAACTCGGATATGTGGTCGTACTTTATTAGATTAAATATGGATCGAATGCAGAAGTCTTTCTTACTTATTCAACATGGCATCCAAATAACAACGTCACCGTAATCAAGTAATGCAAGAAATAAGACATTGGGATAGTAGCATTCAACTTAAAACATGCCAAAAATTTCGCATTATAGTAGGATAAGGGAAGATTTATTGAGATAGAAAGGTTATAATGTTGGCTCGGGATGACATTATAAATTTATATTTTAATATACGTAAAGAATTTCAATTTGAGGGGAAAAACGCGTCTCAAAGTATCGAAATTTTGGAAAGCGAGTTTTTATTTTCGCACGAAGGAAAAAAAAATAACTTTCTAACCTTAAGAAAACAAGTTGACTGGCATTTAAGAGCTCTTCGCTTGTCTCGTTTTCCGAAAAATGTCTCTCGGTTAAGTTAACAAAATAACAGGAAAAAATACAAAGATGAGACAGGGGAAGATCGTGGGGTGAGAATATCGGATGCTGTATTTTATAACGAAAAAATACGTACAATTGAGAGACGATCTCTGTAACCAAGTTGAAATATTACTTTTTTAAATTGTATTTTACATCTGATACCTGTTTATATTATATGGTATATACCTCGTATATACCATCACGTTATTTCCCATTTGGGACAGGCAGAAAGAACAGAGCACCATTTTTATTATTATTTCGATACACATTCTTATCCTCTTCTACATCTATACACATTTTCATACTACTGATCTGATTCTTCTGACTTTTTACATTTTCTTCTTTTAAAATATAACTCTCTTCATCCAACCGTACTTTCCTACACGTTCCTCGTAGGCCCACCCGGCAAAATATTTTGTTCTTCAGTAAGGTCGTTGGTTGTGCAATTATCTGTACAACTATTGAATTAATTATTTACACAACGCTTGCATAACAAGACTGTACATATTGGGTGATCAGTATGAACATTGTACAGATTTTCATGTGACTTTGAATTGTTACAGCAGTAAAGTGAAGAAATTATTCTTGCCAGGATGGAATGATAAAAATATGTATGCGTTTTTTTTGTGTTGGGTTCGTCTTACAATAGTTTTTTCTATGGCATATTATAGTTTATATGTTAATGTTAAATATTATATCTTACTGTTTTTTGATCTTTTGTATCAAAACGGTCATTCGATTGCTGAAATAAGATACAAAAAATTTAAATTCGCTCTGAAGGCTTACGATAATAGTAATCCGTAAGAAGCGCAGGCTTCCGAAGTATAGTCTGTTGTCTGACTAGTCCACCTACAGTATTAGCAGGGTATACCAATGTCTGAGTGAATGTTTTTTTTATCCACCTTGCACGGATTTCTCCTGTTACACAAAGAGGGTCTGCTTCTAGCGTTAGCTTATTCGTTAGGAAGAATATCAGCCAGGATTCTTCTCATACTGCTAGACGGTACCGAGAATATATCCACAGTGTCATTCAGTCGGTTCAATATCTCTATACCACGCGTGACTGAGTGTTTAGCCATGATATTCGTCCTGTAAGTTGGTATGTAGAACAGAAGGTGATTCCTTGCACGGCTATATTTATTAGGTACATATAAACTTAGTGCTTCTAGAATCGCAGGACAGTTAAAGCAACCTTGAAAAACCTTAAGTAGGAATATCGCAATGGATTCTTGCCTTCTTGTTTCGAGGCTTGATCGATTATAAGTAGCCTAAACCAGTGGATACGTACGTACATAATTACAATAGTATTAAAACAATTAGTTGTAATAATTGTTATCTAGTTGTAAATAGTATGTAGATATTAACTATTTCTAAGAAATTTAATATTAAGATTATTAAAAATAAAACGACATGTAGGAAATTAAAATTAAGTTATATCACAGTTAATTATAACTATAATCTAATTTATATATTAATATAAATTAGATTTGTTCTTAAGATATAAATTTGTATATAGATAAAGCCTTTGGTAAATGTTTGTGTTATAGATTACTTAATTAAATAAAATTAAAAAAATACATTTCATGTAAAGTAAATAAAAAATTAACAAGATACGTTATTTTAAATTCTTAACTCAAGTGTTTTAAGTTTAACTTTTTTTTGGAACTTTCGTTTCAAAAGGGAACAAGAGCTTAATATAAAAGCTATCAGGGGTAGTCGACTCCAACATACGGTACTTAATATTCAACGCGTGAGAAAAAATGGTTAAATATTTTGTTCAACGTTAAAACCTCGTCGAAACATAATGTCATTTTAATATTTCACATCTCAAAATATCGGATAACGCGAAAAAAAAAAGTGAAAAATGCGAATCACAAAATGAAAAAGCGATTTGACGCAAGGCGATTTTCATAAAACTTGATAAGTCTGTTTCCAAAATGAAACGACAATAATGATAAAAGGATTTTTAATATTTTCTCGGAAAGTTGAAATTTATGTAATCACGTTTTTCTAACGTGGAAATTTCTTTATGACAGGTTTATTTGATTTTTCCGTTTATATTTTATGTAGGAATACAAAGGCTTGCGTTTCAGGTTCAATAAAAAAATAAATGTTTGTTTTCATTTTCTGTTGAATCTTTCTTCATGTATTTAAAAAAAATTACAGCGGCGCTTCAATATTGTGGCAATCTTAAATAAAAATTACAGCGGCACTTCAATATTGTGGCAATCTTAAATAAAAATTACAGCGGCACTTCAATATTGTGGCAATCTTAAATAAAAATTACAGCGGCACTTCAATAGTTTGGCAATCTTAAATAAAAATTACAGCGGCACTTCAATATTGTGGCAATCTTAAATAAAACTTACAGCTGCACTTCAATATCGTGGCAATCTTAAATAAAAAAGGATATTTTAACACATAATAATAAAAGTGCTGTTTATATAGCGTCGTTTAACCCTTACAGGCACAGGTAAACATAACTTATTTTACTCAGGCTGCACAACAAATAAAGTCAAGTTTCTCATTATTTTATAATGTGTTTGAAAAATGATACATTAAAATGCTAAATTAACATATTTCCACTTCCTCGGTAGGTCAAGGAACTGCTGGTGAGGTGGTACAACTTATGTACCACTAGTCCATATTTCCACTGGTACTTCTAATGTACCATCAAATAATGCCGAAATAAATCCAAGTTAAATGAATTTTTAACCTAAATATAAATTTACCACAATTACTGAAGTCAATTTTATCACAACACAACTATTTTTTATTAAAATTTAATACAAATATATAACGTTTTCTTTTATACGCACAAGTCGGCACACCAAGAACAACTAACTGTCAATAATATTAGAAGCTAAATGAATTTGAACAGGACCAGACCTGCAGCTGTGCGGATATGAGTTATAAGTATTATACGAGTATATTATACGAAGCGGTACATAATCTGAGCGTTCGTGCAGCAATAGAGAGAGGTTTAATAAGTGGTACATTGCGTGTACCATTGTGCAGTACTGCGTCAAAAAAAGGTGGTACATAACGTGAACCACTAAGCCTGTAAGAGTTAAATATCAGACTCTCCTCAAGGGCGCTTCAATTCAGGATTTGAACCCACTTATAAATTTTGATAAGACCTCCCAAAAAAATATTGTCTTTCATTGTTTCCTAAAGCTACACACTTCATCCACATCTCTGACACTAGTAGACAGACCATTCTTCGCCACTAGACCAGCAACGGCAAAACATGTATAATAATAACCCACCCTATAGGATTGATTTGGGTACAATAATACAATAATGCTTTAAACAATAAAATAACTTTTTATATTGTAGTACATAACTCATTGTAATAAAAGGACAATTTATCGCATAACTTAGGATTCGAACCCACTCAAATTTTGATAAGGTTTCCCAAAAAGGATTATCTTTATGTGATTCCTAAAGCTGCACACGTGACCCATATATCAGACTCTAGGCAGAACATTCTACGCCACATGACCAGCAACGGCTAAAGTTCTATCATAATACCCCACGCCCTATTGGAAAGAAGGAAATGTGAGAATATAAGTAATGAAAAGTGTACATGCCGAGATGTATAAATGTGGAAGAGACGATAGTTGTGTGCGTGGATAGAAAAGTTTGGAATTGTATTCCCTTTGCCTACCCTGCAAGGGACACGGTGTGATGATATGTATGTATGTACAAACGTTTACATTAAAACATAATTGATCGTTCAGAGAAAAATAAATGGCACATGCTGTAGAGAAAGACACCACGTCTCTGGGCTTAAACCCTTGCAGGAGTGGTTTTGATGCAGTTCTACTAAGTTGTTTCTGACTACAGTAAACATCACCTCGCCACTCCGACGTGAATTCTAAGGCCGTGCCCACACAGGAAGGAGCCTCACTTGATGCTTAGAACTATGTTGCGAGGTAGGCGACATATCCTAGTGAACCAAAGCACCGCATACTATCGCAGAGGCCACACTGCACACTTCGCGCCACGTTGTATGACGATTAGTCACCGAGTGAATCTCCGAGCGAACAGACGTGTTGGTTAATTTACAAGATGGGGGAAGTTTTAATGACAGTTGTGTATAAAATGGAGCCTTTGTGGAACCCATCGAGCAAATTATAGAAAAAGGTATCAGTAATAAAATCACTTTGGAATGAAGTTGCACAGAAAGTAAATAAAGATAAGGTAAGTTGTAATGAAATTGGTTAGTTTTGAGAGTGGCATCGTGTGTTGACTCAACCGCTCCCGACTGTCAAATGAATTTGTGCGAAGCACTTTGGTGTGGCCATGTATGAAGTCACCTAGTATATGAGTCACATAAAATCTAGTTTAGCGCCTAACGAAGCGTTTTGGAGTGGCCTCGGTCTAAGGAAAGCGAAGTTATACCGTGAAGTTTTGTTTCTTTTTTTCTTGTCTCGTCTTTAAATAAGTCAGCCGTTGCATACCAGCAAACTCATCGGCCACACCACTGTACTAGATCCGATGGCACACCGAAGTGACACGTTTGGAGCACATCGGCATGTTTTTTTTAATGAATAGATATGACCGAAGTCATATGTATGCTTATACCCCCGAGGTCACATGATCCTTATACCCTGCTGAGGTGCATGGCCACGTGGTAACGCACTGTACTTCCATGCGGGAGGTCGCCGGTTCGGACCCGAGCTGTGCTGCTCTCCTCGAATGACATAGGCATTTTTCCGCCTAATATTCGGAGATATAAGGATACCTATGACTTCGGTCATATCTATTTTTTCAAAAAAAAGGGAAAAACCATGCCGGTGTGCTTCGAATGCCATATTTCAGATGTGCCATCGGATCCAGTAGATCGGTGTTACAGGTTAGTTTGCTGGTGCGCAACAGATTACTCACTTAAAATAGGAGAAAAGGAAAGCTGATGCGCAACGGCTTACTCACTTAAAAGAGGAGAAAAGGAAAAAAAAGAGATGAAAACTCCACGGCACAGCTTCGTTTTCCAACTGAATTGACGTTGGAATGGTAAGGGAATACTCCCGAATATTCGACGGAAGAAAAATGCCTGTTATTCGAGGGGAGTAACACAGCACGGGATTCGAACCGGCGACCTTCCGAACGGTAGTCCAGTACTTTACCACGCGGTCATGCACTACAAGGATAAAGATTATGATGAGGTGGTCAACCTTCGAAAAATATCGTATCTCGAGAAGATGAATATATTCGATGACGAGGGAAACCCTATAATACCGTTCTTTTTCGTACTAATTAAAATACATCTTGGAAAAGCTGTTTGATAATCAAAAGCACCTCTAAAAAGCCTCGTGATACTTGAAATGTAAAATTTTGTATAATGGCTTCTAAGAATTATGAAGAAAAGAAAAAAAATACTTTGCTTTGCTATTTGCTTTCTTTTGATGACATTTTTTTGTATGAAATTCATTAAAATTTTATTTACTTAATAATTAAATAAAATCAAAAGACAGAACTGGCAAAATAAAAAAAAAACCTTTTTATGTCTGCCTTTTTTGTGTCTTGAATAAAAACGAAAGTATAAGATAATTAAAGTAAAATTATTTTACCACTTAAAACAAATCATTTGAAATTATGACTGTTAAAACGGTTTTTTTATAATTAAATATGGGAGTATAACTTCAAGTTTGATTTTGTTTTCATCGAATAAAATTATTGTTTCGAATCAATCCAATAGAGCGGGTATTTAAAAAAAAATTTATCCACTTTGGACGGATTTCTCCTGTTACACAAAGAGGGTCTGCTTCTAGCGTTAGCTTATTCGTTAGGAAGAACAACAGCCAGGATTCTTCTCATACTGCTAGACGGTGCCGAGAATATATCAACAGTGTCAGTATTAATGACAGAGCTTTTGCCGTTGCAGGTCCTGTCGCGTGGAATGGTCTGCCTCTAAGTGTTAGATATATAGGTAGCCAGTGTAGCTTTTGGAAGAACTTCAAGACAAACCTTTTGGAAAGGTCAAAATTTACGATGATGTATATATTATACTTCACCTAAATTCGAATGTGTTACTATCACATATCGGGAGATCTACAAAGGCTTTATAGAAGTTCTTCTTCGTTTTGTAAGCTGTCCGCAGTTGTCTTACCAAATATGTTTTTTTCAAATGTATGCAAATTAATGTACTCTCTGTTTATACCAATAGGGTGCGATGTTCAGTGCCGCACGCCCTATTACGGCGCCTCTAGGCAGTTTGCTACATGCGCTCCCTCCCCTACAAACGTAACTAAAAAAATGTTCACCCTTTCTGTTTCGGATGATTTTGAATGAGGATGTATTTCAAACCACACAATAAACCACTACAGGTTTCGCCTAACTTTCTTCTCCGCAAATGCATCTACGATAGCATTGAAATCCATATTATATCTGATTCTATTGATAATGTGGCTTATGCGTTAGTCTGTTTTGTTTGGGTGGATCTCAAATAAGTTTTTAATCGTTCCAATAACGAAAAACTTTGTTTCACGGAACAGTTTCTTCATGATGTGCATGAATAAAATAGTATAAAAATTTGAATAAACATTTATTATACAAGAGAAAATGTAGGATATTCCCTGTGACGTTTGAAATGTCATGTCTCAAAGGGATGGGGTAAAATCGTTTTTTTTTTACAAATAGAATCTTTTTTTTTAAATCGAAAAATTGTTTATCTCTAAACTGACGTTTTAATTCCTAACTTTCATTACACTGACTTTCTAATGTATTGTATGATTTGTATCTATCTTTAAATAGGCCAAGATCCACTATGAATTAATACTAATTACGAACATTTAATTTTAGGTAGAAAAAATGGAAAATCCAAACATCGTATACCCCATCCCTAGCCAATACAGACTAACGTAGTGACTTTTGACAAACGTTACCAAATATTATTTGATTTTAACGAACTGCAACATTTTTGCTAATTTGTAACAAGATGTATTAATTTGTTATTATTGTTAGTTTTATGTAATGTATTTACCTAAATAACTTGCTATTTATTAAAATCGAGGCTTATATTAAAGTTGATAAAATAATTAAAATTACTGAACGTCGTTACAAGGTTGTATTGGGGCAAATTTGTGAACTGTCACAGGGACCATGCTACATTTTCTCTAGTATAATTTTGTGTCAGTGGGGTATTTAAACATATTTGATATACAATACTTGAACCGGACAGCATCAAATCTACTAACATGATAGTTCACAAAAGTATTTTAGTGCCAACTTTATTATATGGGAGTGAAACGGGAACTTAGAAAATACTGAGTGCACCTGAATAAATTCTGTAGAAATGCGTGCTTTGATATGAATACATGATGTGACAATGTATGACAGAATACGGAATGAGGTGATAAGAGAATGTGAACTTAAAGTTGATGTGTTATGACAGTCTGGCGCTGTCTGACAACAGACGAGATATGACAGTCTGGCGCTCTCTCATCTTTCCCTACCCTGACAGGGAAATGGCATGATGGTATGTATGTATGTATGTATTTACTCGCACCGTGTTTAAAGGTGTCATCAGTGAAATAATAACGGCTGTTCTGTAGATTGCCACGTCTCCCCGCGGCAGAATATGTGGTTCCTGGATCCTGGCCAGAATGCGAGCATATAAAGCAAACCGTCAGCCAGAGAAATCGTAGAAGTTTTATGGATGTGGATGTGCGTCAAGATAGTAAAGTATGGCGCTATATTCTCTCTGCCTACCCCAATAGAAAGATGACGTAATGATACACACCTACTATGTTTTCGTTAATTATTAGTTTGCTAAGTTGTAGCATTGAACAGTTGTAGCTATCGTTAAATTTTAAATATGAACTTAAGTGAATACATTCTTCCATAAAGCATTTATATAAATCGTTGCTGTACTTATTTTAATACCTTATTTATTTATGAATCTTGGGGCACCCCCTTTGGCTTGGCACCCGTAGACAAATACTTGTTATCTGTTAGCTAAAAGTTTACCTGTTAGCAAACAAGGCTTGGATGATGGCAATGGTTCTCAACCAAGAATTAATTCTAGAAGAAAAAAATCTTTTTTTTCTTTAACATAATCCTCAAACATTTCCTTGGTTCTGGCCTCCTTTAATCACAAGCTTAGCGACAAATGTGTTTTCTTGTGTGTTATTTCACGAAAAATAAGGATTCTTTAGGCCATAAGACAAGGAATTATTTTCCGTAATATAACATAAGATACCAAAAAATTATGCTATACATCATACTCCTTTATGTAGAAAAAAATGTCAGGATTAAACCCCAGCGCGGTTGCGACCACGCTTAGAAAATATATACATGTTTGTCTGCCAATAAAGTTCTGGGATTTGTGATAACACTCATTTGATGGTGACGCTGTCCTGATATTTTTTTTATAAATCACTGCTTCGCAGTAGATTAAAGTGTGGCTTAACTATTTAGAACCTAAGAGGAATTCACAATTCCTTGCTAGTTAAGCGAGTTCAACAGTGATTTTTTGTGATACTTTTATTATTAAGATGATGGATTTTACCAATGGCTGTATATCATATTTGTTTTGTAATTTATTTTTAACAAACACTGTTTATTCCACTTTTTTGTGAAGGTATAACACTACCGGTTTCAAGGCTTTCACCTCATCTTCAGGGGAGCGCAAACAAGACTAAATGCTGTTCGAACTGGTACCGATATAGACACTTCAACGGAGTGTCTATATCGGTACCAGTTCGAACAGCATTTAGTCTTGTTTGCGCTCCCCTGAAGATGAAGTGAAAGCCTTGAAACCGGTAGGGTTATACCGTCACAAAAAAGTGGAATAAACAGTGTTTGTTAAAAATAAATTACAATGTCTTTAAACTTCCACAATGTTAATGCCTTAACTATAAACAATCATATTTGTTTAATAAGTATGCTTGGATATCACTCCTTAAGCGTTATAACATATCAACGCACATATCTATACATACACGAAATGCAAATGAGAAAATAGCAAACAGTTTGTTGATACACCAACTTCTGTTTAATGTATCTAACAATAATTTACGCAATCGTGAATTAAGCCTGTTTTCGGTGCCGTATTCACGAACTGATCTGTTAAGAGAATCACCTTCCGCACACGGAATGACCTTGTTGAATGAATGTTCTGATATCAACATTTTTTACAATTCGGAGGATGAATTGAGGATTAGCCTCCTTAATAAATTTTGTATGTATAACTGAGTCCCTTTATAAGGAGGCGTAAGTAACATTGTTCCTGTTGTCATTATACTATATGTAAACATGATAATTAAATTTATTTTCTTGTTATTTGGTTCAAATGGGTTAAACCTATATCAAATGTAAAATAAAGCAGATAAATAAAAATATTTACTTTATTTCTTACTTAACACATTCACTGCGTATAAAATGTCATACAGAGATGCTGAAAATTCGCGAATTTTTGACACCCATAACTTTGTTAAAAGTCAAATTCTACTTTCTATTGAAACATCATATACAAGTGTATTCCTTCGTGTCTTCAAAACACATGAAACCGGCGACGAATCCTTATCGGGAGACGTTTATGAGTGCACTAAACATTCAAGGCTATTTTGTATGGACACGGGAGCCGTGTTCGACGCAGTGAACGTGTTATATTTTTACTGTAACATTGTTTATTACAATAATTTTTTGCTCAAATTGTTTAAATATTATATATTGGCGTCTTGAGACATTTGAGTGCTACGACGCCGTGCGAGCTGTCCGCCTTTAGACGACCCAGTATTGTGTTGGTGACATATGGTTTTGTACACTTGTATACGTATATTTCTTTGTAGTTATTTGTGTTGTAATTGTTTAAAAATATTTTGATTCTTTATATATTCTGTTCCTTTTTAATGTATTGAACACTCACGAGTGGTCTTTTTATTATTGTTATTAGGTAAATTGGTCTGTTAATATATAAATAAAGAAATATTGTATTTTTTTATTTCCTCTCAAATTCAAATGTACTTTGTAAAAATTCTTAATGGTTAAAATAGTCGGTAAATAGATAAATACATTTTGTATATTTTATTATGGTCGTGTCTTAGCGGGTTTAGTCCTTCAGATAAAATATTTGTATACTGATATAAAATTACACGACTAAGAAGGCAAAAGGATACATAACCACTCATAAATCTAGAAAAAAAAACTGCCTCAAGATTAACAAGATTACATGTAATATTGCGTGGAAGTAAGGTATAGTGTAAGAAACGAGGAGAAGAAATGTTATATGAGTCTTTATCTTACACTAAATATTAATGGTGGGATATAAAGAGACTGAAGGAATGTTTTATTAATGTTGAAAATAATTATTGTGGGTAAGGACGAAAAATAATTAATTCATCCCTCAACGATCTCAGTGGTACAGTTGGTAACACATAACTTCCGAGTTTAAAAGATTCGAGACATCGAAAAATTCGTTCAACAATATAATCCCGTGTGCGAGTGGCCTCACTCTTAATAGCTCGGTTCGTTAATACGACACCGAATTCCCGATGACATGAATTAATGGACATTGTTTAAAATTCTGTCAGATAGAAGAAATATATTTGTCCTCACAATATTGTATAAGATAAGACTTTACAACATTTCGATAGTCTGGAACAAACTTAGCTTGTTATGCTACACGGTCCTTGTAGGCCCACTCGGTGAAATGTTTTGTTCCATAGTGAAAGGGTTGCAACTATTTGTACAACTCTTGCACAACAAAACTGCACATATTGGGTAGTAAATATGGGTATTGTATGGATTTTCATATAGCTTTGACTTCTTACAGGAGTAAAGTTAATAAATTGTTCCTGCTGAGATGAATTGATTGAATTGTATGGATTTGCTTTCTTTGTATTGTTCGACTTGAATTGTTTTTTTACTTGCGTCAATCAATCAATCAATGGCACTACATCCCATTGTGGGCCCCGGCCTCCTCCAGCAGTCGTCGCCATTCCCTCATATCCTGGGATGCATTCCTCCAGCCCGTGATGCCAATCACGTTTGTATCACTCTGCACCCCATCCATCCACCTGAGCTTTGGTCTGCCCACGCTACGTCTTCCTTGGGGCTTGGAAAAGAGTACCTTGTTAGGCATTCTCTCTTCTCCCATTCTTGCTACATGCCCCGCCCAACGTAACCTCCCAATTTTGATGTATTTTATAATGTTGGGCTCTTTGTATATGCTGTATAACTCCTCATTATATCTCACTCTCCAAGATCCATTTTCCTGTATGGGTCCGAATATTTTTCTGAGTATTTTCCTTTCAAATATTAGAAGGGAAGATTCGTCCTTCTAACTCAAGTCGTCCTTTTTTACTTACGTGTCAATGTTAAATTCTATATGTTGTTGTTTTTTGACCTTTGTATAAAAAAGGTTATTTGACCGTTAAAATAAAATAAATAAATGATATATTTAATGTAAATAAAGAGAAGCATACTTTAATAATCAGTCATTTAATCTATGGCATTGATCTATAGATTGCCACAGAGAATAGTAAAAATTGAACCATAGATTTCTCCTTTTGTGAATTCATACCATAGTCAACATCACGGTCAATTCCCACGTTACTTGGCCGAAGCGTATTGATTGGCTATGCCCTTGACACATTGTCCATGATGTGGGATAGACATTGAAATATTATTTGCTTCGCTACCATAGACTAGTGTTTCGATAGCTTCATCAATTATCTTTTGCTTCGGGAAAATTTTATCTAAGGTCACACGCCAATTAATTTATTGGAGAAATAAACGAAACTTAGTGTTTTTTTTAAATATTACAGAAATATTTATATTATTTTTATTGAGTGCTTAATGTTGAGCGTCGTGGTCATCAGTTTTTTTTAAATTTATTTATACATGACAATAAATTTAATCAATATATAATTTATGATTAAAACAACACATAATTTCGTTGTTGTTCTGCGAAAAGCATTAAAGTCCAAATATTGAGTTTTTGAGATAAATACAATTTAAGTTTCAGAAGGCGATGTCAAATCATGTTTTCAATAAAATAAAATATAAACAGGTGTTATTTAAAGACAGTTTATTTATTTATAAGAATTACTACAAAAAAAATGGGTAACTTAAAAACATATTACCTAAAAATTAAAAATACGGACACCTGTTTTGGACTTAATCCTTTCTTGGTGAAAACAACTGTAAAAAGGTGACTGAAACGCTTCTAAAATATTGTTTTTTTCTATATTATTTTATTATTTATACTGAATGACTTGATGTGTCGGGGTTTACTAAGTCATGAACTCTTGTGCTGGTTGGCAGGGATGAACACCAACTGTGGAATTGCTTCGGGATAATTGCTTTGTGGTGATATGTTTTTAATTTTTTCATAACAGCGAAACCATATAGCTTTTGGACATAAATATTTTTTCCATGTGTAGATATTTTTATTTTAAGTAAAATGGCATCAAAAGTCATTTGAAGCAAAAATGGACTGAAATGCTTTTCGCAGAATAACGACGATTTAATGTAGACACATACTTTTTATGGATCTGGGTTTGTTGCTTTTGTTGTGTCCCCAGAAAACTAGGCTTTGCCTGTAATTTACTGAGGACATATAACACGGAAAAATAAGTTGATATTTTTTTCCGATTGTTCTTCTTCTTCATCTTATTTTAGGCCTGTTGGCCTGTTATGGTCCTGCATCATTGTTTGCCTCTTGCGACGTCGACTGCCAGCTGTCTTTCCATCTTTTGGGAGGTCGCCCTGGAGGTTTGCTTGCTTGGGGGATACTGTACCTGGCCATTCTTACGGCTCTTGGTTCCGCCATTCTGGATACGTGTTCGTTCCAGAACCTTCTTCTCTGTCGTCCCCATCTGACAATATCTTCAACTTCGCACATCCTTCGGATTTCTGTGTTTCGTACTCTATCACGAAGGGTTTTACCAGCGATACTCCTGAGTACCTTCATTTCGCTGGTTCGAAGGAGATTTTTGGTTCTGACAGTGTCGGCTCTGGACTCTATGCTGTATGTCATTATGGGGCAGACACAGGTCTTGTATATCCTCACCTTGCTTTGGATGTTTATATGTTTGTTTTTCCAGATAGTGTCCGATTGTTGATTATACAAAACCCCGTTGCAAACTCTCATCAATTTGATAATCAGTGAGACTCAATCACTTAGTATATATCACGCGAATCAAACCCCACATACTTTATCCTTCCAGACAGTCGACCTCCGTGGCCTAGTTGGTAAGAAGCCTGTCACCCAACCCGGAGGTGGTAGGTTAAAATCCCGCTGGAACTCGTTTTTTTTTGTAAAAAGGATTCTAGTTTGGTTTTCACTTAATGCCTCTTGAACACCTTTCTGGCTGGTTGGTAGAGATTGCCACATGGCAATACGCCCGCCAGATTGTACTGTTAACAACTAAAGTGTAATATAATACAGACCAAAAAGCCCACCCTACGATGTACCGCACATAATCACCAAAAACACACCACACTCGAGAGTTAACACAAACCTTTGTTACAATTCATTCCTCCTGCAAGACCAAGTATTCAAACTCATGTCGCAATAACAATCAAGCTCCAATCCACTGTTTAAGGCCTCGGCCACACAGGTAGGAGCCTCGCTTGGTGCTTAGAGCTACGCTACTAGGTAACTATAATAGTCACGTTGCGTGGCGCGAAGCGTGCAGTGTGGCCATTGCGATAATACTCGTATGGGATCCGTTGGTTCACTAGGATATGTCACCTAGCTCTAAGCACCAAGCGAGGCTCCTACCTGTGTGGCCGAGGCCTTAACGTTTGCACCCTTTTGCCTTTATTGAATTCGGCACCCCATTGTATGTCATGGGAGCCATATTATTGCCTTTGGGCAAAATATGTTCTGATTCTAGGGATGATAAACATTTGATTAGTTGCATGGAACATCTCGCATACATAGATTCAAAAGATACAATGGAGACATCCCTTGATTATATGTTAATTTAATCTTATTGTATTACACTTTCATTGTACACAGTACAACCTGGCGGGCTTATTGCCATGTGGCCATCTTCTTCTTCTTCTTAAACTCTCTATAGACTCAAGAGTCTGTTACTGCAGGATTGTCCTCCTGTGATGCTGAGCTCCAGCTATCTCTCCATCGTTTCGGGGGTCTCCCTGGTGGACGCCGTCCATCCGGCACCCCATGCAGAGCTATGTATGGAATTCATTCTCTGTACATGTTGGTACCAGTATAGTCGACGCTGTTGTCCCCATCTGACCACATCTTGGACCTCACAGACCCCTCGGATTATGGTGTTCCTTACACGATTACGCAAAGTCTTCCCAGCAATAGCACGTAGAGTTATAATTTCCGAGTTCTCATATACGGTCTTTGGAGAATGTCATACGCTTAGTTGTGGCAATCTATTCCAACAAATATGAAATATGTTAAAAAGGACATTGCGGAAATGCTATAAAAGGATTTTCCTGAACTTAGCAACATCTACACTAAAAATAGCAACCAATTCAAAAACGGTATTACCCAAATTTCGCAATTTTTACATTGATGAAAATAACGGGCAGCTGTTGTCAGAAAATCAATATATTTGAAATGTAAAAAGTTCCAAGTGTTTTTAGTAGGAGTGTGGAAATCAATTGGAGTCAATATATCGGGGACACAAGTATCAACGATATTATGAATAACCTTATAGAGATGAATCAAATGAAAGCCTTCTTTCAGAGAGATAAAAAGGGGGTAGGTGGAATTTAATAACAGTTCGTATTATGATAAGTAACTTGGAAGAGATGCGAAGAGAAGGCTTTGAAAATGGGCGATGTGAAATCCCAAGTCATGTTTATTGAAGTGTAAAAGGAAAAGTAAATGCGATATTTGAGTGGAAAATTTGAGACCGTGGAAGAATTTTGCTACAAAAGTTGAAATTTTAAGGTAGATTTAGATAGAAGTATTATATTTAATAATACTTCTATCTAAATATCCTTGAAGCGAAGGGTCTACAACCAGTGCATTCTTCCAGTACTTACGTATGGCTGCGAGACATGGACGCTCACAGGAAAGAACACGCAAAAGCTCAAGACCGCACAAAGGGGCATGGAGAGATGCATGTTAGGATTTACTAAAAGAGACCGTAAACGAAACACCTGGATTCGCAATATAACAAAGGTAGAAGACGTTATAAAGGTGTGCAAAATAATGAAGAGGCAATGGGCCGGACATGTAGCCAGAATGTCAGACTCCCGATGGAGATCCGAAATAATCCAATGGTATCCAAGAGGCATAAAGAGGCCTAGAAGAAGACCGAAGGTACGCTGGATGGACGAAATCAGGAAGCATGGCAGCATCACGTGGCATCGCCGAGCAAAGGACCGAACTGTTTGGAGTCAACTTGGGGAGACCTTCATCCAGCAGTGGATCGACCCTGGTTGACAATGATGATGATTATATTTATAACATACTATCTATTGTAAATGGTCTCATGTCATAATTTCTAACATTTATTTTCAACCTACGAAAGAACGATCATGTAACTTCATACCAGAAGGCATTGAACTCGTTGAATGTTAGAAATAGACGCCAAATTCACATACTGTCTCTATTGTATAATATCCTTAACTGTCCCGCCGCCCCCTCTTATCTCGCCAAAATTGTTCAGCGTCGTTCCAATCATGGATTAGCGCTACGCTCAAACAGAGATTGTCTATTGGTCTTTCCAGTTCACCGCTCCTCTTTCTTTACGTCGTCCTTTACTGTCCATGCAGTGAGACTCTGGAATCAGTTACAAATCAATATAAGACTTGCTCCGTCCTTGGTATGCTTTAAGAAGCGACTGAAGAAACTCTTAATTTCTAGTCAGTAAAATAACGTGTTTCATTCCTGATTTTTCTTTTTCTTTCCTCTCCATCATCCCTTCCTTTCTTTTTGATTGATGATATCTCACTTTATACGAAAAATAATGTTCGGGTGATTGTCCGTCTTTGTGGGATTCGTGGGCATGTGCTCACGTATATGTTTATGGATTTCGTGGGGATGGATAGTCGTTTGAATTATTTATGCGACCTCGTAACATGTTTTATTTACTTTTGACTGGTTGGTTGGAAGAGATTGCCGCCTGGCAATAAGCCCGCCAGATTGTATTTGCAATAAAAGTTTTAAAGAAATAAATAAATAAATGATGAGGTGTAAAAGCCTTGCAACCGGTAGGGTTATACCGTTACAAAAAGTAGAATAAACAGTTTTTGATAAAATAAATTACAATAAATATGTATTAGTAAGATTTTACAAAATAAGGCACATTTTAAAGTACATTTAATTAAAGTTTCTTGAATGCAGCCTTATTACGAGGTTACCATCTACCTTAATGGGGTCTTCAAACATGAAAAGATTTTCACCCCCGGTGTAGAATGAAATTGACGCGCATTTTTGTTCCAAAATAATAATAATAAAAAAAAAGGATCAGGGGCCAAATAACATTTCAATTACGATTGTAACAAACGTTTCTGTGTTATTCACGTAGAGCGTTAATAACAAATTCAAGAGGTTTCCAACATCCCCTATTTTCAATTTATCCCAAACGATTGTGGTTCTCTCGTGTTTTCCTTTCACACGGTCGGCTTTTCTAGCAGTAATAAGTAATTTATCTCAAGATATATTTTTCTATTGAGCTAAGCAAAACGAAAAATATTGGAAAATCTATCATACAAGACGAATTACGTACAATATAACTATGTTTTGCTGAACCTTGTTGATTTCGACAAGTGTTTATGAAAAAGGTTTGATCATAAATTTCCAACAATATAACTATGTTTTGCTGAACCTTGTTGATTTCGACAAGTGTTTATGAAAAAGGTTTGATCATAAATTTCCAACAATATAACTATGTTTTGCTGAACCTTGTTGATTTCGACAAGTGTTTATGAAAAAGGTTTGATCATAAATTTCCAACCTTACTTTAATACGATTATTCGAAAAACAAAACCGTACAAAAAGAGAGATTGACAGTCGCATCCATCAAGCAAAACTCGCCTTTAAAAAGAAATTAAAGATTTTCGAATCCAACAACATGGACCTAAAGCTTCGCAAGCAATTGGTCAAAACATTTGTGTGGAGTATTTTGATGTATGGTTGCGAGACATGGTGCATAGGCGAAAGGGATCGAAAAAGATTGGAGGCCTTCGAGATGTGGACCTATAGACGAATCCTAAGGATTTCCTGGAGAGACCACATTACAAATGACGAGGTTCTCACTAGGATCGAAGAAACCAGGCACCTGTCAAACACCATATCGGAAAGGCGTGCAGAATGGATAGGTCATATGCTGCGACATGAAAATCTATACAGTATACTGGAGGGAATGATTGAGGGATCGATTGGCAGAGGAGTATGTCACCGAGAGTATCTGGAGCAAATATACCACGATATGGACTGTACCTCCTATACAGAGCTCAAGAGGATCGCTGAAGACCGAGCGGAGTGGAGGAGGAGATGCAGAGCTTTGCTGTTAACCAATCACAAGGATTGAAACAGAAGAAGAAGAATATTCGAAAAAGGTAAAAATTAAAGTTTTATTGTAGGAATGCTGAGAAAATAAAAGTTTTATTGTGGGAATGCTATGAAAATAAAAGTTTTATTGTGGGAATGCTGAGAAAATAAAAGGAAACAAATAAAACGAAAAAATATAACCGATGAATGAAATATTGCCGGGCTGGAAATGACAGCTCGATAGTTTACTTGAGAAGGCGAGCCATACCTCGGGGGTGTACTGTGCTTGATTGTTTGTATGGACGTAGTAATACAAAAAGGACCCAACCTACATTTTTATCGGTTTATTTGAAATATCGATAAAGTATAGACAGATTTGAGAAGGATAGTACTGATTTGGACGCATAAGAATGAAATATTGACGTGGAAAAATACTAAAGAGACCCGAATAAATGTTGTAGAAATGCGTGGACTTCAAAAAAATACATGTGGTGATGATGCATAAAAGAATACGGAATAAAGTAATTAGGGATAAATACATGTGGTGAAAATGATGTATGACAGAATACGGAATAAAGTAATTAGGGATAAATACATGTGATGATGATGCATGACAGAATACGGAATAAAATAATTAGGGATAAATACATGTGGTGATGATGATGTATGACAGAATACGGAATAAAGTAATTAGGGATAAATACATGTGATGATGATGCATGACAGAATACGGAATAAAATAATTAGGGATAAATACATGTGGTGATGATGGATGACAGAATACGGAATAAAGTATTGAGGGATAAACACATGTGGTGATGATGTATGTTATGATAGAATACGGAATAAAGTAATGAGGGATAAATACATGTGGTGATGATGTATGTTATGATAGAATACGGAATAAAGTAATGAGGGATAAATACATGTGGTGATGATGTATGTTATGATAGAATACGGAATAAAGTAATGAGGGATAAATACATGTGGTGATGATGTATGACAGAATACGGAATAAAGTAATTAGGGATAAATACATGTGATGATGATGCATGACAGAATACGGAATAAAATAATTAGGGATAAATACATGTGGTGATGATGATGTATGACAGAATACGGAATAAAGTAATTAGGGATAAATACATGTGATGATGATGCATGACAGAATACGGAATAAAATAATTAGGGATAAATACATGTGGTGATGATGATGTATGACAGAATACGGAATAAAGTAATTAGGGATAAATACATGTGGTGATGATGTATGACAGAATACGGAATAAATTAATTAGGGATAAATAAATGTGGTGATGATGATGTATCACAGAATACGGAATAAAGTAATTAGGGATAAATACATGTGGTGATGATGTATGACAGAATACGGAATAAAGTATTGAGGGATAAACACATGTGGTGATGATGTATGTTATGATAGAATACGGAATAAAGTAATGAGGGATAAATACATGTGGTGATGATGTATGTTATGATAGAATACGGAATAAAGTAATGAGGGATAAATACATGTGGTGATGATGTATGTTATGATAGAATACGGAATAAAGTAATGAGGGATAAATACATGTGGTGATGATGTATGACAGAATACGGAATAAAGTAATTAAGGATAAATACATGTGGTGATGATGTATGACAGAATACAGAATAATGTAATTAGGGATAAATGTGAACCTAAAAACTGATGTGTTGAGTAAGATACAGAAGATCAGTCTGAGATAGATTGAAAAACAAAACAAATATACATTGCAAATGTGAGTGGAAGGCGTGATAGAGGAAGACCAAAGAAAGTAGGATTCGAGAAGATTAATAATATTTCAAATACGAGTATATGGAAAAATATGAAGTGCGAGAACCTGTTGAAGCTGTATGATAAGGTATTGGATTACATTACGCTTTAGTTGTATACAGTACAACCTGGTGGGCTATTGTCACGTGGCAATCTCTTCCAACCAACCAGAAAAAAAAAAACTTTTTCTTTTCCTTTCCTCTCCACCATCCCTTCCTTTCCTTTTGGTTGATGATATCTCACTTTATATGAAAAATAATGTTCGGGTGATTGTCCGTCTTTGTGGGGTTCGTGGGCATATGCTCACGTATGTGTTAATGAATTTCGTGGGGATGGATAGTCATTTGAATGATTTATGCGATCACGTAACTTGCTTAATTTACTTTTGTCCGGTTGGTTGGAAGAGATTGACGCCTGGCAACAAGCTCGCCAGATTGTATTAATAATAAAGAAGATTTAAAAAAATCTAGGTTTTGACTGAATTCGAACCGGCAACACCTGGATTGGAAGTCAAATGTCTAATTAACTAGACTTGGAGGTTAATGTACGTGGAAAAGGTGAAATTTATTAGGTGAGATTGGAATAACTGGCGTTCTGTCCTCTCCGCCTACCCCAACAAGAAAATGGCGTGATAGTATACAAGGTTTAATAAAAAATAACAATTTTGTAATTTGTTTTATCAAACACAGTTTATTCCACTTTTAGTAACGGTATAACCCTACTGGTTTCAAGGCTTTTACCTCATCATCAGGGGAGCACAAACAATACTGAATTCTCTTCGAACTGGTACCGACATACACGCATCTAACGGTAAATATTCGGGTTGGGGACTGTGGGTGGAGGGAGGGAGGAGACAGCTTCAGCGAGCATACCGAGTTATACCGTTACAAATAGTGGAGAAAACAGTGTTTGATAAAACAAATTACAATGTCTTTAAATCTTCACAATGTTAAATCCTTACTATAAACAAAATATAAAAAAACAACAATTAAAATTTCAAAACGTATTAATTTAATCATAAATATTAATACTATCCTTTCAAAGTAGTCCTGTAGGATAAAATACACTTAAGCCGATGTTTTTTTCAATCTGCGAAACTTTTGTGGAACGCACTTTTTGGGATAGACTTTAGCTCATTGAGCGATTTTGCCTTTATCTCCTCTATGGTCACAAAACGTTGTCCTTCCAATATCCTCTTCATCTTCGGAAACTGAAAAAAGTCACAGGGGGGGCCATATCTGGTGAATACGGTGGCTGCGGTATTACGACGGTGTTGGTTTCGGCCAAAAAATCACGAATAGGCAATGAAATGTGAGCCGGCGCATTATCGTGTTGCAAAATCTAGGAGGTGTTTGCCCAAAATTCTTATCGTTTTCTTCGGGATTGCCTTGGGCCTCGGCCACACAGGTAAGAGCCCCGCATGGTGCTTAGAGCTGCGCTGCGAGTTAGGCGTCATACCCCAGCGAACCAACGCACCCCATACTATCGCAATGGCTACACTGGATGCTTCGCGCCACGCCACATGACGATTAGTCACCTAGTGAATCTTCTAGCGAATAGACGTGTTGGTTAATTTTATTGTGTCACCAAGTGATTTTACAAGATGTCGGAAGTTTTAATAACAGCTGTGTTTAAAAGGGAGCCTTTGTAGAACCCATCGAGCAGATTATAGAAAAATGTATCTGTAATAAAATCACCTTGGAATGAAGTTGCACAGGAAGTAAACAAAGATGGTAACTTGTAATGAAATTGGTTAGTTTTGAGAGTGGCATCGTTTGTTTACTCAACCGCTCCCAAATGTCAAATGAATTTGTGCGAAGCACTTTGGTGTGGCCAAGAATGAAGTCATCTAGTCTATTAGTCACGTAGCACCTAGCGAAGCACTTTGGTGTGGCTTAAGCCTTACGCAAAAATGCGAAAAAATCTTTTTTTAAATAAAAAAAACCGCTACCATCCAAAATGCGTTGTAAATACTTATCTGTCAAACACAAACTGCCCATTCAATATGGCTGAAATTTGAAATGTTCATCATAGACAGTGTCGCCAATGCGAGGAAAAATGATGGGCTCAATAAAAAACGAACAACTCGCTAAATTAGAAAATTCTCGTATTTTTTTATTAATCCTCTTATATGTACTTCAGATGAACTTTGCAGCGCTTCGGATTTATTTAGTTGATAATTATTATAATTATACTCGTTGTATATACGATGCCACGTCTGAACAGGGCCGGGATAAGGTTGAGGCATACAGGGAACTGGTCGCAGGTGCGAAATCTTTAGGGCGCCACAATCAATCGAAAATAAAAGGAAAATGACAAAAGTTATTGAAAAAAACTGAAAATAGTCCAAAAAGTACTAAAAATTATTCAAAATAACCAAGTACGCTATCGATGTTTGTATGCGTTGTTGTTTCCATTGTGAGCAAATGCGGCACCCATTTCGAAAAAATCCATATCTTCAGGATGTCAGTAATCTCACGCAACTTTACTTTGACATTTTCCATCACGATTTTGAGTTTTTTTTTTATGTTTTCTGGTGTAACAGCCTCACAGGACGACTAGAGCATTCAGCATCATTTGTGTCTGTACGACCACGTTTGAAATCAGCATACCACCGACAAATGGTTGTTTTCGACGGAGCAGAGCCCGGATAACACTTTTCAATCGCAGAGTTTGAACGGTATTTTTTCCTATTAAAAAAGCAATGTTTTATCAACACATGAAATTCGTTTTTTTCTATTGTTTTGAAAATAGCATAAGTAGCGTCACTAAAACCACTGTAACTCAATGACACAATGTCGGAATATCATGAAAGTTTGACACGTAACTTCTAAAGGTTGATACTAATGGATTTGTTATTAGAGGCGCCATCTGTTGGTTAATCCCGGGACTTATTGATCGATGTGCTATTGTGTCGCACAAAAACGTTGAAAAATAAACTTACAAATGTTTTAATATTTTCATTTCCATCCATTAATTCGTACCTACTTAATTTATTTTTTTTATGAGAAAGGCGTGAGTGATTTTTTATATAGAGAAAAATATTGCACATTAAAATAAGGGGAAAACATAATATTAATTTTACCCGTCTCCGTGTTGTGAAAAAAAAATTGCACCTTATTGTGGGGGCGCACTGTAAAATGGGTGCACTAGGCTCCAATCTATCTGCTTGAGGCTCTGCGTCTAAATCAAAGCCTATAATAACAAAGTCTATAATAATACACAATACAGTACACAAAGGCTGCTCTCCTATTAGCCGCAGCTTGATGGATACACAAAGCATTTGCCGTAATATCCAATTTGCCACTGCAATAGGCAAACTAGCAGCGAAACACCTGCGCCCTACCTTGTAAGGCACGCTCTTTACAATTTATTATATATCCAATATCAAGACGATGGGGATAATATTATTATTATAATTCATGGATATTGTAATTTATTTTTATCAAACACTGTTTATTCCACTTTTTTTGAAATAATAAACTAAAAAAAAAGTGGAATAAATAGTGTTTGATAAAAATAAATTACAATGTCTATAAACCTCCACAACGTTAATGCCTTAACTATAATATAATATAAACAACATTCATGGATATATAAATTGTCCCAAAAATATATATAAACGCTTTGAATGATTACAAATTAAAATAAGATTTTTTATTAGAAATATTAAAGTAAGATTTTTTTGCGTATGTTTGAAGACAAAAAGTAACAAAAAGTATTAAAACTTCACACATCATCACTCCAGAAAGACCACAAATGTTCATCCCATAATATACCGCACACAATCATAAAAATGAAAACAAAAATAAATACAATAAATATGTATAAACACAATAAATATGTATAAACACAATAAATATGTATAAACACAATAAATATGTATAAACACAATAAACATGTATAAATACAATACAATAAATATGTATAAACACTATAAATATGTATAAATACAATAAATATGTATAAACACAATAAATATGTATTTTTTTTATTTATTAACACATGACAAGAAATATAAAATATACATATGATAATTTGCGAAAAAACAACAGGTTATTTAATTTGGACATACAATTTTAATGGATCTGGGTTTGTTGCCTTTCATTTCTCGTGTCCCCAGTAAACTAGGCTTTTGCCTGTATCTCACTGAGGACATTTAGCATGAAAAAATAAATCGATACTTCTTCCCGATTTTCGATTACACAAAAACAAAACCCCGTTGCACGTTCTCATCAACCTGACAAACAGCGACACTCAATTACAATTGGTAACATCATGCGAAATCAAACTCCTCACACATCATCACTCCAGAAAGACCAAAAATGTTCATCCCATAATATACCGCACACAATCATAAAAATGAAAACAAAAATAAATACAATAAATATGTATAAACACGATAAATATGTAAAATATAAACGTTCAAACTCATACAAAATTGTACAAACCCATATTAGCTGTTAGCGTAAAGAGCGATGATTATGATACAATTTTAAAAATTGTATCAAACCAAAAATGTATTAAATTTTTTTTGCCATAACTGAAAAATGTAAAAAGAAATATCCGATTTATTCTCAAGTTATATTTTAGTAAGTTGCTTAATTACCAGTTTATTTTGAATACGTTTTTAGCACAGTCGTAATTTTGCAAACAGCCTGAATATATCACAAGTTGAAACACTCGAATTCTGAAGAGATCAAAATATTTTAAACATACTCGTATACATATTTTTTTTTTGGAATCCACTTGTTACATCCGTGGAGGAAAGAGCATTGAAATGTAAACGGATACGAGATATTTCGCGAGAGGAAAAATAAAGAAGAGTAAAAAGAACGAATACTTTTCAGCGCTGAACGAACGAATTCAGAAAATGTAGGCCTTTAAAGGCTTCGCTGGGGTTTCTATTTGTACGATAATTATGGTTTAAGTCTTTCAGTACAGAGATATGAAAAAAATCTTCAGCTAACCACCGTATTACTATTTTGTCTATTCGACAAAAAGAATTTCTTTAATATCTAAAAAAAAAAACAGTTTTCCGAATAATGGAGTACCTATTTCATACACGCGATTCTTAAAGGGCCAGTTGTCAACTTATTAATATCAATGGTCGTCATCCTCCGTGGAAAGACATACATGGTACCCGTTAATTGATTATGCGGACATTTTAAGAGCGTGACAGGGAGACAAAATTGTCTTCGACCCTAGTAATCGAGTTTATGGGTTAAGAATCACTGGGGTTGGCAGAAGAATCACTCACGGTTTTTTTAAATTTTTTATTTTTATTTAACACTTTTATTGCAAATACAATATGGTCGGCTTATTGCCAGGCGGCAATCTCTTCCAGCCAGCCATACAAAGTAAATTAAGCAAGTTATAAATCATAGTCATTCAAATGACTATCCATCCCCACGAAATCCATAAACACATACGTGAGCATATGCCCACTAACCCCACAAAGACGGACAATCTCCCGAATATCAATCAAAAGAAAAAGGAAGGGATGGTGGAGAGGAAAGGAAAAGAAAAATTGGGAATTAAATACGTTATTTTACTGACTAGAAATTAAGAGTTTTTTCAGTCGCTTCTTAAATCAAAGTGTTAGAAATATTATCGCAAGTGGAAAAGCAACAACGCTCGCACAGGTTTAACATGTGTGAGTAACGTTACCAGACTAACTTTTGAACTACATTGGAACCACCTTTGTTTTTATTTTTCTGTTTTTAGGTACCATCGGGAACCGAACCCGAAACTCTCGGATAGAAGACTAGCGTCTTACCAAGTATGTCTCAGACTGATAAAATTATTAGATCGTTATTCTATTCGACCGATTCAGAAAAATCTATTTATTCGAAGAAGATGAAATTGATCTCAAAGTTCTTCAGCTCTCTAAATAAACATCTCTTCGACACAGATTAAAACGATACAATGGAGACTCCCATTAAGGGACTTTGAAGAGTAAACCAGTTTACGACACTTAAGCTAATGTAGACCTTTAAGAAACGAACAAAAATGACGATATTTTTAACTACCATAGATACATTGAACTGGTTGAATGTTAGAAATAGACGCCAAATTCACATACTGTCTCTATTGTATAATATCCTTAACTGTCCCGCCGCCCCCTCTTATCTTGCCGAGAATTTTCAGCGTCTTTCCAATCATGGATTAGCGCTACGCTCAAACAGAGATTGTTTATTGGCCTTTCCAGTTCGCCGCTCCTCTTTCTTTACGTCGTTCTTTACTGTCCATGCAGTGAGACTCTGGAATGAGTTACAAACCAATATAAGACTCGCTCCGTCCTTGGCATGCTTTAAGAAGCGACTGAAAAACCTCTGAATTTCTAGTCAGTAAAATAACGTGTTTCATTCCTGATTTTTCTTTTCCTTTCCCCTCCACCATCCCTTCATTTCCTTTTGATTAATGATATCTCACTTTATATGAAAAAGAATGTTCGGGTGACTGTCCGTTTTTGTGGGGTTCGTGGGCATGTGTTCACGTATATGTTTATGGATTGCGTGGGGATGGATAGTCGTTTGAATGATTTATGCGACTACGTAACTTGCTTCATTTACTTTTGTCTGGTTGGTTGGAAGAGATTGCCGCCAGGCAATAATCCCACCAGATTGTATTTGCAATAAAAGTGTTAAATAAATAAATAAATTTAGCAGCTGCATTGATAATAGACTAGAGTATAGAAATTTGTGAAAATATCGTTAGATTCAAGACGATATACGAACTCTGTCCGTTATCTTGTAGTCGGTCTAATGGAATACAAAAGTATCAGACAGTTTTTCTGATTAGAAAAAAAGCGGCTAACATAAATAGGTCTAAATATGTACAGATGTTAGCAGGAGTTTAACCAAATAAACAACGCGATCAAATAAATAGAAACCTGCAGAGCAGAAAATAAGGAATAGATGAAACTCACGTACAAAGCTGAAAGGATTGAAAACAGTGGCGTAAGCATTTAGAGGCTTTCGTGGTTTTCAAGCTAGATATATTTATAGGCTTTCGCGGTTTTCGTATTACTTGTTAAGGTATTTTGGTGTGTTGTACCGTGTGGTTTCGTATTACTTGTATAAGGTATTTTGGAGTGTTGTACCGTGTGGTTTCGTATTACTTGTATAAGGTATTTTGGCGTGTTGTACCGTGTGGTTTCGTATTACTTGTATAAGGTATTTTGGCGTGTTGTACCGTGTGGTTTCGTATTACTTGTATAAGGTCTTTTGGCGTGTTGCACCGGCATTTAATGACGACGTATCGAAAACGTTGCAGTTTTCATCTTCTGGGTTTGTTTGTAGTCAAGTTTGCCATAAGTTAATTCGCGCCGTATACTGCTTGGTCTATAGCGGAGTTTCGATCGTAACGCAAGCTCATGAGTGACACGTGCGCTTATGTTACGGTTGGAATTGCGCTATATGCCAATGCTGTGTTGCGCTATATGCCAATAATCCTCAAAGTATACATGGATAAACACACCCACCCACCCACACACACACACACAGATATATGACATACAGTGGAAAAGGTAACCACTGACTTAAAATACGTAACACGTGGATCAGGCGTAATTTTTACTTTCAACATAAATAATAGAACTTTTTCGTTCGTTCTATATGTCGATGATTGGCATTACGCTATATTCCAGTAGGATTACGCTATATGCCAGTAGGATTGCGCTAAATGCCAATGATTGCGCTATATACCAATACCTGAAATCACTGACATAAATGATGAAACACGTGTATCACACGTCATTATTACTTTGAACATAAATCTCAGAACTTTGTAACCTAGCATTGCTTTCATTTACGTGTTCAGACCATCAATTATGTCACGTGTTTCTAGTAGCAGGCAACAAAGATCGCCCTATAATTTGCATCATTCAGTTCCTGCTCAGAGCATGTAGTCCTGATGTTCGGACACACTTGTATATATTGTGATTTTTGTATATCCACAAAATCACATTCAGAGATACGAGATATTTATTGGATGTAGATAACATTGAACATGATATGGTTAACATTGGTTTGCATGATTACTTATAATATTTATTGGATGTGGATAAGAGTATATGATAAGATTAACATATTAACAATTGGTAGGGATACATTACACTCGTACTATCGTTCAAGAAACCCAACCTTTATACGTTCATCTTGCATTTAGTCAACCCTTATGTGACAACCCCTATCTGGCGTCCATACACTTATTACACAATTTATTACAAACTAGTCCTGCAGATAAAAACGGTATCATTTATAGATTTTTATTAAATGTATTAATCTAATACTGACACAGATCTTTGATTACAAAAATATTTAAATGAAAATATCGCATTTTTATGTTATACAGATTTTTCTTGTTACAACCTACGAAAGTACGATCATATAACTTATACCAGAAGGCATTGAACTGGTTGCATGTTAGAAAAAGATGCTAAATTCACATACTATCTCTATTGTATGATATTCTTAACTGTCCCGCCGCCCCCTCTTATCTCGCCAAAAATTTTCAGCGTCTTTCCAATCATGGATTAGCGCTACGGTCAAACAGAAATTGTTTATCGGCCTTTCCAGTTCACCACTCCTCTTTTTTTACGTCGTACTTTACTGTCTATGCAGTGAGACTCTGGAATCAGTTACAAACCAATATAAGACTCGCTCCGTCCTTGGAATGCTTTAAGGAGCGACTGAAAAAACTCTTAATTTCTAGTCAGTAAAATAACGTGTTTAATTCCTGATTTTTCTTTTCCTTTCCTCTCCACCATCCTTTCCTTTCCTTTTGATTGATGATATCTCACTTTATATGAAAATAATGTTCGGGTGATTGTCCGTCTTTGTGGGGTTCGTGGACATATGCTCACGTTGGTGTTTACGTATGTTGTGGGGATGGATAGTCATTTGAATGTTTTATGCGACCATGTAACTTGCTTTATTTACTTTTGTCTGGTTGGTTGGAAGAGATTGCCACCTGGCAACACACCCGTCAGATTGTATTTGCAATAAAAGTGTTAAATAAATAAACAAATAAGAATAATAGTGAGCATTCTTTTCATAGTGCTAAACTGTACCAATAATAGATCCACTGTATCACTAATTGATTTAATATCTCTAAACCGCGCGTTACGTGTTGAGCCATCACATTTGTTCTGTAAGTTGGTACATAGAACTGAGGATAATTTCTAGCACGGTTGTAACTGTTGGGAACATAAAGCCTAAGTGTCTAGTATTGCGAGACAGTTGAATTTACGTTGCAGTACTTTTAATATAATAACGCGATGGCGTTATTTTTTAGAGGCTTCTATAACCGCATATCGTTAAAAGTTCGATATGGTGAGTATATCTTGGATAGTCACCCTCTATTCTGTACCACACATATCTTAAAAACTTTTCAGGACCGTAGTTATACCATTAAAGTTCCAAATGCGAAAGTTTTCACATTTTGTGAACTTCAAATTGCAAATTTCAAGTGCTGAGTTAGGTTAAGGACTTATAGTCTGTTGGTTGTGATGAGTCTTAGATACTTTGTCAGAGATAACAAAAATGATTACCTGAAATTAATATAAAAGATTGCTCGCATATACAAATTTCAAGTGCTGAGTTAGGTTAAGGACTTATAGTCTATTGGTTGTGATGAGTTTTAGGTACTTTGTCAGAGATAAGAAAAATGATTACCTGAAATTAATATAAAAGATTGCTCGCATATACAAATTTCAAGTGCTGAGTTAGGTTAAGGACTTATAGTCTATTGGTTGTGATGAGTTTTAGGTACTTTGTCAGAGATAAGAAAAATGATTACCTGAAATTAATATAAAAGATTGCTCGCATATACAAATTTCAAGTGCTGAGTTAGGTTAAGGACTTATAGTCTATTGGTTGTGATGAGTTTTAGGTACTTTGTCAGAGATAAGAAAAATGATTACTTGAAATTAATATAAAAGATTGCTCGCATATACAAATTTCAAGTGCTGAGTTAGGTTAAGGACTTATAGTCTATTGGTTGTGATGAGTTTTAGGTACTTTGTCAGAGATAAGAAAAATGATTACCTGAAATTAATATAAAAGATTGCTCGCATATACAAATTTCAAGTGCTGAGTTAGGTTAAGGACTTATAGTCTATTGGTTGTGATGAGTTTTAGGTACTTTGTCAGAGATAAGAAAAATGATTACTTGAAATTAATATAAAAGATTGCTCGCATATACAAATTTCAAGTGCTGAGTTAGGTTAAGGACTTATAGTCTATTGGTTGTGATGAGTTTTAGGTACTTTGTCAGAGATAAGAAAAATGATTACCTGAAATTAATATAAAAGATTGCTCGCATATACAAATTTCAAGTGCTGAGTTAGGTTAAGGACTTATAGTCTATTGGTTGTGATGAGTTTTAGGTACTTTGGCAGAGATAAGAAAAATGATAACCTGAAATTAATATAAAAGATCGCTCGCATATACAAATTTCAAGTGCTGAGTTAGGTTAAGGACTTATAGTCTATTGGTTGTGATGAGTTTTAGGTACTTTGTCAGAGATAAGAAAAATGATTACTTGAAATTAATATAAAAGATTGCTCGCATATACAAATTTCAAGTGCTGAGTTAGGTTAAGGACTTATAGTCTATTGGTTGTGATGAGTTTTAGGTACTTTGTCAGAGATAAGAAAAATGATTACTTGAAATTAATATAAAAGATTGCTCGCATATACAAATTTCAAGTGCTGAGTTAGGTTAAGGACTTATAGTCTATTGGTTGTGATGAGTTTTAGGTACTTTGTCAGAGATAAGAAAAATGATTACCTGAAATTAATATAAAAGATTGCTCGCATATACAAATTTCAAGTGCTGAGTTAGGTTAAGGACTTATAGTCTATTGGTTGTGATGAGTTTTAGGTACTTTGTCAGAGATAAGAAAAATGATAACCTGAAATTAATATAAAAGATCGCTCGCATATACGCGTATTTCAACAGTGCAGAACTAAATCAGTTTATCAGCTTGTCAAGCTAGGAGTGACTTGTGGGTTTACTCAGCAAATTATTTTATATCATAGTGATGTAGTTACCACTCATTATTTTTTTAAACTCAAAGAAAATATGTTTATTAAGGGTATGCCCGCTGGGTTAATAAGCCTTCACTACTGATTATATATGGTACTAGTTAGACATCAACTTGACAGGCGTAAGAAATTAAGACCAGCCCGCCAAGAGACAGCTTCGGGATACGAAATTGAAACCTGTGTCGCGGGGATGAATTGTAACTAGCGAAAAAAAAAATAATGATGAAAGATTGACGCAGATAATTTATACGAGTATTATAGAAGGTACAATAATTTTGGGTAAAGACTTAGAAAAACGTAGTACAACCAAATTAATCAAATTCTGAAAGAGGGAATAATGAATACCCTTTATAATAGCAGATTAACGTGTTCCTCGCGGGAAGCACAAACGCCTGTGATCTGATCTGTAGCATTCCTTTGTGTATTTTACGTAATGTTTAGTTTATCTCTTTTATTTAACGAGTCTCCTTAAGAGTAATGACTATTATTTATTATCACAAAAATTACTTGAATGTCATGTTTACTTGGTGGTGTAATCAAATATCAGTGGTTCTAAACAAAATACGCGTTTAAACTTAGAAATTAAAAAAACGCCGAAATTGTGCCGCGCACAGGATTCGTGGAATTTGATTTTTAACGCGGTGTACAGGTTAATCATGACGAGGTGTATGGATGTTGCGTACCAGGATAGAATGAAGATCTGTTCTCTACCCTAATAGGGACACGACGTGATGGTGTTGATGATAACGGAATTTTTATACAGTGTTGACTTAACGATATAAAAATGTCACGTTAAACATCAATTTTATCCAACCATTAATTTCTAATGTCTTTATTCCACAACATTGTAACACCGTATATTTTCTTAGTGCACGTATCTCACAGTTCTTATTTTTTTCCTTCTTCTGTTATGTTTAATGTTCATTTCCTTACGTCAAGTCTCCAACGAACTATTATGAATTGTCACTTTTTCTACTTGTAATGGCCATGAACAATGTTCCCTTTAATTTTTGGAAAACTATCTGCTCTAAAACATTAATCTCTCTATTAAAAGTTCAAGCATTAACACTGTGGAGGTTTGAAGACATTAATATTTGTTTAGTTCAACACTGTTTATTCCACTTTATATAACGGTATAACCCTACCGGGTTTAAGGTTTTCAACTTATCATCAGCGGAGCACAAACAAGTCTTATTTGTGTTCCCCTGACGATAAAGTGAAAGCCTTGAAACCGGCAGGGGTATACCGTTATATAAACTGGAATAAACAGTGTTGGACTTAACAAATTACTAAATTCTCTCTACCTACCCCGACAGGGACATGACCTGATGACGATGATAATGATATTGCTGAACTATTTCCTTGACGATCAGACCCAGAAACCGGTTGTTTTATTATTTAAAATAAGAAAATATACAGAATTTCTTAAAACACTTTAGTATGGTAATCATAACATAAATATTCTGAGAAGCTTTTAACGCGGTGTACAGTTACGCCATTGGAAATTTCATGAGACGTTATGAAAAAAGCTCAAATAGAAAAAAATGTATTGTTAGTTGGGGTAGAAAGGAGAAAGTATTTTTGTATTTAAGAAACATGATACAAGAAGGCTTTCAAAATTTTTCATAAAACCAGAGACGGTTCGCTTAAAATGTTTTGTTAAAATGAATGTTCTTTAATGTACGAGTATGGTGCTTTAGTCATATTGTGTAAAAATACAATACTGAAAACTAAGTTATATTTACGAAACTCGATTTTCAAAACATTGTATTCTAAAGATGTTATAAAGCCATCATCGTTATCATCCCTCCAGCCTAGGATGGGTGATGGCTGCCTGAAGGATTCTCTGTCAACCATCCGTTTCAGCAGCATCTCTCCTTCAATTTGTTATAAACAGTGTGTCACACCATCCGGCCATACGAGTATCAGCTTTCATTTTCCCACTCTAATACGTCCCTTTGATCGTTTAACAAAGCCTTCGCAGCAGGCTCAGCGTCTTACATGCGGTATACATGTCCAATCTAGCGCAGTCTAGCAATTTTAAAAATCTTTGCTGCGTTAGTTGTGTCAGGCAGAATGTAGACATTTTCTAACTCGTTAGAGCACCTTTTAAAATTTATTTATTTCTTTACCTCTGCCTCATTTCATACATTTGGGGATGGCTGCTTCGACTTTATTCCTCTATCTATCTCTATCTTGACACTCATAAAACTCTAGGATAGTCCGAGTCTCATCATGCCCTCCTCCACTTTCTAATGTAGGATCATTTTGGATCACCCTCTGCGTATATTTGGAAGTTCCCAATTCGTAATGGTTTTAAGCATAGACCCTTCATTCAACTTGCAAGTGCTCATATAAGATTATTCGTGCTTTCCGGGCTTTATCCACTATTCGCGCCACTTTGATTGTTCCGCAAATTCGTTCATTTTGGATCTTAAGGCGCGTTCTCACGGTTCATGTTTAGTTGACCGATTAAAGTTGATCAACAAAAGTTGAATACGAATTGAATCAGTTTTTGTTCACACGTTTCAATAGAAACTGATTCAATAAACTGTTTCAATTTAATTCAGTAAAAAATGGCGTCGAAAGCATTTTATCTTGCATCTTTATTTTTATATTTATAGAGTTGAAAGCGAACTTGACAATCAACTTGAATTCACATGTTCACACGTTTCAAGACAGGTTTCAACTTGAAAGCGAATGGCGGATGACTCATCACTTGAACGATAAAGTTTGACTGGGTCAATCTTTTCTTGATCAACTCTATTGAAACAAAGATTCTCACTACAGATTTCATTCAACTTTTGTTGATCAACTTTAATCGGTCAACTAAACTTGAACCGTGAGAACGGGCCTTGAATCAGTTTCTATTGAACCGTGTGAACAAAAACTGATTCAAGTCGTATTCAACTTTTGTTGATCAACTTTAATCGGTTAACTAAACTTGAACCGTGAGAACGGGCCTTGAATCAGTTTCTATTGAACCGTGTGGACAAAAACTGATTCAAGTCGTATTCAATTTTTGTTGATCAACTTTAATCGGTCAACTAAACTTGAACCGTGAGAACGGGCCTTGAATCAGTTTCTATTGAACCGTGTGAACAAAAACTGATTCAAGTCGTATTCAACTTTTGTTGATCAACTTTAATCGGTTAACTAAACTTGAACCGTGAGAACGGGCCTTGAATCAGTTTCTATTGAACCGTGTAAACAAAAACTGATTCAAGTTGTATTCAACTTTTGTTGATCAACTTTAATCGGTCAACTAAACTTGAACCGTGAGAACGGGCCTGTATTCAACTTTTGTTGATCAACTATTATCGGTCAATTAAACTTGAACTGTGAGAACGCGCCTTCCCTACAGATTTCATTCAACTTTTGTTGATCAACTTTAATCGGTCAACTAAACTTGAACCGTGAGAACGGGCCTTGAATCAGTTTCTATTGAAACGTGTGAACAAAAACTGATTCAAGTCGTATTCAACTTTTGTTGATCAACTTTATTCGGTCAACTAAATTTGAACCGTGAGAACGGGCCTTGAATCAGTTTCTATTGAACCGTGTGAACAAAAACTGATTCAAGTCGTATTCAACTTTTGTTGATCAACTTTAATCGGTCAACTAAACTTGAACCGTGAGAACGGGCCTTGAATCAGTTTCTATTGAACCGTGTGAACAAAAACTGATTCAAGTCGTATTCAACTTTTGTTGATATCAACTTTAATCGGTCAACTAAACTTGAACCGTGAGAACGGGCCTTGAATCAGTTTCTATTGAACCGTGTGAACAAAAACTGATTCAAGTCGTATTCAACTTTTTTTGATCAACTTTTATCGGTCAACTAAACTTGAACCGTGAAAACGGGCCTGTATTCAATTTTTGTTGATCAACTATTATCGGTCAATCAAACTTGAACTGTGAGAACGCGCCTTCACTACAGATTTCATTCAACTTTTGTTGATCGACTTTAATCGGTCAACTAGACTTGAACCGTGATAACGGACCTTGAATCAGTTTCTATTGAACCGTGTGAACAAAAACTGATTCAAGTCGTATTCAACTTTTGTTGATCAACTTTAATCGGTCAACTAAACTTGAACCGTGAGAACGGGCCTTGAATCAGTTTCTATTGAAACGTGTGGACAAAAACTGATTCAAGTCGTATTCAACTTTTGTTGATCAACTTTATTCGGTCAACTAAATTTGAACCGTGAGAACGGGCCTTGAATCAGTTTCTATTGAACCGTGTGAACAAAAACTGATTCAAGTCGTATTCAACTTTTGTTGATCAACTTTAATCGGTCAACTAAACTTGAACCGTGAGAACGGGCCTTGAATCAGTTTCTATTGAACCGTGTGAACAAAAACTGATTCAAGTCGTATTCAACTTTTGTTGATATCAACTTTAATCGGTCAACTAAACTTGAACCGTGAGAACGGGCCTTGAATCAGTTTCTATTGAACCGTGTGAACAAAAACTGATTCAAGTCGTATTCAACTTTTTTTGATCAACTTTTATCGGTCAACTAAACTTGAACCGTGAAAACGGGCCTGTATTCAATTTTTGTTGATCAACTATTATCGGTCAATCAAACTTGAACTGTGAGAACGCGCCTTCACTACAGATTTCGTTCAACTTTTGTTGATCGACTTTAATCGGTCAACTAGACTTGAACCGTGATAACGGACCTTGAATCAGTTTCTATTGAACCGTGTGAACAAAAACTGATTCAAGTCGTATTCAACTTTTGTTGATCAACTTTAATCGGTCAACTAAACTTGAACCGTGAGAACGGGCCTGTATTCAACTTTTGTTGATCAACTATTATCGGTCAATTAAACTTGAACTGTGAGAACGCGCCTTCACTACAGATTTCGTTAAACTTTTGTTGATCAACTTTAATCGGTCAACTAAACTTGAACCGTGAGAACGGGCCTTGAATCAGTTTCTATTGAACCGTGTGAACAAAAACTGATTCAAGTCGTATTCAACTTTTTTTGATCAACTTTTATCGGTCAACTAAACTTGAACCGTCAAAACGGGCCTGTATTCAATTTTTGTTGATCAACTATTATCGGTCAATCAAACTTGAACTGTGAGAACGCGCCTTCACTACAGATTTCATTCAACTTTTGTTGATCGACTTTAATCGGTCAACTAGACTTGAACCGTGATAACGGACCTTGAATCAGTTTCTATTGAACCGTGTGAACAAAAACTGATTCAAGTCGTATTCAACTTTTGTTGATCAACTTTAATCGGTCAACTAAACTTGAACCGTGAGAACGGGCCTGTATTCAACTTTTGTTGATCAACTATTATCGGTCAATTAAACTTGAACTGTGAGAACGCGCCTTCACTACAGATTTCGTTAAACTTTTGTTGATCAACTTTAATCGGTCAACTAAACTTGAACCGTGATAACGGACCTTGAATCAGTTTCTATTGAACCGTGTGAACAAAAACTGATTCAAGTCGTATTCAACTTTTGTTGATATCAACTTTAATCGGTCAACTAAACTTGAACCGTGAGAACGGGCCTTTATCAAATCTAGTGATGCACAGTGACCACCGTAGCATACGCATCTCCTCAACACAAAGCAATTATTCCTTTTTATCTTCAGGTGCCAACACTCGGCTCCATGTAGTATAGCAGACCTGATCACTGTCATGTAGATCTTGCTCTTAAGTTTATTGTTAATCTTCTGCTGTACATAACAACCGTCGTTTCTGTCCATTTGTTCGAGCCAATTTTTATTCTGTTTTTTTTTACGTCCTGGATTCCCTCTCATTTATTCAATCTCATTTATTTATTTATTTCCTCTACAACAAATAAGTTTGAATCTGTCAAAAATATAAATTATATCGAACATAGTATTACCTCTACGAGCATAAACTACAAACAAAAATCAAAATAAAACGTGAATACTGAAAAAAAATCACCGTCTCAACATGCCGATGGAATGGACATGTAAATAAAAGTCGTAATTACAGGGGAGCGGAATCAGTCTACCTTGAAAAAAGACATTCCATGCGAGATACGGGAGTGCATTATGTACGCGCAGATGAAAGTGCTTTTTATTTCCTGCCTGTGTAGGGCGATGTGAAATTATAAAACAAAATTTGGCTGCATTTTTCAACGCTTTTTTCCGTAGTTTTAAATCGATTAAGTCAAAGATTCAATGTACATTTTTTTTTTCCTAACAAAATTAGGAGGTTGCGGGTTCGATCCCCGCTGAAACCCAGATTTTTTAAAATAGGATTCCAGTCTGGTTAACACTTAGGACCTATAAAAATATCTTTCTGGTTGGTTGGAAGAGATTGCCACATGGCAATAAACTCGCCAGGTTAAAAAAAATTACCATCATGCCATGCCTATTTTAGGGTCACAAAAGGGACATATTTTAACGTATTTTTACATGTAATTAATTCATGTACTGAATGACGCATTAATTTTGCTACAAAAATATATTTAAATAAGTTTTTATTAAATCAGAAAAATAAGAATATTCATAGCCAATCGCATAAATGAATTAAAATGGAAGTCAAAAGTGATAATAATTGATATTTAATTGCTGAAAACATGAAAAAAAACAACGGACGACGTTCACAAAACCTCGAACGAAACCCGGCTGGGTAATAACAAAAGAGAAGCGAGCGAACTGAGATTCTATTTTTAACGTTTCCATATTACGAAGTAGAGTGAGAGTGAGACGTGAATAGCGTCGCTTTCTCACCCATAGCGGTTTATTAGAATGAATCTACGTCACATACTGGCACACGTTTGATTGTATTGGTGAATTTATTCCCGATTTTCACAAAATATCTCTGATGTGGCCGATAAGTGCTACTTATTATTAATATTATTTTTTCATTCAATGCGTAAATGTATTACGGAGGAATACCTAAAATCTGAACCCAGTATTTATTATATTTATAGAGATACTAACGTTTTTATAAGCAATGTGTACTAGTTACACATCACAGGATTTTATAAGCAATGTGTACTAGTTACATACACAAGGGTTAAAAATGATTTGACGATTTCAACTAGGCGAGTGACATATGACGTCAGTCAAAGTAGCGTGTCTTGTATATTGCATAAGGATTTTAATTTATTTCCTTAATGGCACATAGTCTAACACCAAGGGACATACCAATTTACTGAGAATTTGCCAAAAATGTTTACAATTTGCGGAGGAAGATTAAAATCTCATTGATTATATTTTATATAAGATTTACAAATGAAAACGATCCGGCGGACTTATTACCAGGCAGCAATCTCTTCCAACTAACCAGACAAAAGTAAATAAAGGAATATGTTGTTTATAGTTAAGGCATTAAAGTTGTGGAGGTTTAAAGACAATGTAATTTATTTTTATCAAACACTGTTTATTCCACTTTTTTGTGACGGTATAACCCTACCGGTTTCAAGGCTTTCACCTCATCTTCAGGGGAGCGCAAACAATAAATAAAGGAAGTTACATGGTCGTAAAAAATATTCAAGTGAATATTCATCTTTGTTAAGTTTATGTACATTATATTTGTACTTGTAGTAAAAGTAAAAGGGAGATATGACCAAACAAAGGAAAAGGAAGTGATGGTGAAGAAGAAGGATAAATCAAGAATGAAACAAGTAATATAACTGACTAGAAACTAAAAGCCTTTTTAGTAGGTTCTTAAAGCTTGCCAACGACGGAGTCAGTTTAACATCGTAATATACCAATTAGGATTTTTTTTTTAATGATTTACCCCTGGATCCATGAAATGTTTTTAAATTTCAAAGTTGATGATTTATTATTTAACACTTTTATTGCAAATACAATCTGAAGGGCGTATTGTCAGGCGGCAATCTCTTCCAACCAACCAGACAAAAGTGAATGAAGCAAGTTACGTGGTCGCTTAAATCATTCAAATGACTATCCATCCCCACGAAATACATAAACATATACGTGACCACATGTCCACGAACCCCACAAAGACGGACAATCACTCGAACATTGTTTTTCATATAAAGTGAGATATCATCAATCAAAAGGAAAGGAAGGGATGGTGGAGAGGAAAGGAAAAGAAGAATCAGGAATGAAACACGTTATTTAACTGACTAGAAATTAAGAGTTTTTTCAGTTGCTTCTTAAAGCATGCCAAGGACGGAGCAAGTCTTATATTGGTTTGTAACTGATTCCAGACTCTCACTGCATGGACAGTCAAGGGCGACGTAAAAAAAGAGGAGCGGTGAACTGGAAAGGTCAATAGACAATCTCTGTTTGAGCGTAGCGCTAATCCATGATTGGAAAGACGCTGAAATTTTTTGGCGAGATAAGAGGGGGCGGCGGGAAAGTTAAGGATATTATACACTAGATACAGTATGTGAATTTGGCGTCTATTTCTAACATTCAACCAGTTCAATGCCTTCTGTTACTTTCGTAGGTTGAAAATAAATTTTAGACACACATTCTGAAGATGCTGTAATTTGTCCAGTTGTTCCTCTGTAACATACGTCCGCATAGTCCAGAATCGGAAAGAGCAGAGATGATCAAGAGCCTTAGGGAAAAGTAGATTAATTAAAAAAAGCATTAATGCTTGAATGAAAAAATGAACAGCCAGACCGACGAGAATAACGACCACGTAATGCGTATGGCTTCCCCAACGTTCGTTTAGGATTATTCAGGGCTTAGAGAATCACTACTGAAAGAAATATTTTTATCGCAATACTGATTATGTATTAAGTTTCAATGCCAATAAAAGCCTTAAAATCTCAATAATATTTTTTTAATTCTTTGAGCTTTACTTTGTTGAGCTTCATACTATTAATAATATGTTGGTAAATTCCAGTCACACGATTTCATTAATGCGAATTTTGTTCTGAGCGCTTTTACTTAACTAACCCCAAATAATACACACATACGTGTTAGGCACTGTTTCACTATCGGGTTAGGCAGAGAAAAATGTCCAGAGAACATTGTACAAATTTATTAATGCGGTTATCTTATGATATTACTATACGAAATTTATTAATGCGGTTACAGTAAGGCATGACATTCTTACAAGAAAAATTTATAAATGTAGTTAAAGTAAGGTACAACATTCCTATTATACGATTTTATTAATGCGGTTATGTTATGATATTACTATACGAAATTTATTAATGTGGTTAAAGTAAGGCATGACATTCCTACAAGAAAAAATTATAAATGCAGTTAAAGTAAGGTACAACATTCCTATTATACGATTTTATTAATGCGGTTATGTTATGATATTACTATACGAAATTTATTAATGCGGTTAAAGTAAGGCATGCCATTCCTACAAGAAAAAATTATAAATGCAGTTAAAGTAAGGTACAACATTCCTATTATACGATTTTATTAATGCGGTTATGTTATGATATAACTATACGAAATTTATTAATGCGGTTAAAGTAAGGCCTGACATTCCTATAAGAAAAAAATATAAATGCAGTTGAAGTAAGGTACAACATTCCTATTATACGATTTTATTAATGCGGTTCAAGTAAGGTATGACATTCCTATATTACAATTTTCAGTTAAAGTAAGGTATGACTGTAGATACAATTTTCTTTAGGCTTCTTTTGTTTTGGATTTCAAAATTATTATATTAAATTGATTGTTTCAAATCAATTAAATAGTGCGGGATATTATGATAGAACTTTTGCCGTTCCTGATCTTGTGGTCTAGTCTACTTCATAGTGTTAAAGATATGGGTCACTTAAATACAACCCTTGTTGGTAGGTCTTATAAAAATTTACGAGTGGGTTCGAATCTCGAGTTAGAGCACCTTTAAAATTGTCCTTTTTTGAAAAGAAAGATTACTTTTTCACTGTTTGTAATATAATAAATACTTCATTTATTATGACCAAGGATGCAGGCTTTTTCTTTTTATCCACTTCGCACGCTCCTGTTACACAAAGAGGGTCTGCTTTATTCGTTACCGCCTAGCAGTATGAGAAGAATCCTGGCTGATATTCGGAAGAATATCAGCCAGGATTCTTCTCATACTGCTAGGCGGTACCGAGAATATATCAACAGTGTCATTCAGTTGGTTCAATATCTGTATACCAAGCGTGACTGAGTGTTTAGCCATGGTATTCGTCCTGTAAGTTGGTCTGTAAAACAGAGGGTGATTCCTTGCACGGCTATATTTATTAGGTACATATAAACTTAGTGCTTCGAGAATCGAGGGACAGTTAAAGCAACCTTGAAAAACCTTTATTAGGAATATCGCAATGGATTCTTGCCTTCTTGTTTCGAGGTTTCTATAGTTACACACCGCGAGAAGTTCGACATGGTGAGCATATTATGGATAATCGCCCTTTGTTCTGTACCATAGATACATATATTACTGTTTTTATATTCTTCATAATATAAAAAGATGTCCTGGCTGCGGAATGTGAGGGAGTGGACCGGCATCCGGAGTGTAGAGGAGCTGTTCCGGGCGGCTCAGGACCGAGACGGATTCGCCGAAGTGATCGCCAACGTTGGGGGGACCCGACAGGGCACTTAGAAGAAGAATATTCTTCATGAATTATATGATGCAGAGCCAATCTGCTTATTTTCCCCTTGCCTTAACCCATCCATTTGGGGTCAGCTACTTGGACCTTTTTTCTTCATCCCTCTTGATCACGTCACGTGGCATAACCTTGTTGTATGAATTTTCCGATGTTGACATCTTCTATACCTGTGTGGATTAAGAATATCAGCCAGGATTTTTATCATACTGGAATCTCTCATATCAGGAAGAACATCAGCCAGGATTCTTCTCATACTGCTAGGCGGTACCGAGAATATATCAACAGTGTCATTCAGTTAGTTCAATATCTCTATAACAAGCGTGACTGAGTGTTTAGCCATGATATTCGTCCTGTAAGTTGGTAATAAAGTAAGCTTTTCACTACGCGGATTCCTGATGTCCTTAAATCGAGGAATCACTGTTATCTGAATATATTTTACACTAAAATGGGTCCACTCTCTTAACATAATCTCATTTCCACTAAATCTACAGTATGAATGATAAGACTTCTGTACCATTTGAGATGATGGATGCTGCTGGTAAAACGAGATAATTTAGAGACATAGTTTTGACGGACATAATAATCAATCAAAATAGAACAGTTTCAAGATAATTTTATCACTGCTTATTGCCATTTCAGGTATAATCATTCGTAATCTACGTGTACAAAGACCATACATATCTGAAGTTAGAGTATTTTGCAATAGGCTCCCGCCGAATTCTCGGGAGATTAGGCCAAGATTTTTTCAGTAGACTTATTTAATAAATAAATTTTTATTTAATACATTAATACGGTACACAAACATTTGCTAAAAGCTATTATATCTATATAAAAAATTATATCCTTAGAGCTTATTCAATTTATATATTATAATTATGAATTAACTTCATTTTAATTTTCTGCACGTCATTTAATTTTTAATAATCTTAATATTTAATTTCTTAGAAATAGTTAAGACCTACATACACTTACAACTAGATAACAATTCTTACAACTAATTATTTTAATACTAATTATGTAGCACGTACGTAACCACTCGTTCAGGCTACTTGTATTCCATCACATTCACTCAGACCTTGGTCTTCCCAGCTAATACTGTAGGTGGACTAGTCAGGTAACAGATAATCTTAATATTTAATTTCTTTTAAATAGTTAACATTTACAAACTATTTTATTTATAGTTAAGGCATTAACATTGTGGAGGTTTAAAGACATTGTTATTTGTTTTATCAAACACTGTTAATTCCACTTTTTGTAATGGTATAACCCTACCGGTTTCAAGGCTTTCACCTCATCATCAGGGGAGCATGAATAATACTGCATTCTGTTCGAACTGGTACCGACATACACCCTTCTTACGGTGAACATTCAGGTTGGGGACTGTGGGTGGAGGGAGAAGGAGACAACTTCAGTGAGCAGCGGCGATATTCTAGGAATATATGTGTTTGCTACGAATATATGTGTTAGAAACTCATTAAAGATCATATATTTAAGGACACCTATAAGCATACCTATAAATGGAGCAAAGCCCTATTTACAAAAAACATATACGAAATAATAAAGTCACGTAAAGTCAGCTTTTTACACTAATTTTAATCTCCAGAAACTCTTATTTAACGGGAAAGGAAAATATGGAATACTTAGCAACAGTGGTGTGTATAAACTTTTATGTGCTGACTGTGATAATTTTTATATAGGAAAGACAGGAAGATCATTTGAAAAGAGATTTTGTGATCACAAATCCGCCTTAACAAATCCTCTAATTTATTCTGAAATGGCTAATCATTGTCACCGTGAAAACTATACATTTTCTATCGACGATGCCAAATTCTTACATATCAGTAGTAACGGAAATAAATTGGACAGATTAGAGGCCCTAGAAATGTCTAAGTCAGTGTATCGGGGTGAACATATCTGGCAAATAAATATATATATTCCCAGAATCTCGCCGCTGCTCACTTAGGTTGTCTCCTCTCTCCCTCCACTCAAAGTCCCCAGCCCGAATGTTTACCGTTAGAAGTGTGCATGTCGGTATCAGTTCGCACATAATTCAGTCTTGTTTGTGATCCCCTGATGACGAAGTGAAAGCCTTGAAACCGGTAGGGTTATACCGTTACAAATTGAATAAACAGTGTTTGATAAAACCAATTACGATACCTACATACTAACTTATAACTAGATAACAATTTTTACAACTAATTACAATATTTAACGCATACATTTAGACTCTTGACATGTTAAAATGAAACGATCTTGAAGTGATTTCAATTAATACATTTGTACACACATATCGCAATGAAGTATATTTTTTAATAGAAAAGATGCCATGTTTCGGCACCCTTTTTTACATACCTTTAAATTATTTTTTTAAGAAATGTTGGTTCGATTCTCGAGTTAGACTATCCCTGCGGAGAGTTTGCTGCGTAAACGATGCTGTATAAATTATGTATTATTATTATAAATAATTTGAAGATACGTGTTTTGGTTCTATCTAAAATTTAACCCAAATATCTGGATGGAAAATAATTATTCTACCAACTAGGTCAATAAAGTTATGTTAAACAATGAATTCAAAGAAACCATTGTTATTGTAATTTGTATAATTAAACACTGTTTATTCCACTTTTTGTAACGGTATAACCCTACCGGTTTCAAGGCTTTCACCTCATCCTCAGGGGAGCATAAAAAAGTCTTGTTGCCTTAATTTAATTTATCCCTTCATTTCGTATTCAGACATACATCAAACAGAGATTGTTTATTGGCCTTTCCAGTTCACCGCTCCTCTTTCTTTACGTCGTTCTTAACTGTCCATGCAGTGAGACTCTGGAATCAGTTACAAACCAATATAAGACTCGCTCCGTCCTTGGCATGCTTTAAAAAGCGACTGAAAAAACTCTTAATTTCTAGTCAGTAAAATAACGTGTCTCATTCCTAATTTTTCGTTTGCTTTCCTCTCTCCCATCCCTTCCTTTCCATTTGATTGATGATATCTCACTTTATATGAAAAATAATGTTCGGGTGATTGTCCGTCTTTGTGGGGTTCGTGGGCATGTTCTCACGTATATTTTTATGCATTTCGTGGGGATGGATAGTCATTTGAATGATTTATGCGACCACGTAACTTGCTTCATTTACTTTTGTCTGGTTGGTTGGAAGAGATTGCCGCCTGCAATAAGCCCGCCAAATTGTATGCAATAAAAGTGTTAAATAAATAAATACATTGTCATCTTGTGTATTTTTTTCAGTGCTCACATTTCAGTATTTTTCTACGTCCACGTTTCATTTCCATACATGAAGTAATTTTTTTTTAAATACTAGATATGATCGAAGTCATAGGAATCCTTAGGCCATCGAATACTCGGCGGAAAAAGTGCCTGTGTCGTTCGAGGAGAGTAGCACAGCGCGGGGTTCGAACCGATAACCTTCCGCATGGAAGTCCAGTGCGTTACCGTGAGACCATGCACCTCTATTTAAGTGGTATTAAAGTACTGTAGTGAACTATAATATTTAACTATTATATAATTTACAAAAATTGTTTGCTATTAACTCTGTTGAAAATACACTAAATTGAAGTTTTAAAGCTGTTGTCAATGTTGTGAGTTATTGCAAAGTGCAAGGCAATATATTTGAACCACATAATATGCTGAACTGTCCACAAGCTTTATGTTCACCCTTGATATACTGCATCGGTTCCGGCGTTTCATATAACAACATATTCTTTCAGTTGTAAAAATAAAGTTTATTGCAGCTTTAGGTTGGGATTTTATAGCAATTCTTAAAAACAATATTTAAGAACAGTGTTGCATAAGGCGAAGACTTTGTTATGTAGGGGAGGGTAGCAAAATCTTAAGTGTGAGGTCATACCGTGATTAATTAAAAAAATATATATAGCATTAGGACCGATTCGTTAACAGATTTTTTAAATTATATTCTTTATAAATATTAAAAATAAAATCTTGGTTGTAAAAATGAACTCCATATTAAACTAGTAACAATAAAGTACACATAAAAAAATATTAAACAATAAGTTTTAAAACATTAGAGCTGCAAATAACCACAAGAAAAATAAATAACCAAATATTGCACAACGTTTTATTCTGCTAAAATGTGTTTTTAATGGGTCAATAGACCAAACTTCCTATGGAACATGCCATCAGTCTGAACTAAGTACTGCTCTTGTAACAAACCGGGGTCATTCAGCCAAAAGAGAGCCTTGGAATAGGAGGTAGAATCACGTGTAGTGGGGATTAATGTAATTAGTGGAATGTCAAAGTAATTAATATAGTAGATCAATATTCAAATACATTGAGTTAATTAAGATTTTGCTAAATTTAGTTAATTTCGCGAAAAATATTTTTATTTCGCAATTTCGACATTATTAATAAGAAATAACAGAAATAGTTTTATTATTAATAGTATTTTAGTGCCAACATGTATGTGAGTTAAACGTGGACGTGAAAAATGACTTAAAAGTGCCGAAAAATGGTGTAGAAATGTTTGCATTGAGAATTATACGCGGGGTGACAATATATGATATAAAACGGAATAAAGCGATAAGGGATGAATGTGAACTTAAGGTTGATGTGTTGAGTAAGATGAAGAAGAGCACGCTGATATGGTTTGGGCATATGCAACGAATAAAAGAAGGAAGACTAACAAAACAAATATATGGTGTAAATGTGAGGAAAATGAGTGTGAGAGGAAGACTAAGGAAAGTATAGTTAGATCAAGTAAATTATATTTCAAAAGAAGGAAACGTAAACAGTCAGAGAACTCGTAGAAATTCCGTAAGAAGGTGTATGGATGTAGTGGGGGCTAAGGATGTGTGTCGAGATAGGAAAACCTGGCACTCTGTCCTCTCTGCCTTACCCGACAGGGAAATGGAGTGATGGTATTATGTATGTAGTATCGGAAGATTTAACGGTCTTCACGATCACTCGATAACAACAAAAAACTAAGTTAAAAGTTTTGGAAGTGAAACCAGCCTGGAACTCGGCGGGAATGAAAATCAAGAGCATTAAGTTAATACTCGAACTTTTAAGCCACTAGTTAAACTGACGGAATAAAAATCCAAGTGTGGTTTAAGAAATATACATAATATTATTTATACGTAAAATAATAATAAAAATACTTGTAAAAGCGTTTCTTTGGAACAGAGATTTCTAACCTTTTTGGACTGGCCCCCTTGGAGTATTTTAGGTTAAGTCATAGTCCCCAAAGTTTAATATACGATATGCTTAGTTAGTGTGATGTGTGGAAGGTTAAAAAAGCGCAAATATAGTATATTTTAACAAATTGGTTTATTTATTTCGTTAAAACAATAAAAGATTAATGTAACATAAAAATATTAAAAGGAATCGAATAAATGTTGTAGAAATGCATCCACTGAAAATAATACATGGTGGGACCATGTATAATAGAATACGAAATGAAATTATCATCATCTTAGCAGATTTTGATACCGTTCGGATCGAGTATATATGTTTAAGGGACTTAAGTTCCTATCGTTGTTGACTATCATCTTAGCAGATTTTGATACCGTTCGGATCGAGTATATATATTTAAGGGACTTAAGTTCCTATCGCTACACACCGTTCAATATCTCTCGTAACTATTTCATAATCTGAAAAAATACTATTGTGAACTATCATCATAGCAGATTTTGATACCGTTCGGATCGAGTATATATATATTCAAGGGACTTAAGTTCCTATCGCTACACACCGTTCAATATCTCTCGTAACTATTTCATCATCTGAAAAAATACTATTGTGGACTATTATTTTAGCAGATTTTGATACCGTTTGGATCGAGTATATATATTTAAGGGACTTAAGTTCCTATCGCTACACACCATTCAATATCTCTCGTAACTATTTCATTATCTGAAAAAATACTATTGTGGACTATCATCTTAGCAGATTTTGATACCGTTCGGATCGAATATATATATTTGAGGGACTTAAGTTCCTATCGCTACACACCGTTCAATATCTCTCGTAACTATTTCATCATCTGAAAAAATACTATTGTGGACTATCATCTTAGCAGATTTTGATACCGTTCGGATCGAGTATATATATTTAAGGGATTTAAGTTCCTATCGCTACACACCGTTCAATATCTCTCGTAACTATTTTATCATCTGAAAAAATACTATTGTGGACTATTTATTATCTTAGCAGATTTTGATACCGTTCGGATCGAGTATATATTATATATTTAAGGGACTTAAGTTCCTATCGCTACACACCGTTCAATGTCTCTCGTAACTATTTTATCATCTGAAAAAATACTATTGTGGACTATCATCTTAGCAGATTTTGATACCGTTCGGATCGAGTATATACTATATATTTAAGGGACTTAAGTTCCTATCGCTACACACCGTTCAATATCTCTTGTAACTATTTCATCATGTGAGAAAATACAACCAAATGTGAGCTTTAATGCATCTCAAAAATCTAAATCGACTACCAAGGGAGCAAAGATCTCATATTGGGAATCACTGTTTTAAAAGGTGACATAGGAAGATTCCATAGTTAAACTCAGTTTATAGACCATAAAATTATGTCGTTGGAAACTTTAGTAAGTGTCAAATAGTAAGTTATGACCCTCACACGTGTTTAAGCTATTTCGCAAAATTTAACCACGCTGAGTAGACCATAGACAAAGATAGTAAACCCTTTAAAATTTAATAGTACTTTATAAAGTTTTTATGATCGGACGTTTCGAATAAATTTCTGAATAAAACTGTTGGTGCAATGTACTGGACGTGAGAAAAGGCTGAAAGAAGCCGATTAAATGTTGTAGAAATGCGTGCACTGAGAAGAATACATGGGGCGACAATGTATAACAGAATACAGATAGAAGTGATCAGGGATGGATGTGCACTTAAGTTATTTAGTAAGATCAAGAAGAGGTGTGATGAAGATCTGAGATGGTTTTGAGATGTAAAATAAATGAATAAACTCTTTTATTTTCCTCATCTCAGACAATATACTTACAGCACCTGGCGGTAAGTAATACACATCGAGCTTAAGAAAGAGACTGTCGGCCATAATCGGCTAATTTCGGCTTTGTAGAGCGTCGTCTCTGTCGCTTGTCAACGACTGACAAATTGCGATGGTACTCGTGAATGAAAAATAGAAAAGACGCTCTACAAAGCCGAAGTTAGCCGATTATGGCTGACAGTCTCTTTGTTAAGCCCGATGTGCATTACTTATCGCCGGGTACTGTACATACATACCATCACACCGTTTCCCTGTCGGAACAGACGTAGAGGAGAGTACGCCAGATTTTTATACCATCCATAAAACTCTTATGATTTCTTTGACTTTTAACGTATCCTTTGAAAATATAATTAACTTAATCATACCATACTTTCCTTGGTCTTCCTCTCACACGTCTTTCACTCACATTTGCACTATATATATTTTGTTGGTATTTCTTTATTCCTTCGTTCCATATGCCCAAATCATCTCAACGTATTTTTCATCATCTTACTTAACACATCAGCCTTAAGTTCACACTATTTTCTTATCACTTTTTCCATATTCTGTCATACATTGTCACTTCATGCATTATTCTACTAAACGCACGCATTTTTTCAGCATTTATTTAGTTTCTCAGTCTTTTTTAAGTCCGCGTTAACTCTCATACATCAAAGTTGGCACCAAAATACTATCATGAGGAAAATAAAAGTATGGAATTAGTAAGAAAATTATTATTAGTACTTACCGGTTTTTTTATATAGTGTTAATATTTCCCGTAATCCAAAAAACGATTATTACCTGAAAAAAGAAAAAAAAAAAGATGAAATTAAAATAGAAAATACACAAAGTAACGTGTCCATGAAAAACTATAGTACGTGGAGACAAGTCACTGAAAAAAAATATGAACACTGAAGAAACGTGGTATTTCAGTTGGCAGAGTTTCAGATTCATTTTCATAGCATTACTATGAAAAATATATGAAAATAATTTCACATTCAGTGTATTTTGTATGAGCTTTACACGCTTATTCGTCAATAACATCAGGTACGCAGATGATAAAGTTGTTCTGGCAGACAGTATTGACGGCCTTCAAACGTTTATAGATAGAATTAATGGAGCCGGTGTGAGGCTGGGGCTGAACATGAACGTGAGTAAAACTAAGTTCATGTTGTTTGGCCGGCAGGATCACGCAGGAGTACAACAAAACCACGGTAGTCTTAGATAATTTAGTAGTGCTGTTGGCGTCTTACCAACAACACCACGGAAGTCTTAGATAATTTACTAGAGTGCTGTTGGCGTCTTACCAACAAAACTACGAAAGTCTTAGATAATATAGTAGAGTGCCGTTGGCGTCTTACCAATAAAACCTCGGAAGTCTTAAGATAATTTAGTAGAGTGCTGTTGGCATCTTACAACAAAACAACGGTAGTCTTAGATAATTTAGTAGAGTGCTGTTGGCGTCTTAACAATAAAACCACAGAAGTCTTAAATAATTTAGTAGAGTGCTGTTGTCGTTTTACCAACAAAACCACGGAAGTCTTAAATAATTTAGTAGAGTGCTGTTGTCGTTTTACCAACAAAACCACGGAAGTCTTAGATAATATAGTAGAGTGCCGTTGGCGTCTTACCAACAAAACCACGGTAGTCTTAGATAATTTAGTAGAGTGCTGTTGTCGTCTTACCAACAAAACCACGGAAGTCTTAGATAATTTAGTAGAGTGCTGTTTGCATCTTACCAACAAAACCACAGTAGTCTTAGATAATTTAGTAGAGTGCTGTTGGCGTCTTAACAATAAAACCACAAAAGTCTTAAATAATTTAGTAGAGTGCTGTTGTCGTCTTACCAACAAAACCACGGAAGTCTTAGATAATAAAGTAGAGTGCTGTTGGCGTCTTACCAACAAAACCACGGAAGTCTTAGATAATAAAGTAGAGTGCTGTTGTCGTCTTACCAACAAAACCACGGAAGTCTTAGATAATTTAGTAGAGTGCTGTTGGCGTCTTACCAATAAAACCTCGGAAGTCTTAAGATAATTTAGTAGAGTGCTGTTTTCTACGACCAAAACGGTCACCTAAAGAGAGCTTCCTTATTACAATAATTCAACAGAAAGTAAAAGAAGTTGAGGGATAGCGGTCACTCACAAGAGTGCCATCTGGCACTCTTGTGAGTGACCGTGTGAGTGATTGAGTATCTAGCATATAAGTTAGAGAAAAAAACATGCATTTAGATGAGTCATGTCTTAAAAGTAAAACCAGTAGCAAAATGAATCAGCAAGGAATCGAACCTAGGGCGCCCACTCGCTTAGTATGAGTGTTAACCGTTAGACTACATACACCGAAAAAAGACAACGTTTTTCTTTATTACGTTTATCTAACAAACCTTGCCATCCAGTCGAAAATGGATTACATAATATTATTTGTGAAGTTGTTGACATGTTCCAGATTATATATTTTACGCTGAAAACTTTTCATTATTTCAAATGGAAATTATAAGCGTTAACCTCTGCCGTTTCTCAGTTTAATGGCGAAAGCAAAACTTTAGCAATTCTCCATTATGTGTCTGGTCGGGTTTATCACCTCAAACAATCTAGATATTGGATTCGAAGCCGTTAATTTGGAAGCAGCTAAGGTAAAAGTGAAAACAAGAAGGAGGTTCCTATTATATTATATTTTATCACACTTCCGTCGTTTAAAGTATAACCTGATGGGCTAATTGTTTTGTGGCAATCTATTCCAACCTAACTTGAAATATTAAAAGTTTGACGCAAATATTTAGACTGTGACCTTATTTTAAATGTATCATCAAAATCACAGTAGAAGAGGAACATCAATGTGAGTGGAAGACGTGGTAGCGGAACATCAATGTGAGTGGAAGACGTAGTAGAAGAACATCAATGTGAGTGGAAGACGTGGTAGAGGAACTTCAATGTAAGTGGAAGACGTGGTAGAGGAACATCAATGTGAGTGGAAGACGTGGTAGAGGAACATCAATGTGAGTGAAAGACGTGGTAGAGGAACATCAATGTGAGTGGAAGACGTGGTAGAGGAACATCAATGTGAGTGGAATACGTGGTAGAGGAACATCAATGTAAGTGGAAGACGTGATAGAGGAACATCAATGTGAGTGAAAGACGTAGTAGAAGAACATCAATGTGAGTGGAAGACGTAGTAGAAGAACATCAATGTGAGTGGAAGACGTGGTAGAGGAACATTAATGTGAGTGGAAGACGTGGTAGAGGAACATCAATGTGAGTGGAAGACGTAGTAGAAGAACATCAATGTGAGTGGAAGACGTGGTAGAGGAACTTCAATGTAAGTGGAAGACGTGGTAGAGGAACATCAATGTGAGTGGAAGACGTGGTAGCGGAACATCAATGTGAGTGGAAGACGTAGTAGAAGAACATCAATGTGAGTGGAAGACGTGGTAGAGGAACTTCAATGTAAGTGGAAGACGTGGTAGAGGAACATCAATGTGAGTGGAAGACGTGGTAGAGGAACATCAATGTGAGTGAAAGACGTGGTAGAGGAACATCAATGTGAGTGGAAGACGTGGTAGAGGAACATCAATGTGAGTGGAATACGTGGTAGAGGAACATCAATGTAAGTGGAAGACGTGATAGAGGAACATCAATGTGAGTGAAAGACGTAGTAGAAGAACATCAATGTGAGTGGAAGACGTAGTAGAAGAACATCAATGTGAGTGGAAGACGTGGTAGAGGAACATTAATGTGAGTGGAAGACGTGGTAGAGGAACATCAATGTGAGTGGCAGACGTGGTAGAGGAACATCAATGTGAGTGGAAGACGTGGTAAAGGAACATCAATGTGAGTGGAATACGTGGTAGAGGAACATCAATGTGAGTGGCAGACGTGGTAGAGAAACATCAATGTGAGTGGAAGACGTGGTAGAGGAACATCAATGTGAGTGGAATACGTGGTAGAGGAACATCAATGCAAGTGGAAGACGTGATAGAGGAACATCAATGTGAGTGAAAGACGTAGTATAAGAACATCAATGTGAGTGGAATACGTGGTAGAGGAACATCAATGTGAGTTAGAGACGTGATAGAGGAACATCAATGTGAGTGAAATACGTAGTAGAAGAACATCAATGTGAGTGGAAGACGTGGTAGAGGAACATCAATTTGAGTGGAAGACGTGGTAGAGGAACATCAATGAAAGTATAATTAGATCAAGCGTATGATTTTTTTGAAAGAAGGAAATGTAAATAGTCAAAGAAATCTTAGGAGCTGTATAAAAAGATGTATGGATGTGGAAGAGGCGAGAGATGTGTGTCGTGAAAGGAAAGTTTAGCGCTCTCTCGTTTCTAGCTACTCCGATAGGGAGACGGCGTGATGGTATGTACTAGTGTGTATGTCATTTTCCTTTTCCCATGACGTCGGGCCTTAAGGCCGTCGACGCTTCTTTTATTTTCACACCCCCTTTGAGTTCCCTTGGGTAATTCGTTCATCATCCCTACGTGACGTCGCGCTCATAAAAAATATAAAGATTTCAATTTTCTAATGTAAAAGGTGCTGAATGAGGGCTTATTGTGCCCCCCATAACAGTGTGTGTGGTGGTTGGATCGAACTGAACTGTAATTTTTCGTTAGGTTTAGTTTCGTATCTTCCGTTGAAGGGTATTTATTTATGTAACACTTTTATTGCAAATACAATCTGGCGGGCTTATTGCCAGGCGGCAATCTCTTCCAACCAACCAGACAAAAGTAAATGAAGCAAGTTACGTGGTCGCATAAATCATTCAAATGACTATCCATCCCCACGAAATCCATAAACATACTACCTTGATCAAAACGTTTTAGGACCGACAACCGTGTGGCGCTGTCAGTCACCCGATTGGAATTCTTTTTTTTTTGTTAGGTTACCACATCTACCATTGACACTTCCCTCCAAATTTCAGTGTCATTTTTGACATTTGTAAAAGTTACGCTGTACTTCTAACATCTACATCTAACTTTGTGCGTGTTTTCGATTTTTTACAAGTTTGAAAATGGCATCAACTGTGCAGCAACGAGTTTGCATTAAAATTTGTGTGAAAAACGGATTTAACGGTCCGCAGACCTTGGAAATGTTGGAGAAGTGTTTTTCGGTGGCACGAACGCTTCAGAAGTGGTCGTGAGTCGGTTGAGGATGACGAACGCAGTGGCAGTCAAAAACTGATGGAAACATAGATAAAATCAAAGAAATGTTGGCCGAAAACAGCAAATTGACCATCAGAGAGCTGGCAGAGGACTTTAACATCACTTATGGATCCATTCCAGACATTTTGGTTAGTGATTTGGGCATCAGACGTGTCGCTGCAAAACTGTTGCCGAAAGACCTCAATTTCATGCAAAAAATGGACCGCGTTGAAATCGCGAAAGACATGATTTCCATGAGTTTTTGACCAAAAACAACACGAATACTATCCAGCAGCCTTCGAATTCACCTGATCTGGCTCCCTGCGACTTTTTCCTGTTCAACCGACTTAAAAAACCGCTTCGCGGAACGCGTTACAGCACCCGAGAGGATGTCATGAAAAAATCGAAGACGGCTCTGATGGACATACCGAAAATTGAGTACCAGCGGTGTTTCGAGGATTCGATCAATCGCTGGCGTAAGTGCGTTGCAGTCGATGGGGAGTACTTTGAAGGGGACCATATCGATTTTGATGAATAAATTTGTATTTTCGATTTTATGAATAAAGTCCTAAAACTTTTTGATCAAGGTAGTATACGTGACCACGAGCTCCACAAAGGGTAAATGCGAATGAAAAAAAAACCATATCTTTGGTTCTGATAGAAGATTTATGTCAATGACGATTATACCGTTCATGTTTTAGTTAAACTTGACATCTCTAAGTCATGGTTATCTCAAAGTTCCAATTCTGATCTGTGCCAGAATAAACTAGATTTAAACTAAAGCGAGTTACAAAGGCTAGGAATGTTTTGAAACAACAACACACGCAAGCAGCAAGCACGTTGTAAATGCTAATGTCGGGAGATCGGAGTACACAGAGAGTACATAAAGAGAGGACAAACATGGAAGTAGACGGAAAGGACACAGCGACGATGCAAGGTATTCTGCCGGAGTACAAACAACACGACATGAATAATTAGTCGTTTATATGCAAAAAATATTCAAACCACGAAATATAGTTTTTTTCACTTACTCGAAATATTCAATGAGAAATATGGTTATATGCATACAAACACACCATAAAGCTATTTCCTAACTGATACATATTTCGCCTCTCACATCCATACACCTTCTCATAGAGCTCCTACGATTTTTCTTACTTCTTACATTTCCCCTCCCCCTCTCTTAGATATATTACAAAATCTTTAGTAAGAGCAACCTTTGGAGAGTTTGCTCTCTAAACGACACTATATAAGTTTATTATTTTTGCTATTATTCAAGTTGCGAAAGTGGCAAAATTAACACTCAGTTGTCTTTAATGATTTTAAGGCCTAAAAGGAATGAACTTTGCAAAAAAAATATTTACATTTAAAATTGAACACGTGTTCAAAAGATCAAAATCACACAACATAACTGCATGCCCCTTTTGGGGTAGGTGTAAAGAACACAATATCATTTTACTATATTATTTATAGTTAAGGAATTGACATTGTGGAGGTTTAAAGACATTGTAATTTGTTTAACCAAACACTGTTTATTCCACTTTTTATAACGGTATAACCCTACCGGTTTCAAGGTGCACACCTCATCTTCAGGGGAGCACAAACAAGACTAAATTATGTTCAAACTGAATTCAGTCTTGCTTGGTAAACCGATAGGGTTATACCGTTACAAAAAGTTGAGTAAACAGTGTATGATAAAACAAATTACAACCATTTCATTATTTCCTGGCACACATATTTAACTTATGTCACATTCAGGCAACTCGTTATGCATACACCTCCTTGATCGGCGACTGACGTGGAAAACGCATTTGAATACCATCAGACAGAAGGGTCACAAGGGCATAGGGGCTATCAGTTCGATATTTCATCGACGCAGCTTCCTTTCACCCAAAAATAAGCTCCTCCTCTATAAAACCCTTATTCGTCCTATCTTGACCTATGCTGTACCCGTTTGGGGTAGTGTGAGCAACACGGACCACCTGAAACTCCAGAGAGTGCAGAACAAGGCATTCAAGATATCTTTTAACACCCATCCCAGAACAAACCTTACCCGACTTCACGCCGAACAGCGAGAAGAAACCCTACAACACCACATCCTCGCTTGGACCGTGAAGTTCTATAAAAGCCAACAAAATCACAGCAATTCCTTAGTCGCTGCCTTGGGGGCTTACGAGAGTAAATCCGACCTACCCTTCCGTTGTAAGCACAAGCTCCCGAAGCATTATCTGTTGCCTGACTAGTCCACCTACAGTATTAGCTGGGACGACCAAGGTCTGAGTGAATGTGATGGAATACAAGTAGCCTGAACGAGTGGACTTGTTTTTGCTAAATAATAAGTGTAAGAATTGTTATCTAGTTATAAGTAGTATGTAGGTGTTAATTATTTCTAAGATCTCATATATTAAGATTGAATAAATAAAATAAAATGATATGTAGGAAAATAAGATGAAGTAAGTGCATAAATGATAACATATAATTAAGATGAGTTAAGTTATAAATGTGTACTATATATAGGTATAGCCTTGACAAATGTTTGTACAATAATTTACTTTGTTTAATAAAAAAATAAAAAAAAGCATACAGTAATTTCATAAAGAATTTTCACACTTCCTCTTTTTAGGATTTGATTCATCATTCATTCATTTTCTCCAATATAACACAAACTTTTCGTTCAATAAGTTAAGAGCTCTTAGTACCAAGATTTAATTAAAATGACAAAAATATGAGAGACTTCAAGTGACTTTACAAGTGCTCTAAGAGGATTCTCGCTAATCTCATATACTACCCGAGGAGTCAACAATTAATCGGAACCTAATCCCAACCCCTTTCACACTAGTTTAGGACACTGGAACCTGAATGGAGTTTGTTAGATTAGAGGTATGTTTGCCGCAAGGAGATTTATTATGACACATTACATATTTTTTTATTTTTTTTAAATTTTTATTTTATTTACACATGATAAGAAATATACACAATTCATGAAAAAACAACAGGTTATCTAATTTGGACATACAATTTTAATGGATCTGGGGTTGTTGCCTTTGGAGGTGGAGAAGAATCTTGGAGGAGAATGGATTGAGACTGAGCAGAAAGAAAACAGAGTATTTGTACCTACCATTCGAGAACACAAATGCTGTCACTCCCCTAATGCAAATGGATGGAGAAACATTACCAAATTGTGACTCCTTTAAGTATCTTGGGTCACTCATCTATAGCGATGGAGGATGTGCAGAAAATGTTACACATAGAATTAGTGTGGGATGGATGAAGTTTAGATCAATGACAGGAGTTCTATGTGATCCGAAAATGCCAGTAAAGTTAAAAGGAAAAGTATACCAAACGATTGTCAGACCCGCACTCCTCTATGGCTCTGAATGCTGGACGATGTATAACTCTTGCTGCAGTCAACTAGAAACTGCTGAAATGCGCATGCTAAGATGGTCAGCTGGTGTGTCCCTAAGAGACAAAATAAAAAGCTCACGCATTCGTGGAAGCCTAGGTGCTACAGACATCAACAGCAAGATGGAGGAGAGGCGATTGAGATGGTATGGGCACGTTGGACGCAGAGCACCCGATCACATTGTGAACCAGGCAATCTCCATGGATTTTCCTTGAATAACAACCAGAGGAAGACCAAAGAATTCATGGGTGGTGCAAAAAGATAACCTGATGCAGAAGCACAGCCTGGGGGACGTAGTCCGGGAGAGAAGAGCATACAACCTGAGGACGAGGAGAGCTGACCTCAACAGTCTTCGCAGACAATGAGTTGGGATGGAGCCAGGGAGAAGAGGGTTTGTTGCCTTTCATTTGTCGTGTCCCTAGTAAGCTAGGCTTTTGCCTGTATCTCACTGAGGATATTAAGCATGAAAAAATAAATCGATACTTCTATCAGATTTTCGATTACACAAAAACCAAACCCCGTTACACATTCTCATCAACCAGACAAACAGTGACACTCAATTACAACTGGAAACATCATGCGAAATCAAACTCCTCACATATCATCACTCCAGAAAGACTAAAAACGTTCATCCCACAATATACCGCACACAATCATAATAATAAAAACATACAACTATAAAACAACAAAAAAAAACCTACACTCAAGAGCCCACACAAACCTTTTCCACACGTCATTCATCTTGCAAGCTCAATTACTCAAACTCCTGTCGCAATAACAACTACGCTCCGATCGACTGCGTAAATGGTTTTCCTCTCTTTACCTTTATTGAATTCGGCACCCCATTGTATGTCATTGGTGCTAAATAGGCATATTGCTTTTGGGCAAAAGAGGTTTTAACTCTAGGGATGGTGAACATCTGATTAGTTGCCATGCGTGTCATGTGTCTTTGCTGAGTCTGCATCTTCCCCTCCTCTCGATGGTATTATTATTATTTAACACTTTTATTGCAAATACTATTATTTAACACTTTTATAAAAAATACAACCTGGCGGGATTATTGCCAGGCGGCAATCTCTTCCAACCAAAGAGACAAAAGTAAATGAAGCAAGTTACGTGGTCGCATAAATCATTCAAATGACTATCCATCCCCACGAAATCCATAAACATATACGTGAGCACATGCCCACGAACCCCACAAAGACTGACAGTCACCCGAACATTCTTTTCATATAAAGTGAGATATCATCAATCAAAAGGAAAGGAAGGGATTGTGGAGAGGACTGGAAAGGCCAATAAACAATCTGTGTTTGAGTGTCGTACTTACGTAGGTTGAAAATGAATCTTAGGCACACATTTTGAAAACGCTGTTATTTGTCCAGTTGTTCCTCTGTAACATCCGAGTAACATACGTCCGCATAGTCCAGACTCGGAAAGAGCAGAGATTGTTCGAGTAAAATTTTGCTTTTGGTTGGAAGGAATCTTTGCAACACTTTAAGGGAACGAAGGCTGAAGAAGATCCTTCGGCTTACCTCATTTATTTGATCTCGCCATGAGAGAGTGTTATCTATTAGCACTCCTAGGTTTTTAACAGTTTTATGTAATGGTATAATAGAGCCATCAAGTAATATTGGAGGAAGTAAGTCAGTGTTGAATTTACCGAGAAGCTGATGGTGGTAGCGCCAGAGAATGGATTTGAGATGCAAATTGCCTATGTTCAGGACCTGATACTCTCTGAAAAGCTCCTACATCAAATTTTAAAGTTATACACTATTTGGGGGTGAAATTTTTAAAGGAATTCGTAATTCATGAAAAACTATAGCAATTGTGTATTGCTTAATGGAGAGGTTGTCAAATTGTGTTACTCACCTCAACGCCCTGGGGTACCGTGGGATATTCTTATTATCTTAATCGTCGGACCACAAGACGCACATTTTTACTTAGAAAAATAAATTTAAAATTGGGGTACGTCTTATGATTCGAAGTGAATTTTATGTTTCGAAGGTAGATTTGGTGCGCTGAATATGAAAATAGCAATCAAAATTCAAGATTGAGTCCGGTTTAGAAGCTAAATCAAACATGTCTATATTGAAATAGAGGTTGATTCTTGTTCATTGCTTTTACAAAGATTTCATGTGACTGAGCTTTTTGAGTAATGGTGGATTTACTAGCGGTTCATATATGACATTTTTCGTGCCAAGAACAAAAGGTAGCAATCATTTTACGTATAGCCAAAAGTAGTTGGTGTACACAACTTGAAGACTAAATAATATTGCGATCGTTTGCAAATAACCACAAATCAACTATTTATTTTCCATAAGGGAAACTAAGGTTTATGCTGCTTAAAATACGTATAAATAACGATATGAAATTTGTCAATATATTGAAGGTTACTTCATACCAGAAGGCATTGAACTGGTTGAATGTTAGAAATAGACGCCAAATTCACATACTGTCTCTATTGTATAATATCCTTAACTTTCCCGCCGCACCCTCTTATCTCGCCGAAAATTTTCAGCGTCTTTCCAATCATGGATTAGCGCTACGCTCAAACAGAGATTGTTTATTGGCCAGTTCACCGCTCCTCTTTCTTTACGTCGTCCTTTACTGTCCGTGCAGTGAGACTCTGGAATCAGTTACAAACCAATATAAGACTCGCTCCGTCCTTGGCATGCTTTAAGAAGCGACTGAAAAAACTCTTAATTTCTAGTCAGTAAAATAACGTGTTTCATTCCTGATTTTTCTTTTCCTTTCCTCTCCATCATCCTCTTTCCTTTCCTTTTGATTGATGATATCTCACTTTATATGAAAAATAATGTTCGGGTGATTGTCCGTCTTCGTGGGGTTCGTGGGCATGTTCTCGCGTATATGTTTATGGATTTCGTGGGGATGGATAGTCATTTGAATGATTTATGCGACCACGTAACTTGCTTCATTTACTTTTGTCTGGTTGGTTGGAAGAGATTGCCACCTGGCAATAACCCCACCAGATTGTATTGCAATAAGTGTTAAATAAATAAATAAATAAAATAAGGTTACATATGTGACATACGGCTTAACATTAGAGGGTTGTTTATGTAAAGTTGTTGAATAAATGCTATGGAAATGAGTGCATCAAGAATAATACAAAGATAATTAAATGAATTCAGAGCAAAGATGATAATTTAAAAGAGAAAGAAACATACAGTGTTTCCTAAGACTAGTATATTATGTAAGACAGAATACGGAATAAAAAAATAGGGATGAACATGAACTTAAGGCTAATGTCAAGTAAGATGAATAACAATTAAGGGATGTAGACTGAATGAATGAAGAAAACCTAACACAACAAATATACAGTGCAAATATGAGTGGAATGTGTGGTAGAAGAAGATTGAGAAGGTTACAGAAAGACCGAGTGAATGATATTTCGAAAGAAGGAAAAGTAAGATATCGTGGGAGCTGTACGAGTATCAATGCGGAAGAGGTGAAATATGTGTGTTGAGATAGAAATGTTCGCCACTTTATTATCTTCAGCTGGGAAGCGGTGTAATAGTTTATATGTATATTTAGTTACATTTAATTTTATAACATGAAGAAAAACTAATAGAAAAAGTAAATATCGTTTTCAAATTCAACAAATATTTTCAATTTATAAAAAAAATCATTGTTGAGCAGTGTAATCTTTCAGACATATTAAATATATGATTTTGATTCACAAATCCAGTTTCCACAAGATCCATATCCACCCCATTGTATTATTTGAATGGAATAACATAGAACATGGTCCGTCCAGCAGGGTCGTGAAATTAAGAAAGCATGTCTCCATAGTCACGTCGCGACAAGTTCCTGAATAGTTGATACTCTTACAAACCCACGCCTTTTCATGTCCTATCCTTTTAAGTCCTCTTGACAATGGTACATTATAGATGAATGCTGGATATTTAGGGGAGGTTAATGTAAGGTTTGGATTCCATAGTATGATTTTTTGAAATTTGTTTCGTTATTAAAAAATAGCACCAAAAACGAAGTTTTTTTTAATTACATAAAAAAAACTACTGGAGTATTAAAATTCAGTCTGATCAAGGTTTTGCGATTGCCAGCAGATTGCCTTTTAGATTTTCAGCTTCAAAGCTTTTCATTTTCAACGTCATCTTTCATCATACGAATAGATATTTAGATCTTTTGAAAAGATACTTCGTGACCACAAATTCGCCTTAACGAATCTTCTAATTTATTCTGAAATTGCTAACCATTGTAACCGAGAAAATTACATATTTCTATCGATGATGTAAAATTCTTGCATAGTTTAGGAACGGGTGTTCCTTAAAGGAGAGAATATGAGGATGATTGTTGATAAATAAAAACTTGTCGAAATCGGAATGTGTAAAGAGGAATTTTATTGACAAATGTCGGTATTTATAATGTTTATTGAATGTGTGCGGGAATGCACACGAGATATATCGCTGTCTCGTGTCTGCACTTACAATACGTTTGTTGTCGCGTGTAGGTATCCTTACTGTTTTGGGAGACAGCGCGAAAGATGTGTTGCTTTCTCCTTTTCTCATGGAATGCGCTCTCGGTTGGTAGCGAGTTGAATGACCAACGCGTGGACTTTGTTCATTGATTGTCTCGCGTTGTGAAGCATGCGAGTTTGATGACCCGGCGAGCAAAGGTCGCCTCGTGGGTTCAGTGACCGCGCATACGGTCGCCACAATAGTAACAAAAATAAATTGGACAGATAAGAGGCCTTAGAAATATCCAAGTCAGTGCATTGAGATGAACATCTAGCAAATACACATATTCCCAAGATCTCACCGCTGCTAGCTGATGTTGTGTCCTACCTCACTCCACCCACAGTCCCTTATCCGATTTTTTTATCGTTAGAAGTGTGTATTTCGGTATCAGTTTGAATATACTTAAGTTTGGTTTGTGCTTCCGTGATGATGAGGTAAAAACGTTGAAACCGGTAGGATTATACAAAGGGGGATAAACGGTGATTGATTAAATAAATTACAAAACATCTAACCTTGAAACTTCGACAACGGTTAGTCAAACGCTACGTTTGGTCAGTGTTATTGCATGGAGTGGAATCATGGATCCTCAAAGTAAGTAGTATGAACCGACTGGAAGCATTCGAAATGTGGATGCACCGGAGAATGCTACGGATACCCTGGACGGATATGGTCAGCAACACAAGGGTTCTTCAAAGAGCCAAAGTTGATAGAGAGTTGCTGACTAATATTAAAATCCGAAAGGTGTCCTATTTGGGTCATGTACCTACTTAGAGGAGCAAAGTACAAATTACTGCAACTGATCATCCAAGGCAAAATAGAAGGTCGAAGTGGTGTTGGCAGGAGGAAAATCTCCTGGCACCGCAATATACGTGATCGGACTGGCGTAAGGGGAGTTGGAGATCTTTTTCGGACTGCCGGGGACAAAGATGTCTACTCTCAAGTGATATTCAACGTTGAGGGGACCTGACATGACACTGGGAAGAAGAAGAACTAAACATATATGGTATTATACATGCGACCATGTAACTTCCTTTTTTTAATTTTGTCTGGTTGATTTGAAGAGATTTCCACCTGGCATTAAGCCAGTCAGATTATTTAACAAAGAAGTATTAAATAAATATATTAATATACAATATAATAATAATAATATTATTAATAATACTAATAATAATAATAATAATAAAAGGACAATTCATATAATGCCACACGCCTTCCACTCACATTTGCACTATATACTCGTACTTGTTTTCTTTCAATATGTGATCTAAGTGTCATATTTCGGAAAAATACGAAACTACTTTCCGGATCATCCAAAATTGAGCTAACTTATTTAGTTTGCAGGCGGCTTTTTTTCTGAATTAAAAAAAAACGGATTTTTTGAGATAATATTTTATTACAGTACTACACTATAAAAAATTATTTATTATTATTGTTAAAAAAATATTATCCAATAAATGTAAGAATTACAATTATAATTTTATTTAAATCGTCATATTTATTTAGTTACCCCTGACTGAAATAACTTCACGAGAGATGAAGACATTTCGGAAAATACTGAAAGACCAATGTGCTTTAAAAGTTTCAGGAATAGGCTGAAATAATAAAGAAAAGAGAGAGCGGACTGGTGCTCGCTGTGACATATAACAAGAGGTGAAAAAAAGGGTTCAATTAAATTCAACAGGGATTAGGACAGTTATAAAATAAATTAAATGCAATAGAATTAAGGGTTTGTTTTATAAACTTGATATATTTTTGCGTCATATCAGGTTTAGGTTCGGTCTTAGAAATTATGATGTCAACTATAACGCGTTGTTATCGCGTCTGAAGTTGATGAGACCCGATAGTAGAGGGATGTTTGATCTGATCCTGCTTTTCAAAATAGTGAATGGGATAATTTACTGTACAAAGTTACTGGAATTGATTGACTTCCGAATTCCTTCGATAAATACAAGACTGCAGAATATATTACGGTGAGAACAATAACTATTACTCGTATTCTCCCGTACCTAGATTGCATCGATTGGATAATGATTATGCTGCAGTCTCGGGCATATTTGGTGACATTCTTAATGCCTTAAATATGATAGTTCTCTTAAGCTACGGTTTCCTAAGAAAACGGGTTCGTTATATAGCGCACGTTACAGACGTGATGCTGGCGCGCCGCCAGACGGCAGAAATGAAAACCCACAACTGTCAGTTGAAAATTTTATTCTACATATTTTGTTCCAACTGGGCTTTTCTATAGTCTTTGCTCTTCACCTTATATAAAGCTTCACTATTTCTTACAAAATCAATCAATATTTTGTCATTTTCGCTGGTCCAAATTAAATTACGTTTGTGTCGCATCCGCCTGGCGCGCCGCCAGACGACAGAAATGAGAACCCACAACTGTCAGTGGAAACCAAATCTGATTCCTCATATTTTGTTTCAACTGGGCTTTTCTATAGTCTTTGCTCTTCACATTATATAAAGCTTCATTATTTCTTACAAAAACAATGAATATTTCGTCATTTTCGCTGGTCCAAATTACGTTAGCACTCATTTTTTATTTTAAAACGGTGTCCGTTACACGGGTAAAAATCGTTCCACGACTGTTTGCTCCGCTATCACGGCCGTCATGCAAATGGCAGCATTAGTATTTGATATTAAGTTGTGGGTTCTCATTTCTGATGTTAGGGTCTGAGTCTTTTGATTACTTGAGCCTTGACCTGTCTTTAGTTTGTATTTTATGCACGGTTTATGGTATGCATGTGCGTTAAGCTTTTTGATATTTAATTGTATATAATTCATGTAAATGTTTATAGTTTTTGTAACAAGTTGTATTTATATTCAATTCTAATTCGAGCATTACTCCTGTAACCTTATTCATGGTCGATAAAAAACCGTACGTTGTAATAAAATAAAATATACACTTGGCTCCCAGCCTGCGGGTTTCATTTCCCGTTTGGAACCCAGATTTTTAAAAAGGGGTTGAGTTTGGTTTTCACTTAATATTAATAAAAATGATAAAAAGAAAATTTTAATAAGACTGTTTATATAAGGATTCCAATCTGGTTTTGACTTAAGGCCTCTTTAACATATTTCTGGTTGTTTGGAAGATATTGTCACATAGCAATAAGCCCGCCAGGTTGTACTGTATATAACACAAGTGTAATGCAATACAATAACTAAAAAATGGGTATCAACAAAAATCGAACCCGTAACTCCTCTATTTGGAGATAGTGGACAAACAAGACATTCTTCTCCCTGGCTCCATCCCAACTCACTGTCTGCGAAGATTGTTGGGGTCAGCTCTCCTCGTCCTCAGATTGTATGCTCTTCTGCCCCGGACCACGTCCCCCAGGCCATACCTCTGCATTAGGTTATCTTTTTGCACCACCCATCAATTCTTTGGTCTTCCTCTGGTTGGTTGGGAAAAGAAATGGAAAAACCTCGTTGTCTCGGTACTATGCGTCAATTATTTGAATAATTGACAAGTTGTCGAGATAAATATTTTTTTAAGGGAAAAGTTTTCATTCTTTCCTTGTTCATGATGACTTCCTTGAACTAGTTGGCATGACATCAGTCTTAAGTTAGATATCAATTACTTTTAAAAGAGTATCAGTCCGGATTTTATATGTGACATCAGTCTTAAGTTAGATTTCAATTATCATATTTTTAAAAGTCTTCTTCTTCTTATTCTCCTTGGCTCCATCCCAACTCATTGTCTGAGATTACTGTTGGGGTCAGCTCTCCTCGTCCTCAGGTAGTATGCTCTTCTGTCCCGGATCACGCCCCCGGCCGTGCCTCTGCATCAGGTTATCTTTTTGCACCACCCATGAATTCTTTGGTCTTCCTCTGGTTGTTATTCGAGGAAGATCCATGGAGATTGCCTGGTTCACAATGTGATCGGGTGCTCTGCGTCCAACGTGCCCATACCATCTAAATCGTCTCTCCTCCATCTTGCTGTTGATGTCTGTAACACCCAGGCTTCCACGAATGCGTGAGTTTTTTTATTTTGTCTCTTATGGACACACCAGCTGACCATCTCAGCATGCGCATTTCAGCAGTTTCTAGTTGCCTAGAGTAATTATAGTTCGCATTTAATTTGAGAAAATACAGAAAGTATAAAAGTTAATATAAATTATACTTAATGGCTTCTTATAAAGTTAAAAACGTTCGAGATACACAAAGAACATTTAATAACAATAAATAACAAAAGAATTCAAAAAGTTTGCCACATCTTAAATTTTCCTCCTTACTAATGTTAACGAATTCTTAGTATTATTTGTACAAAGTATTTTAATTAATTTAATATAATTTAAATCTTTCCGACAATCGACCGCACACACTTTTGTTATGGGTGGTACATACTATAGTCCATTAACATAACTTACCAGCCTGATATATAAGCACTGTTCTCATAACCAACTGGGGTGGGAGGTAGAATCACGTGTAGCGGAGATTAACATAATATAATAAGTGGAATAACTAAGTAATATCTCGTTAAACTTGCTGAAAAGATCGTCTAAGGACGTGCGAAAACAGTTACTTAATATTTGTTATTAATTTGATTTATAAAGGTAACAGTCTGGAATAAAAATATATAAATAAAGCATACGTGTATTTCTTTGTATACCACATTTTTCGGTTAAAATATAGTATAATCGGATTCTTACAGTATTTTTTTCTTGATTGGGTTCATTTTTCATGTTTATGCCAGGTCATTTTCGAAGTATTGAGAAAAAAGCATATCGTTTTTAATAGGCAATCCAACCATGCCTAATATTAAACTTTAGTGGCATAATGTCGATCATTGGGACAGGATGACATCTTCATTGAAGCTTTGAAGATGCTTTTCTCGTGTTGAGTGGTTGATTTTTTTTATAAAAGCGCCGCCAGTTGGCTGGAGTTATTGTTGTTAAAGCAGCAAATAAAGTTTTCTGCCCATTGCACCGTCCAGTGAGGAGACGAAGATGGTACTTCTTTAAAAAAAACTGTACCACCCGACACGAAAAAAAGGGTCTTCAAAGTTTCAATAAAAACTTCTATCCACCCCACATACTCGTATAAGCACTGCGTAACTTTATTGAAAAGCGTCAATTGATATTGAAAAGGTCAATTTCAACAATGACAGAAAATCGATTTTCATTGTTTTTATAAATCTGTTTACTTTGACAGTGTTTTGTATGTATTTGAAAATTAGAACACAACTTCTGCATAAACATGTTTTGTTTCATTTATACTTCACTGTCACCGTATGTTTTCTTTTTACTTAACGGCATCAGGCAATGCATGGTAGTATTGGCGGAGAATGAAACTTAATTGCAGAGGTTGATAAAGAAATTGTATGAGAGATGCGAAGAAAATATCTGATAATTAATGTTACAAAATCCAAAGTAACGTGATATTAAAGCGTGAAAGGGAAATGAAATGCGACATAAATTTGAAAAATAAAAAAAAAATAGGCAAGTCATTTGAGTAGCATTTTCATAGATGATGAAAGAGTTAAGAGGGATATCGAACGGCGTGTAGCGAAAGGAAACAAAGTCAACGGTGCAGTAAAATATAATATATTCGAACTGTTCAGAATCAACATCTACTAAGATGATAGTTCTCAATAGTATTTTGGTGTCAATTTTGATGTATGGGAGTGAAACGTGAACGTGGAAAAAGACGGAGAAAAGCTTAATAAATGCTGTAGAAATGCGTGCATTGAGAAGAATACATGGAATGACAATGTATGACAGAATACGGAATGAAGTTATAAGGAACGAATGTGAACTTAAGACTGTTATGTTAAGCAAGATGAAGTAAAGTACGTTGAAATGGTTTGGGCATGTGGAACGAATGAATGAAGAAATACTAACAAAACTGATGTATAGTGCAAATGTGAGTGGAAGGCGTGTGAGAGGAAGACTAATGAAAGTATGGTTGGATCAAGTGAATTATATGCTGAAAGAAGGAAACGTAAAAAGTCAGAGAAATCAAAAAAGTTGTATGAAAAGTATCTATGATATATGGACGTAGAAGAGGCTAATGATGTGTCTCGAGATATGAAAGTCTAGAGCTTGGTCTTCTCTGCCTACCCTCAAAATGTAAATGGCTTGATGGTATCTATGTATGTATAATGCAAATGATATAATGGATAATATTAACAGTCTTCTCGATATTTACTTTAAATATTCTTTGTATGGTGTGAGCAAATTAATGTTTTTTCTTTACAACTTTCCTTTTTCTTTAAAATTTTCCTGACATCAAATTAATACAGTGATCTGGTATAGTACAAGAAACAAGACATTTCTCAGTGAAGGCGATTGAACTTTTATTGTTAAAATTTCAATACCAATAATTGTGAATATTAGAACAGAACAATAGACGAGAGTAATTTATACGACAACTGTCAATAACGGCTCGATGGTCGGATAGTTAAAGTTAGGCTTAACAGTAAGTTATAAATTTGTAGTTTCCCCTACCCAAGCCAGTCAAATGCGTCCAGATGGACAGTCAGTATTGAGAAACAAAGGCCTTTGTTAACCCGTTCGATCATCGTGAAAAAAATTGATAAATATAAAAATAAAACAAAGGTTTTATTTATTACTTTGTGGATACAATTTCAAGATTTTGAAAATGGTTAAGTTAAAAAAAATATATAACATAATGGCATCAACCTACTGGTTTCAAGGTTTTTAACATCATCTTCAGAGGAACAAGGTTAAGTTCAAAAAAAATTATAACATTATGGTGTAAACCTATTGGTTTCAAAGTTTTTAATAATCTTCAGAAGAGCAAGGTTAAGTTCAATAACATTATGGTGTAAACCTATTGGTTTCAAGGGTTATAACATCATCTTTAGAGGAGCAAGGTTAAGTTCAAAAAAACTTATAACATAATGGCATAAACCTACTGGTTTCAAGGTTTTTAACATCATCTTCAGAGGAGCAAGGTTAAGTTCAAAAAAATTATAACATTATGGTGTAAACCTATTGGTTTCAAGGGTTTTAATCATCTTCAGAGGCGCAAGGTTAAGTTCAAAAACATTATAACATTATGGTGTAAACGTATTGGTTTCAAGGTTTTTAATCATCTTCAGAGGAGCAAGGTTAAGTTAAAAAAAAAATTATAACATAATGGCATTAACCTTTCTGGTTTCAAGGTTTTTATCATCATCTTCAGAGGAGCAAGGTTAAGTTCAAAAACATTATAACATTATGGTGTAAATCTACTGGTTTCAAGGTTTTTAATCATCTTCAGAGGCGCAAGGTTAAGTTAAAAAAAAAAATAACATAATGGTATAAACCTACTGGTTTAAGGTTTGGAACATCATCTTCAGAGGATCAAGTTTAAGTTAAAAAAATATATAACATAATGGTATAAACATACTGGTTTCAAGGTTTTTAACATCATCTTCAGAGGAGCAAGGTTAAGTTCAAAACAAATAATAACATAATGGTATAAACCTACTGGTTTCAAGATTTTTAACATCATCTTCAGAGGAGCACAAATGAGTCTTGTTTGTGCTCCCTTGATGATGAGGTGAACACCTTGAAAGCGGTGGGGTTATACCATTTTGTCAAGTGGCATAAACAGTGTTTTACTAAATAAATTATAATGTCTTTAAACCCCCACAGTGTTAATGTCTTAACTATAAATTGTATATCATATAATCTAAATATTTGGATAGTTTTTTAATTGTTCTTAAAATAAACGGATCAAATAAATATGTATTTTTAATCAACAATGCCTAGGTTTTACTTCCATACATCTTAGTTGACGCAGCCACTACCTTCCTATCCTTACACTGAACTTACACGTATATAGATTCATACATACTATACATATCATTACGGCATTTCCATGTTGGGGTAGGCAAAGAGGACAGAGCGCCAGTGTTTCCAATCTCGAAACAACATCAATAGGCTCTTCCTCATTCATACTCCTTTTCGTACAACTCTTCTTCATTTCATACGATTTCTCTGACTTTCTACGTTTCCTTCTTTCAAAATATAATTCACTTGATCTAACGATAATCTCGTTGGTCTTCCTCATAGACGCTTCAGCATTTGCACTAAATACATGTTTTGTCAGTCTTTCCTCATTCATTCGTTCCACATGCCCAATCCGTCATCTGAGAAAATACTACCCATATAACAGAATTTCTCAACCTGCCCCAATGTTTCATTATTCATCCATATATCGCATTTGCTTCTCCTTTCACATTTTTCTATTGTCATTATTTAGGATTTCTCAACTTTCATTGTCAATAATAGTGGATTGGAATCCCGAGTTAAAGCGCCCTTGAGGAGAGTCTGCTCTCTAAACGGCGCTATATAAATTAGTCTTTTGTTATTATAAAGTTCAATTTTTCATATTGTGTATAATTTTTTATCTTGTGAATAGGAACATTTTGTTTGGCTATGTTATGGCCTTTTGCAACGAAAACACTTTTAGAATTTCAACTGTGTAATTTTATTTGTATAATCGTTGAATTACATTGAAGTATAATATTAACAGTATTGTGGAATTAATAATAACGATGATGTTAACATCGTGGTGGCTTTAAGAATAATGATTGCTGCCTCTGATATGACGTCCTATTTAAAGCGAAGCGTCTTCCGATAACGTACCCTTTGATAAATAAGAAGGAATTTTGGTTGGGTATGTTACCGGTGCCCTTTGTAGGGTCAAATCGATATCAGGCGACTTATTTGGAATGTCTCGTTCGCCGTTTACTTCCATTTAGTGATATCAAATCTTTATTGAATTTGGATAGTAAAGGTTCCGGATAACTCCGAGAGATAATAAATTTAAACATAATATATTGAGTTAAGTTTGACATACACGTGATAGCACTAATATTTATTGGATGTAGATAGCATAGTACATAATATGGTTAACATTGATAAGTTATAATATTTATTGGATGTAGATAACATAGAACATGATATGGTTAACATTGATAAGCCTAACATTGGTTTGCATGATTACTTATAATATTTATTGGATGTGGATAACAGAGTATATGATAAGATTAACATTGGTAGGGATATATTACAGCTAAAATCGTGATTCGAATCGGAAAATTCAGATGGAAGTCAAGAATTCTATCGCTAGGCTACATATGTCATAAATAGATTATTCGAGGATTCTTAAATTCACGTGAAGAACGGGTTAAAGGATGAAAATAAGTATTATTAGTTGAGTGAACTAAACATACGCCCCCAACAGCGAAGTGCAATGTCGGTGTAGGCACGAACCGCCTGCAGTTCTCTCAGTAGATCCATAGTCTTATTGCAGTCCAGGAGAATCAAGAATTGCACTGATCTCCAGGACCGGGCCGATGATGAAACTTGTTGGATCACTGCCGAGAACGTCAATGATACAAGAACTGTAGAATTATTACTTTTTATTTGACACTTTTCAATCTGGCAATCCATAATTTCATTATGGCAATATTTCCAACCAACCAGAAACATGATAAAGTGGTCTTAAATCAATACTCGACTGGTATCCTTTCTTTAAAAAAAAATCTGGGTTTCAACGGGAATCGAACCCGCTAACCCTGGTTGAAAGACAAGCGTCTTGCCAACTAGGCCGCAGATATTGTTATGATGATGCTTTATAACATTTTTTTTAATGTACACTCGTATATACTTTTTGACTTTTACAATGAAATGTAAATATTGACGACCTCCGTGGCCTGGTAGTAAGACACTTGTCTGCCGATCCGGAGGTTGCGGGTTCGATCCCCGCTGGAACCCAGATTATTTTAAATAGGATTCCAGTCTTGTTAACACTTAAGGCATATAAAAATATATATATATATCTTTCTGTTTGGTTGGAAGAGATTGCCACATGGCAATAAACTCGCCAGATTAAAAATAAAATAAATATAAAGTAATATCTAATTACGTGTAACATATAATGCAGGTAAATTTGACAAAAACAAATAAAAATCAAAGAACCATAAATAGAGCAGTTATAAATATTAAAAAAAAACACCACAATTATAATAAATTACATCAAAAAAAAGAATTGAAATTAGAAACAGAAATTTTACAAAAAGATCATAAAGAGAAAAATACATAAATTCACAAAAAAAAAACACGGCACATGAAATACTTCTCCATTGTATGGTTTCGGTCCAATTTGAGTTTTCTTCTTGTGTTTTATTTATCTCTTATCAAATCTGATCTGATTTCTATAAGTCATTTATCTCTTACCAAATCTGATCTGGTTTCTATAAGTCATTTATCTCTTACCGAATCTGATCTGATTTCTATAAGTCATTTATCTCTTACCAAATCTGATCTGATTTTTATAAGTCATTTATCTCTTACCAAATCTGATCTGATTTCTATAAGTCATTTTTTAATTTCAGTTTTATATCTATTCGTAGTGTACATTTGAATATCCCTTATATAGTATGACTTAAAGTAATGCAGTAATAACTACCGCCCCTGTGTAGGATTAGACGCCAGTTTTGCAATAGTAATGGACTTGGCTAACTCTATTTGGAAAGTTCAACTTCTTAGCCACGGGAGATAAAGAAGTTTAATTACTTCGACTACTTCCGGGACTTTGTTTCATATAATATGGCATATCCTATAATTTATTGGTCTTTATGTTACGTATTAGGATGGCTTTTATACATATTATACGTAACAAAGATATGATTTGAATCATAAACCAGTGTTATGGCCTTTTGCAACGAAAACACTTTTAGAATTTCAACGTGTAGTTTTATTTGTATGAAGGTTGAATTACATTGATGTATAATATTAACAGTATTACATAAATAGTAACAGCTATGATCTTTACAAAGACGCGGCTTTAAGAATAATGATTCTGCCTCAGATATGACCTCCTATTTAAAGCAAAGATAACTATACCACGACCCTTCAATAGATTAAGAAGGAATTCGTCGAGCATGTTTTTGCCCTTTAAGGTCAAATCGATATCGGTGATTTATCCATCGCAGCTTACCCATTTAGTGATATTTAATCTTTATTGATTTGGGCAGACGAGAGGACAACTTAAATATAATGCTTGAAGTTAAATTGACACTAATGTGATAATAGGATCTAGTACACGGTTAGTATCGATAAGCTTGACAAGGGTATAATATAACTTATAATATTTATTTGAATGTGGATAAGATAACATCGGTTTTGGTGATTATACCGTGTTACAGATAATGCCAATATTAATAGGTTCTTAGATAAGTGGTACATTGGTTTGCATAATATATTGAGGGTGAATGAGATAAGAAGATAAGATTAACATGTGTTGGCAATAGATAGATACATGACACCAGGTAGAGCATAACATGCTGAGATATACCACTAAACCAGGTAGAGCATAACATGCTGAGATATACCACTAAAGTTACCAGCCTGAAAAAGGTAGAAGACAACATATACCATATTGCGCGAAATTTACATTAATTTTTTATCTATTTTTATTTATTATTACACATGACAAGAAATATACATAATTTGCCAAAAAACAACAGGTAATTTAATTTGGACATACATTATTTTAATGGATCTGGGTTTGTCGCCTTTCATTTGTCGTATCCCCAGTAAACTAGGTTTTTGCCTGTATCACACTGAGGATTTTAAGCATGAAAAAAAAATCAACACTTTTTTCCGATTTTTGATTACACATAAACAAAACCCCGTTGCACGTTCTCCTCAACCTGACAAACAGTGACACTCAATTACAACTGGAAACATCATGCGGAATCAATCACACATCATCCCTCCAGAAAGACCAAACTGTTTCATTCTATAATATACCGCACACAATCATAAGAATAAAAACAAAAGTAAAACCAAAAATGAACCCAAAATGAAACAAAAATAAAACCAAAAATGTTCGTCCCATAATATACCGCACACAATCACAAGAATAAAAATTAACACAAAAATATACAGAAACACAAATAAAAAACAATAAAAATCAAAACAACAAGAAGAAACTCACACTCAAGAGCCCACACAAATCTTTTCCACACGTCATTCATCCTGAAAGCCCAAATACTCAAAATCCTGTCGCAATAACAACAACGCTCCGATCGACTGTCTAAATGGTTTTCCTACCTTTATTTTTATTGAATTCGGCACGCTATTGTACGTCATGGGAGCCAAATAAGCATCAAAGAACTATCTAATTCACTTTACATGCCTCGAAAGCTTGGGCTCTCTCCATTAACATTTTTATTTATTTTGAACGGTCAATATACGACAATTAAAAAAGGTAGTATTGTATTGTATTACACTTTCGTTGTAAACAGTACAACCTGGCGGACTTATTGTGGCAATATCTTCAAACCAACCAGATAGATGTTAAAGAGGCCTTAAGTGAAAACCAGACTGAAATCCTTTTTTTTTTAAATCTGGATTCCAGCGGGGATCGAACCCGCAACCTCGTAGACAAGCGTCTTACCAACTAGGCCACAGAATTAAGGTTACAAGAGTTATACGCAAATAAGAATTTTGAGTTCATGAATATAAAAATACAACATAAATTATGAACATTTATTTACATGAATCATATATTGGGTCCTTACATGTGAAATTGGCGTTTTGTTTGGGAGGAACATAAAGTTGATTTTTTTTTAATATAATATATTTATTTAATCAAAGTATGTACCATTGCTATCTATGCACTTTTGCCATCTCATAGGTAGTTCATCGATCCCTTTACTAAAAAAACCATTCGGACGGGAATCAATAAAATCTTTGAAGTCGGTTTGGACTGCCCCATCGGAGTTGAATTTTTTCCCTTGCAAGAAGTTATCCAAATTTCGAAAAAAATAGTAATCTGTTGGGGCAAGGTCCGGAGAGTACGGTGGATGTCTTAGACATTCCAATTGAAGCTCTTCTAATTTGGTAGCCGTCTGTTGTGCAGTGTGTGGTCTAGCGTTATCATGAAGCAGCAGTGGCCTAGAGCGATTAACCAGTCTCGGTTGTTTAGCAGCTAGCTTTTCCATCATGGTTTGCAGTTGCTGACAATAGACATCTGCCGTAATCGTCTGGCCAGATTTAAGAAAGCTGTAGTGAACGACACCAGCACTAGTCCACCAAACGCTCACAAGTAACTTTTTTGGAGTCAATTTTCGCTTGGGGCATGGTTTGGCTGGTTCGGCAGGGTTCAGCCATTGCGATGAGCGCTTCCGATTATCATACAGGATCCACTTTTCATCACAGGTAATGATTCGATTCAAAATCCCTTCATTATTGTGCCGGTTGAGTAATGCAACGCAGCAGTCAACGCGCGTTTGTTGATTTGCTTCACTCAATTCGTGAGGTACCCACCTTTCAAGCTTTTTCACCTTCCCAATTTGCTTCAAGTGGATTAAAACAGTTTTATCACTAACACCGCAGCCTGCAGCTAACTCGGACGTGGTTTGCGATGGATCCGCTTCCACAATAGCCTTCAATTCTTCATTATCAACTTTGGTCTCCGGCCGTCCACGGGGCTTCTTCTGCAGGTCGAAATTTACAGAACGAAAACGTTGGAACCAAAAACGCACTGTGTTTTCTTTTGCAGCACCGTCGCCATACACATCATTAATCCTTCGAGCCGTTTCTGCAGCACTGGTGCCACGGTGGAACTCGTACTCGTAAATAACGCGATATTTCAAGTTTTCCATTTTGTAAACTGAGTGACGCAAAGAAAAAAAACAATTGAGGAAAAAACAAATGAATTATAATTTTCGAAACACAAATACTTGAGTAAATAGCTGTATAAATTTGAGTTTGAAATTCCTAACCAAAGAGAAGATATTTGAGATCAAAGTTGCAAGTACGGCAAAACGCCGGTTTCGTATGTGGGGACCTAATATGAGCACAAAAAAATTATAAACATTTCTTTACATGAATCATATGCGAGCACCAAAAAATTATAAACATTTATTTACATGAATCATATGCGAGCACAAAAAATTGTAAACATTTATTTACATGAATCATAAGCGAGCACAAAAAAAACATAAACATTTCTTTGCATGAATCATATACGAGCACAAAAAAATATAAACATTTATTTACATCAATCATATACGAGCACAAAAAAATATAAACATTTATTTACATGAATCATATACGAGCACAAAAAAATATCAAAAAAACTGTACGCACGTGCATACTATCCATACACTTTACGACCTATCTATCCATACACGCTCTGACTTGTTCAGGTTGGAAACTTTTAGACCTTAGGTGTAGAGTCATATTTATTATTTTTGCTGATGCAATACACCACATTTGAAGTTCAATGAATTCAATATTTATCGATAAAATACATACTCGTATATATCATCGCGCCATTTCCCTGTCGGGATAGGCAGAGTTGAAAGAACCCCATACTTTCCTATCTCGACACACATTCTCAATCTGTTTACATCTAAACCCTTTCTCATACATCTCTACGATTTCTTTGACTTTCTACGTTCCTCGCTTTCAGAATTTTATTACCTTGATCCAGCCATACTTTCCTTCGTATTCCTCTTACACCTTCCACTCACATTTGCAATATACCTATCTGTTTTGTTAATCTTTATATTGTATTACACTTTCGTTGTACATGACAATGTATAACTTGACGAGCTTATTATAATGTATCCATACCAATGTTAATCTTATCATATACTCTGTTATCCACATCCAATAAGTGTTATAAGTAATCATGTAACGTATTCAAACCAATGTTAAGCTTATCAATGTTAACCATATTATGTACTATGTTATTTACATCCAATAAATATTAGTGTTATCACGTGTATGTCAAACTTCACTCAATGTATTATGTTTAAATTTATTATCTTGTTGGAATTATCATGAACTGTTTACTATCCAAATTCAATAAAGATTTGATATCACTAAATGGAAGTAAACAACGAATGAGACATTCCAGATAGTTGCCTGATATAGACTTGACCTTAAGGACACCGATAAATACTATCTAAGGGTCGAGGGTACGTTATCGGAAGACGCTTCGATTTAAATAGGACGTCATATCAGAGGCAGCAATCATTATTATTAAAGCCACCACGATGTTAACATCATCGTTATTATTACTTCCACAACACTGTTAATATTATACTTCAATGTACTCGTAATTCAACGATTATACAAATAAATTTAAGTGTTTTCGTTGCAAAAGGCCATAACATTATTGTCACGTGGTAATCTCTTCCAAACAACCAGAAATATGTTAAAGAGGCCTTCAGTGGAAATCAGACTCGAAGCCTTTTTAAAAAAAGCTGGGTTCCAGCTGGATTTGAACCCGCCACCTCCGGGCTGGGAGACAGGCGTCTTATCAACAAGGTCACAGAGTATTTGTTCATTATTTTTTATCTATCTGTAACAACAGGTTTGTTTTATACACATTTCTAATTAATTATCATTGATGAAATTTTCTTTATACATAATTTATTGACTCCGTAAACAACAAAGTTAACAAACCAAGCAATATGAAGGTAAATGAACTCAGCAAACAACGCTTTATCTAGGCACCAAGAGAGATAGAGCGATAATATAGTATACTCCTATGTATATATGCATACAGAAATTATCTCTTTGTAAGTGAGTAGATTAAGTATACATAAAAGTCTTGAGCTCGAGACAAAGGAGTGTTTTGATGTAGTGTTGTTGAAGAGTGAAGGCTCTCGTCAGGGGCGAATTGGGAATTAAAATAGGCACGGGAAGTCGGTTGAAACTGGACGTTTTTTTGCTGTCAAATACGAGTACTATATATCGAGCAACCTTCCGTCACTATTCATTGTCATTACTACAGACAAGGGGTGGACAATCAGTGACTTTGTAGGCCATTAAGAGTGGCATTTTAAATTCATATTTATTTTGTGAAATTACGCCTTTTATTTTTATGAATACATTTTTATTTTCATCTTAAAATTAACATATTTAAAATACCAAAGATTAAAAGAACAATCAGTGGAATAATCCTCCCCGACTGAAGGACACAAATAAAATATTAATAATAAATATAGGTTTATTGATATCAGCATAGTATGTACATAAATATATTTAAATACAGTCCTAAAACACACAAATGGCAGAAAATACAACAGTTCGATATTTCATCGACGCAGCTTCCTTTCACCCAAAAATAAGCTCCTCCTCTATAAAACCCTTATTCGTCCTATCTTGACCTATGCTGCACCCGATTGGGGTAGTGTGAGCAACACGGATCACCTGAAACTCCAGAGAGTGCAGAACAAGGCATTCAAGATATCTTTTAACACCCATCCCAGAACAAACCTTATCCGACTTCACGCAGAACAGCGAGAAGAAACCTTACAACACCACATCCTCGCTTGGACCGTGTAGTTCTATAAAAGTCAACAAAATCACAGCAATCCCTTAGTCGCTGCCCTGGGGGCTTACGAGAGTAAATCCGACCTACCCTTCCGTTATAAGCACAGGCTCCCGAAGCATTATCTGTTGCCTGACTAGTCCACCTACAGTATTAGCTGGGACGACCAAGGTCTGAGTGAATGTGATGGAATACAAGTAGCCTGAAGGAGTGGACTTGTTTTTGCTAAATAATTACTGTAAGAATTGTTATCTAGTTATAAGTAGTATGTAGGTGTTAATTATTTCTAAGAAATCATATATTAAGATTGAAAAAAATAAAATAAAATGATATGTAGGAAAATAAGATTAAGTAAGTTCATAAATTATAACATACTCGTATAATTAAGATTTGTTAAGTAATAAATTTGTATATAGGTAAAGCCTTGACAAAAATATTTAGTCGGTGATCAAACGATACTATTTCAATGCTCATATGGAGATCTGATCAAATTTGGTCGGTGATCAAGCGATAATCTTCCAATGCCCATATGGAGATCTGATCAAATTTGGTCGGTGATCAAACGATAATCTTCCAATGCCCATATGGAGATCTGATCAAATTTGGTCGGTGATCAAACGATAATCTTCCAATGCCCCTATGGAGATCTGATCAAATTTGGTCGGTGATCAAACGATAATCTTTCAATGCCCATATGGAGATCTGATCAAATTTGGTCGGTGATCAAACGATAATCTTCCAATGCCCATATGGAGATCTGATCAAATTTGGTCGGTGATCAAACGATAATCTTTCAATGCCCATATGGAGATCTGATCAAATTTGGTCGGTGATCAAACGATAATCTTCCAATGCCCCTATGGAGATCTGATAAAATTTACTGTTTCTTGTTTTATAAACACTTTTTTAATTTGAAACTTTAGATATAAGATAGATACTCGTATATATTAGATATTGGGCTTTCAGGATGAATGACGTGTGGAAAAGATTTGTGTGTGCTCGTGAGTGTGGGTTTCTTCTTGTTGTTTTAATTTTTCTTGTTTTTCTATTTGTGTTTCTGTGTAGTTTTGTTTTGATTTTTATTCTTATAATTGTATGTGGTATATTGTGGGATGGATAATTTTGGTCTTTCTGGAGTGAAGATGTGTGAGGAGTTTAATTTCGCATGATATATCCAGTTGTAATTGAGTGTCACTGTTTGTTAGGTTGATGAGAACGTGCAACGGGGTTTTGTTTTTATGTAATCAAAAATTGGAAAGAAATATCGATTTATTTTTTCATGCTAAATATCCTCAGTGAGATACAGGCAAACTCCTAGTTTACTGGGGATACGACAAATAAAAGGCAACAAACCCAGATTCATTAAAATTGTATGTCCAAATTGTTTTTTCTGTTGTTTTTTCGCAAATTATAACCTGTTGTTTTTTCGCAAATTATGTATATTTCTTGTCATGTGTAATAATAAATAAATAAATATTTTGATAGATAGATTGATATATTATATTGGATATATAGATAGATATTTCGGGCGATTTGACTGGGATTTTCCCAAAAGCCGGGCGGCCCAGTCCGTCACTGATGCATGTTTAATATAATTATTTTACTTCCCTTATATTTAATACGACTATATTATACAATATTTGTCAGAAACAAACATAACTATGATGGCTTTATTATATTATTACCAACCTAATATACTAATAAACGTTCCTGTCAAAACATGACAGTTAAATAATTCTTTAATTCATATTATTTTTACTGCGGCATTAGACGAAGTAAATTGTGGGGTGATGGGAATTGTTCTATGAATGATTAAAACATGTTACAAGGTGATGACAGTGTAGTGAATGATTAAAACATGTTACAAGGTGATGACAGTTTTGACATGTTTGAAAATCAATATGTTCACGAACTCATTGTATTAAATTTTTATTGTTTACAATTATATTTGCTTTATGATGGAGAAATGTTGATACAAAAATATGTGTAGCGATTGGAGATAAAGTCAATGGTACACAAGTTTTTTTTAATAATAATAATATTCAAAATAATATTAATATTGAAAGCGGTAATAATAATAAGAATGATAAAAATAATAGCTACGATAATACTAATAATAAATATTATTATAGTTAAAATAATAATTCAAGGTTATAAATTAGTATGAAAATGTTATGGCCTTTTGCAACGAAAACACTTTTAGAATTTCAACTGTGTAATTTTATTTATGTAATCGTTAAATTACATTGAAGTATAATATTAACAGATAAGTATAATATAAATAATAATTACGATGTTAACATCGTAGTGGCTTTAAGAATAATGCTTGCTGCCTCTGATATGGCGTCCTATTTAAAGTAAATATAACCATACGCTCGACCCTTCAATAGATTAAAAAGGAATGTTTCGGGTATGTTATCTTTGCCCTTAAGGTCAAATCGATATCAGGCGATTTATCTGAATGTATCGTTCGCTGCTTAATTCCATTAAGTGAAATGAAATCTTTATTGAATTTGGATTTATCGCAGCTCGTGATAATTCAGACATATGAAAAATTTAAACATAATACATTGAGTTAAGTTTGACATACATGTGATAACACTAATATTTATAGGTTCTAGATTACATAGTACAGAGATATGGTAAACATTGGTTTGCATGATATATTGGAAGTGGATAAGAGTATACAATAAGATTAACATATTAACATTGGTAGGGATACATTACAAAGGAAAAACTATCAATTCGAACTTAATTTTGTTTTGAAACTTAGTTGAACCTTATCAAGATAAGAACGAGATAATACAGTCATGGTTTGTTTAAGCAATTTTCAAATTGAGGGTGAGGATGGAAACTTTTCTCAGTAGAAGGCACATTAAACCATTCCTTGATGATTAAAAAAAGTTAATCTATTCTTTTTCATTACAGGTAACCGAAGTCAAAAAAAGGCATGTTTGAAACTTAATTTCAGAGGAGATTTTGTTCAAATGACTACACCTTCTCTTAATCGCCCCTCAGAGAATCACATATTTTTGGAAGGTGCATGGAATAAAGTTTTTTTTCCATATATATGTTTTGAAGGTTTCGCGGTTCTTTGTATTAGTTGAATAAGATTTTTCAGAGTTTTATGTACCGCAAGGTTTGGTTTATAATGCCGAGGTTTCAAAGACGTTGCAACTTTCAGATGTTATGTCCTTTTGCAACGAAAACACTTTTAGAATTTCAACTGTGTAATTTTATTTGTATAATAGTTGAATTACATTGAAGTATAATATTAACAGTATTATAGAAGTAATAATAACGATTATGTTAACATCGTAGTGGCTTTCAGAATAATGATTGCTGCCTCTGATATGACGTCCTATTTAAAGCTAAAATAACATACGGACGACCCTTAGATAGATTAAGAAGGAATTTGTCGGATATGTTATCGTTGCCCTTAAGGTCAAATCGATATCAAGCGATTTATCTCGTTCGCAGTTTACTTCCATTTAGTGATACCAAATCTTTATTGAATTTGGATAGTAAACCGCCAACAAGATAATAAATTGAAACATAATACATTGAGTTAAGTTTGACATACACGTGATAACACTAATATTTATAGGTTCTAGATAACATAGTACAGATATGGTTAACATCGATAAGCTTAACATTGATTTGCATGATATTTATTGGAAGTAGATACGAGTATATGATAAGATTAGCATATTAACATTGGTAGGGATACATTACACAGACGACGGCGAAGTTGAACAAGCTCTGAAGTTAAAAACTGCAACGTTTCTGCACATCAACAAACTAACCGGCTATACACCGCTGTGCTGGATGTTTTTCACACTGGCATGTTTTCCTCTGACCAAAGCTATAGGTATCCTTATATCGTCAAATACTAGGCAGAAAAAAATGCCTGTGTCGTTCGAGAGGAGTAGCACAGTACGGGAGTTTGAACTGGCGACCTTCGTCACGGAAGTTTAGCGAGTAACCACGCAGCCATGTACCTTACAACTAGGTCACGGATATTGTCAAAATAATCAAATATTGGATTACCAGAACTATACTGTATTTATATTATTTTTGGTACATATTTATAAATAAGATGAACTGAAGAATATCATTTCTGTAAAAACGATGGTTTCTTTTATAAAAGAAGTGCAAACTCATGGTTCAATTCCAATGGGAGCATTCGTCCTTTGAAGATCAGTCATATTGCAAAGGTGGGGTGCTTTGAGTAACATAAAGATGGCGTAAAGTGTTGTTAGATAGCATCGCATTTCTTTCAAATAATTTGAAATATGGCGCCGTTTGAAACCATTCAACTTCTACAGTAGTCGTCCGATTCTTCGGAAGGTACAAGTGATATTTATATTATACTAGTATAATTTGACTATCAAACCCTTGGCCTATCAAAAATCTACTTCCTTCTCGTTGGCTTAAATAGAAAAAATGTTTTTTACACAATGAAGTGAAATAAAATATTTCTTAATAAATAAATAGCGTGCTCTGCTATTTATTTATTTAACACTTTTATTGCAAATACAATCTGGCGGGCTTATTGCCAGGCGACAATCTTTTCCAACCAATCAGACAAAAGTAAAAGAAGCATGTTACGTGGTCGCATAAATCATTCAAATGACTATCCATCTCCACGAAATCCATAAACACATACGTGAGCATATATATATACTCGTATATACCCACGACGTTTGAACAACATTTGGACGTTTGAACATCTTCAAAATAAATGTCCCAATATCCTTGAAGCGAAGGGTCTACAACCAGTGCATTCTTCCAGTACTTACGTATGGCTGCGAGACATGGACGCTCACAGTAAAGAACACACAAAAGCTCCAGATCGCACAAAGGGGCATGGAGAGATGCATGTTGGGATACCGTAAACGAAACACCTGGATTCACAATATAACAAAGGTAGAAGACGTTATAAAGGTGTGCAAAAGAATGAAGTGGCAATGGGCAGGACACGTAGCTAGAATGTCAGACTCCCGATGGACATCCAAAATAATCCAATGGTACCCAAGAGGCATAAAGAGGCCTAGAAGACCGAAGGTACGCTGGATGGACTAAATCAAGAAGCATGGCAGCATCACGTGGTATAGGCGAGCCATGGACCGAACTGTTTGGAGTCAACTTGGGGAGACCTTCATCCAGCAGTGGATCGACCCTGGTTGACAATGATGATGATGATGATGATATACCCACGGCCCCACAAAGACGGACAGTCACCCGAACATTTTTTATCATATAAAGTGAGAAATCATCAATCAAAAGGAAAGGAAGGGATGGTGGAGAGGAAAGGAAAAGAAAAATCAGGAATGAAACACGTTGTTTTACTAACTAGAAATCAATAGTATTTTCAGTCGCTTCATAAAGCATGTCAAGGAAAGAGCAAGTCTTATATTGGTTTGTAACTGATTCCAGAGTCTCACTGCATGGACAGTAAAGGACGACGTAAAAAAAGAGGAGCGGTGAATTGGAAAGGCCAATAGACAATCTCTGTTTGAGCGTAGCGCTAATCCATGATTGGAAAGACGCTGAAAATTTCTTCTACATATTGATTAATATGAAGAACAGTTTACCGAGATTGTTTGGGCATGTCGAATGAATGAATAAAGAAATATTAACAAAACAAATATATGGTGCAAATTTAAGTTGAAGGCGTGTTATTACACCGGAAAACTAAAGAAAACATGGCTGTATCAAGTTAATGATATTCTGAAAGAAGGAAACGCATCAAGCCAGATAAATCGTATGAGTAGTTTGGATATACCATAGAAGAGGCTAAGGATGTGTGTCGAGATAGGAAACTCTGGTACTCAGTCCTCTCTGCGTACCCCGATAGGAAAGTGGAATGATAATCTATAAAACAATACGGAATGAGATAATTATGGATGAATGTGAACTTAAGGCTGATGTATTGAGTAAAATGGTTTGGACATGTGGAATGAATGAATGATGCTTCGAGGTGAACATCTGGCAAACACATATATCCCAAGAATCTCTTCAGCGCTCGCCCAGGTCGTCTCATGCCTCCCTCAACCCCTAGTCCCCAACCCGAATGTTTATCGTTAGAAGCGTGTATCTCGGTACCATTTCGAACATAATTCAGTATTGTTTGTGCTCCCCTGATGATGAGGTGAAACCTTTGAAACCGGTAGGGTTATATCGTTACAAAAAGTGTTTGATAAAACAAATTACAATGTCTTTAAACCTCCACAATGTTAATGCCTTTACTATAAATAAAATATAATGAAGGAATACTATCAAAACAGATATATAGTGTAAATTTCAGTAAAATGCGTGTGAAAGGAAGACCAAGGAAAACCTGGTTGGATTAAGTGAATGCTATTCTAAAAGAATGAAACGTACAATATCAAAGAAAGCTTCCTACCCTCACACTTAAGTTATATTTCATTATTTTATAATATTTTCAATCTGTCAATAAAAATGGGTTCAAATTCCAAGTAAGAGCGCCCTTGAGGAACGTTTGCTATATAAATTGTCGTTTTATTATTATTATAGTCCCTTTTCTGTTAAAGAGCCGAATTGTTTGGACTGAATCGTCTTTTCCAGGTTCTGGAATATTCCAGCACTTGACAGGGCCCTTTCCACTTTCAGGACATCGCTTGTTGGTGAGGCTCGACAGCCATTTCAAATCTTTTATATCTTCCTTTCGTTAACCATACATTTAGGTAGTATTGACATTGAAATAATAGTTGTATAGGGTCTATCAAATTGAGCGGTTTTTTTAATTCTTGGATAAAACACAGATGGCGTCGCAAACTTGCCTGGGTCTTGTGACATTTGAGAAGTGTAATGTATGGCATTTATAAAAATGGAGTCATTTACAATACAACAACGCGTTCAAATTGAGAATTATTTTATGTATTGTAATATCCTGAAACGGTGATGTTAATTGGCAACCAAGATCATGTGATCTGACACCGTTGGACTGTTTTTTCTGGGGTTACGTGAAAAGTCAGGTCTACAAGAATGACTCCCGAACAATTCCTTATATAGCTGAAGGACGAAATTATTCGCGTTATTGGTGAGTTAGAACCGCAATTATGCCAAAATATCATCAAATTTTTTGACCAAAGAGTGGACATCTGTGAAGCTGCAAGATGTGGACATTTGCCGGATATTGTTTTTTGTGTTTAAATGTCATACATTATACTTCAATGACCAATAAAAAGTTATTTGAAATCAAAGCAAATTGTATGTTTTATTCAAGAATTATAAAAATAGAATTAAAAAAAACCGCTCAATTTGAAAGACTCTTTATATATATTTTAGTGCCTAATGTCTTTGTTTCCTATCGCTACACGTCGTTTGGTATTCCTCTTAACTCTTCCAGTTTCTAAGGAAAAAAAACTATCTTAATAACAGAATTCTCCAACTTGCTCCAATCTTTCATTGCTCACCCAATTTTGAGTTAACTTGCCCATTAGAGGTCATAGAAATTTCTAAGTCAGTGCATCGAAGTGAACATCTGGCCAACACATATATCCCAAGAATCTCTCCGCTGCTCGCCGACATTGTCTTATCTCTCCCTCCACCCCCAGTCCCCAACCCGAATGTTAACCGTTAGAAGTGTGTATGTCGGTGCCAGTTCGAACAGAATTCAGTCTTGTTTGTGCTCCCCTGATGATGAGGTGAAAGTCTTGAAACCGGTAGGGTTATATCGTTACAAAAAAGTGGAAACAGTGTTTGATAAAACAAATTACAATAAATATATTGTATATAAGTTGAGTGTAAGGATATGAAAGTAGTGACTGCGCCCTTTCCTACTTTCCTTGATCTGCATGTATTCATTTACCAAGGTAACTTACCAAGATAAGATGATCTACAAAGAAACCTTTGTAGATCTTTCGATGTGCGATAGTAACACATTTGGCTTTAGTTTTGGTGAAGTGTAGACGACCTCCGTGGCCTGGTGGTAAGACACTCGTCTGCCGATCCGGAGGTTGCGAGTTCAATCCCCGCTGGAACCCAGAATTAAAAAAATAGGATTCTGATCTGGTTAACACTTAGGGCCTATAAAAAACATCGTTCTGGTTGGTTGGAAGAGATTGCCACATGGAAATAAACTCGCCAGGATAAAAAAAAGTGTATGTGTATAGTGTACATATAACATACATTTTGATAAGATCACCTAAAAAGGACTGTTTTCAGTGCTTTCAAAAGCTGCACACGCCACTCATATCTCTAACGCTTTGAGATAAACCATTTCACAGAATGAGCAACCAATAAAGTAAATTTCTCACGAATGATTTTTTCAGGTGTTCCTTAAGGCTTCACCACTTTGACTTTTACAATGAAAAGTAACGTACAGAAAACTACAGTGTTTTCAGAAATATCATTCAGAATTGAGCATATCCTTTTTTGACCGGCACTTGAAGGGATTTATTCAAACATATTCAGAGATGGTTTGAGGAAGTACGTATCCTTTTTGTAAGCTGTTTCCAACCATGTCCAAGTGATACTTAAGCCGAACACTGGAATGCCATTGTAAACGCTATTAGGATAAAAGGTGTCCTTAATATTAGGCAATTCACAAGGACAGTTTCAGGGGATGATAAAGGAAATGTAGCAATAACTGACAAGTGGGGCTGAGAAAGATTCGGGGGTTGGGAAACGTGTGGGAGATGTTGAAAAATATTAAGGAATTAATTATTGTAATTTATTTTTATCAAACACTGTTTATTCCACTTTTTTGTGACGGTATAACCCTACCGGTTTCAAGGCTTTCACCTCATTTTCAGGGGAGCACAAACAAGACTAAATGCTGTTCGAACTGGTACCCATATACACGCTTCAACGGTTGGGGGCTGAGGGGTGAGGGAGGCATGGGACGATTTCGGCCAAGAGCGGAGAGATTTTTGGGATATAACTGTTCAACAGATGTTCGGATCTTCGTATGGTACCCTTCGGAATTAATTATTTCGTATGGTACCCTTCACATATAGATACAAACCCACCATCGCGTAATTCTTTGTCTGAATAGGCAGACAAGACAAAGCTCGAGACATTTCTCTAGTCGGGGCACCAGCTTTTGTATGCCAGTGTCATAGACCTCCGCCGCCAGTTCTTTCAGCCACTTCTTCACAGCTTCCTCGACCTCTTGATCGTTGAAAAATTGTTGGGGTGTAGTGACAAACCCACGTCTCATCCCTCGTCACGATAGTCCAGAAAAACTTCTCCCTCCTGTGCAAAACGATCCAAAAATTTACGCGCGGCGGTCACGCGATTTTGACGTTGCTCCGGTGTGAGCATTTTGGGCACCCATCTCGCACACAACTTCTTGTAACCAAGTTTTTCCGATACAATATTACCAACAAGACTTCGAGAAATGACAGGAAAGTGAAGGTCGTCAAGCGTCACACGGCGGTCATTTCGTACTTGTTCTTCAATTTTTCGCACAAATTCGTCAGAAATCACTGCCTTGCCTCGTCGTGAGTATCAGTACGGACTTTTCTGAACAACCTAACCCACTTCGTGATATGTTTACCATACACTTCTACGAGCTTCCGATGGATATTCGCGGCGGTATTGTTCTGCAAAGTCAAAAAACTGATGACCGCACGGGTCTCGCACGGAAGAGAGTTGGCGGGAGCGCACGACGACCTCTCCATCGGAATAATTTACTGTGACTGAACAAAATGGCCGACAAACACGCGGGACCAAACAAACTGACCGTTAAAATCCCCCTATACGCCAGGTGTACCAATTTTGAAACAAAAAATTTCCCCCGGCCTCAGGAGCCATTGTAACCTGAGTTTCTGGATGACCCTCGTATATCAAAAAGAGATCGTCACATACTCGTATAATTACAGAAGTTCGTGTCGTTAAAAAGGAAACATATTTCAATAAAACAAATAGCATGCGACATTCGGATCGTGTTTAACAGTAATAACTATTTTTAAACGATTCATTAAACATGACTTTGGATGCGCGTGATGGTATTCGTATAGATTTATCTTTAATAATATAAAAAAGTCAAAGGAAAATATACCGAGAACCAAAAAAAAACCTTTTAAAAACTGAAGTATTTCGCGTAATCCTCTTAAGGATTCATGACGAAGGCACTTAACTAGGGTAGCCTTTATGCTAGAACATTTCGGGATACTCTCAATTTTTTTAGAAAATCAATTTAACTGTATAGCATAAAAGAGTTTGAAAGAAAATATGACATGTGCCACCATAGGGGTGATTTGGGAGGCTTTCTTCCATCAAGCACGGAAGCTGAGTGAAAGATGGTCAATTTTCCATCGTCCTTTTCGAGCTAGACGTCAATGTATAGTGACTGTAGATTTGTTTTTTTTTTCAAGCACATTTTTTTACCTTATTATTTTATGTTATGGATGAGTAATGAAATATTGGAACCAAGTAAGGGATTCTGCTATTTAGGTACATGTGATGGAATTTTGGAATTCTATTATTTAGGTACAGATGATGGAATTTTTGAATTCTGCTATTTAAGTACAGATGATGGAATTTTGGAATTCTGTTGTTTCGGTACATATAAAGCCATGGATAGACACCAAACTCACTCATATAGATATATCACGTAAGACTTACGTGATATCTCTATATGAGTGAGTTTGGTGTCTATCCATGGCTTTATCCTACTCAGTTTCTGCTGAGGATGCTCGGGTATAACTCTTTGAGCGTAAAAAGAGATCTGGGTCTCCTGGTATACGTTGACAGACTCATTCAAGAAGTTGTGAGCTGTCTAGCATTACTACAAAGATTAACGTTAGATTATGTTCCTAACAATTATGATACACTAGACTGCGCCGGTAAGAACTATTCTCAATAATCACATACGTAAGAACGAGTCTTCCAGGTACTATGCCTATAGAAAGGGCCTTAATTATTTTGAACGGGACTGCTACGGATATTGACATATTTTAAATCACATTACCAAAAGCAAAAGAAAAATTTCTTCTAAGATTGGGCGCGTTAGAAAGCAATCATCAACGTGTTTTAGTAACTTTGAATACTACTCAGTTTCTGCTGGGCATGCTCGGGTATAGCTCCTTGAGCGTAAGAAGAGATCTGCGTCTCCTGGTATACGTTGTGAAACTCGTTCGAGGAGTTGTGAGCTGTCCAGCATTACTAAAAAGATTAGCGTTAAATGTTCCTAATAATTACACTAGACTGCGCCGGCAAGAACTGTTCTCAATAACATACGCAAGAACGGGTCTTCCAGCCGCTATGCCTGTTGGAAGGGCCTTAACTTTTCTGAACGGGACTGCTACGGATATTGACATATTTTAAATCACATTACCAAAAGCAAAAGAAAAATTTCTTCTAAGATTGGGCGCGTTAAAAAGCAATCATCAACGTGTTTTAGTAACTTTGAATACATTTGTGTGCATGTGTAAACGTTCAATTAATAAAATTAATGGTCACCTCATTTTAGAAGTGATCTCAAAAACCTGTGTTGAATCTTCCCATTTGTAGCATTCGGAGAAACATCAAACGAAATGATGAAATATTCCGATAGAATTAAATTATTAATTAGCAGATGCGGAGAGCGACTTGGTGGCGGTTTGACGCTATCAAAGGAAATTGAAGAGGGTGGGAGAGCATCAATGGAAACTGTCTGAAACGTGTTGAAACCCTCAAGCTCGTTCGGTCTTAATCTTCTTTGCATATTTTTCCACCCTTTACACTTTTCAACTTAATAATTTTCCTCTCGGGAAACGAGAGGAAATTACGTTTTATAACAATATGAATTTTGATGTAATCAGCTTAATGTTTATCAGCTCCGTTATCGTGGCTAAGTTGTTGGTTGTTTGACTTCCATTAGAAGTATTCGATTCGAGTGTTTCAAGTGACACTAATAAACTTCAGACATGTTCGAAGATTTTCAAAGTTTTGTCTTGAAGTTTAAAAGGTTCTTGAAGGGGTTTCATTGTATTCAATTTGCATTAAAGACGGCCGACGTTTCGGATACGATCATATTAAATGGGTGTCGCTATATTTGATAACGGTTTTTTCAATATAATTTTGGAAATGAAAACTGTAATGCTAAAGAAACGTGAGCAATCTTTCTTGCTAATTCAGTTCAATTCTACCACCCCCCATGCTATTGTGGGGGACAAAATAAGTCTCCATTTAACACGATCAACACTAGAAGATCAAGATCATCGTTATTTAATATAAGTGACATTATGTAGCGATGAAAAGGGAACTGTTAAAAACGATTCATTTTTCAGCAGCGACACATCTAAGTGTAAAAAAGAATAGTAGCGACGACGACCGTAAGGTCTTATCGGAGAAGAAAAATGACTTAAAGTGGGGGATTACGACCACCATTGTAGCCAAGTTGATCACTAGAAAGGCTTTAAGAATCACGTGAGGGGCCATCCCTGGCAAGGATTGAAAGCATACATCACCTATTCTCAAATAGTTTAATAAAATGAGAAGCGTATTCTGCGATGATAATCTAAACTTAAAACTTCGACAACGGTTAGTCAAATGCTACGTTTGGTCAGTGTTATCGCATGGAGTGGAATCATGAACCATCAAAGTAAGTAGTATGAACCGACTGGAAGCATTCGAAATGTGGATGCACCAGAGAATGCTACGGATACCCTGGACGGATATGGTCAGCAACACAAGGGTTCTTTCTTCAAAGAGCCAAAGTTGATAGAGTGTTGCTGATTAATATTAAAATCCGAAAGGTGTCCTACTTGGGTCATGTACTTAGAGGAGTAAAGTACAAATTACTGCACCTGACCATCTAAGGTATTAATAGAAGGCCGAAGAGGTGTTGGCAGGAGGCAAATCTCCTGGCTCCGCAATATACGTGATTGGAATGGCATAGGGGCGTTTGATATCTTTTTCGGACTGCCGGGGACAAAGATGTCTACTCTCAAGTGATATTCAACGTTGGGGGGACCTGACATGACACTAAGAAGAAGAAGAAGCTTGCTCGTCAACCAGACACGTCAATAAATCTGATTCAAATTGATACAATAGTTTAAAAGTTTGATTCACAGCATAATAAATTCTGTTTCAGAGCAATAACATTAAGTAGAAGTGAAGTTTAGATGTCAAGAAAGATTGATAAGAGCATAAATAATGCGATGAAAATACGTGATTTACGAAGAATGCCTGAAATAATAAGGGATGCGAGAGTAAGGCATTGACGGGCGAGATATTACGAGTACGTACGTGTATATATGATATAACCTTTCAATAGAAAACTGAAGGTTATTTATTAATTTATTAATATGTTATGAAACATACGAGTATATGTTACAACAAAATATAGTTGTTCCTTCCAGCCCGCGGTTTAGCTATTCACGGTCTCAGTTTCACGCGGATTATCCCAATATAAAATTCCTCTTCTTCTTCCTCTTGGTCTAGGTCGTATGACCTGTTTGTGACGGTGGACTGTCTTGGGATGATGACGTCCAGCTGTCCTTCCACCTTTTCGGCGGCCTTCCTGGTAATCTCCTCCTGCTAGGGTTTTCAGTCTTAGTGATTTTCGCAAGTCTCGTATCTTCCATGCGGTCTACATGATCTCCCCAGAAGTGCCTTCTGATTCTTTCCCACCTCACTATGTCTTCAACACCACAGACAGACTTTATCGTCTCATTTCTGATCCGATCTCTAAGAGTTCTCATTTCCGCCACTCTGAGAAGGTTTTTTGTCCTGTTTGTATCGGCTCTCACTTATATCCCATAAATCATGATGGGGCGGACGCATGTCTTATATTTCCTGACCTTACTTTCGGTTAGCATGTGTTTGTTTCTTCATAAAGTGTCCCGCAGGCAGCCAGCCAAAGCGTGTATATCGGTACTAGTTCGAACATACTTTAGTTTTGTTTGTGCTTCCCTTAAGATGAGGTGAAAGCCTTGAAACCGGTAGTTTTATACCGTTACAAAAAGTGAAATAAACAGTGTTTGATAAAATAAATAACAAAAATTAATTTTCCACTATTTCCGATCAATCAGCGGTCAGAATATTACATGGAAATTGACAGCGATGCATAAAACAAAGGCCTTTAAGTTAAGGTGACAAGCATGGATTTCTGCAGGTCTTTTTTTTAAGTTTTCTTTTTCTTGAAACCCAAGCATTTGACATGTAGTCACGGGCCTTGATTGATGTTAGGGTGAGGGGGAGGCAGTCACATGTGGGAGAAAGAAACATGTTTTTTTTTAAGATTTATTGGTTCAAAATAAGAATGGTGCAACGTGGAATTTTGCTTTAATAGTTATTTTACTGTTGTTAACCAAAATACCTTGTTTGAAAAAAAAGATGTATTTCATCTATTGGTATTGGGTTCGGTATGAAAAAAAAAACACAAAAAGGTCCCAATTTCATGTTTATATACGGAGCATTTTTTTAAATTTAATTATTTATTTATTTATAATACATGACAAGGAAATATACAATAATAACATAGCTGGAGTTTCAAGACTACTGCTTTGTTATTATTTTATCTTTCTTTGTCATGTGTATTTCCTTGTCATGTATCTTTTTTTTTAAATGTATCTTTTCTTGTCATGTATCTTTTCTTGTCATGTATCGTTTTTTGTAATGTATCTTTTAGTATCATGTATCTTTTCTCGTCATGTATATTTCAATAATCATGAAAAACATATTCCCTTTCCCTATCATGCTTAATTACTATGTTCATACACCGTAGCGTAGACCTCTTGGCTGATGATTCGCTTTAAAAATTAGTTTTGTTGTATTTAGGTCCATTAATGAGATTTCCTCATTTTATCTTTCGAATCTGTGTATTTGTGTAGAGGTATCAAATTATTCTAAATATAATATCGCCTGACCATGCAATGGGCGTGGTCGGCGTCGTTAATGCTTTAAATTATACCATTTTTATTCTGAACCGAACGAAATTTTATTTCTTAAGTTAAACCTACAGAGGGGGAAACCAAGTAAAAAAAAAACCCACCCCAAAGTGGGTCCGATGGCTATTTAAGGTAGAATGGCTATTTGTTCTGTTGGCTGAGGTAAATATAACAAAAAAATTAAGGGAAAAAATTCGGCTGAAGATTTTCAGTATTTGTTTTTATTTCCATTTTTTGTTAAAGCGAAAAGGTTTAAACGGTTTCAGGTTGTTTGTGATCATTGCTAGCAGTAATCACAAAAACATGAAAAAGGTTGTATTGTACTCAACTCCCCCACTCCTTTTTTTCATGAACACATCAAAAGACAAACATTATGATTGGCACGATACCAGTCTCAAGAGATCAAAGAAAGAGTGGGATGGCACGAAGTGGTTTTTTCAATATGCAGGATATTTTTTGCAACGATGATTTTAATCCAGACTTACTTTCGTGAAATTTGCGTTACTATATACTCGTATATTGAGAGTACTTCCATAAATCTTCTCATACAACCTCAACGATTTCTCTGAATTTTTACGTTTCTTCCTTCAAGATATCATTCCCTTGATCCAATCATACTTTCCTTGATCTTACTCGACTACGTTTTAGAGTTACAGTATATATTTGATTTGTTAGTTTTTCTTCATTCATTCATTCCATAATAATGATTATATTTTATTTCAGCAAGTGTGAAAGCAAGTGCAATGCAAAACAATCCACATAAAATCGAAAAAGAAATTAATAAAGGGGTTTTTAAATTAAGCGTTTTTTTGAATTCTTGATTAAAACACAGATGGCGTCGCGAACTTGCCTGGGTCTTGTGATATTTGAGAAGTGTAATGTATGATATTTATAAAAATGGAGTCGTATACAATGCAACAACGCGTTCAAATTCTCCGGAAACCATGATGTTAAATGGCCACATGTGATCTGACACCGTTGGACTATTTTCTCTGGGGTTACGTGAAAAGCCAGGTCTATAAGAATGACTCCTAATCAATTTCTGAGCTGAAGGATGAAATTATTCTCATTATTGGTAAGTTAGAACCGCAATTATGCCAAAATGTCATCGAAAAATTTGACAAAAGAGTGGACATCTGTGGAGCTGCAAGAGGTGGACATTTGGCGGATATTGTTTTTTGTGTTTAAATGTCATACATTATACTTCAATGGCCAAGTTTTTTTAAATGAAAGCAAATGATGTGTTTTATCCAAGAATTAAAAAAAATAGAATTAAAAAAACCGCTCAATTTGAAAGACCCTTTAGTTAATTATATAAACAATAATAATGATAAAATAATAATTATTTTTTTAAATACAAGTCATACTAAAAACTCTTTAAATGAAAAGAAAAGGTATTCTGTCCAGATTATTAATTTTTTGTGGCAGTATCGGTTTGATTGAGAAAGTTTTATAGGCGCTGTATAAATTGTCCTTTTAATATTATTATTTAAGAAGGCATAATTTCCTGTAAATGTGGGGGTACATCAAGGATCGGTACTCAGTCCGCTACTGTTCGTCTTAGTCATGGACTATTTAACTAACCAGAAAATGAACAGTCTCCTAAAGATCCTACTATTTACAGACGATATCGTATTAATAAGTGAAAAACATGAAGACCTGCAAAATAGTCTGGAAAGGTGGACTGCAAAATAGTCTGGAAAGGTGGAGAAGAATCTTGGAGGACAATGGATTGAGACTGTAAACCTATCATTCGAGAACACAAATGCTGTCACTCCCGTAATGCAAATGGATGGAGAAACATTATCAAATTGTGACTCCTTTAAGTATCTTGGGTCACTCATCCAAAGCGATGGAGGATGTGCAGCAGATGTAACACATAGAATAAGTGTGGAACGGGTGAAGTTTAGATCAATGACGGGAGTTCTATGTTATCTGAAAATGCCAGTAAAGTTAAAAGGAAAAGTATACCAAATGATTGTCAGACCCGCACTTCTCTATGGCTCCGAATGCTGGACGATGTATAACTCTTGCTCCAGTCAACTAGAAACTGCTGAAATGCACATGCTAAGATGGTCAGCTGGTGTGTCCCTAAGAGACAAAATAAAAAGCTCACGCATTCGTGGAAGCCTAGGTGTTACAGACATCAACAGCAAGATGGAGGAGAGGCGATTGAGATGGTATGGGCACGTTGGACGCAGATCACCCGATCACATTGTGAACCAGGCAATCTCCATGGATCTTCCTCGAATAACAACCAGAAAAATACCAAAGAATTCATGGGTTGTGCAAAAAGATAACCTGTTGCAGAGGCACGGCCTAGGGGACGTAGTCCGGGACAGAAGAGCATACAACCTGAGGACGAGGAGAGCTGACCCCAACAGTCTTCGCAGACAGTGAGTTGGGATGGAGCCAGGGAGAAGATTTAAGAAGGCAGCGTAAAAACCTTAAATATACGTCAGCATTATTTTGTGTGCTTGACATTCACAATTTTCTTGCATATTTTCGCAAAAAACTCCACATTATTACAGAGCAACAGACACTTCGATCAAGCTACGAAAGACTTATTTACGCATCACACCACATTTCACACATTTTTGATTGCGGATCACTCTGCGCAACTGTGGAAGGAACATTTAAGAGTTATAAGATGTGTGTCATCCTTATTGACGTTTAAAAGACAATTGAAAAAAAATACATTATACAAAATATTCTTTCGTCCTAATTTTTCTTTGTTTTCTTATCTTATCCTTGAACAAACTCCTTTCCTCTATTTCTACCATTATTGTTAAGAGATTGGTAAATTATTTATATTTTGTAACTTTTGTAACTTTATGCATGCCTCTTTTATGAGATTCGACACTTTTTAACTCAAATTAAGTCCCACAATCGCTATAAAATTTATAGTGGATCAAAAATAGAAATCAATACTAAAAATGCTGTTTTTACAAAAGGTTAAAATATCATAATATCCACATTAGAATTCTTGTCATCACTAGTGAATAAAAAAAAACATTTTTTAAAGTACTTAAACAAAAACGATTTTATTATACGAGTAATACAAGGTACAGTTACACATACACAAGAAAAAAAAATTAAACACAGTATTGTAAATAAGGAGTTACATGTTCCGAATACAACAAACTAGGCAATTGATTGTGTCTTGTTGGATATCCTTACATATGGTAAATATTTTCGTATCACGATTAAAAAACAGAGCTTTACGAGTAGAATAAGATATAATAAATGTCTTTGTTATTAGACTTACTCACTGCGACACGTGTTCCCTCCTATTCTGTTAAAACCAAAACTGTTGATAAAACCTCTTTATCTTGGTTTCCTCGAATTCGAGTAAATTTATATATGACTAGTTGCAACCCGTGAAATATTCACGGAAGTAAAACAAATTCTACATTTATGAAAATATATATTAATAAATGTAAAATTTGTTTATATATATATATATATGTATATATATATATATATATATATATATATATATATATATATATATATATATATATATATATATATATATATATATATATATATATATATATATATATATATATATATATATATATATATATATATATATATATATATATATATATATATATATCATGTATACATCGTCCCCTTTTACACCGGTTCAAACATTGTTAGCTAGGTATTTAAAATTCATTCAGTTATCACGGACCCACCGAGATTCAAATTTCGAATTACTTTCGGAGAGAATCCAAGTATTCCTCTCTCGCTCTCTTGTATTCTAATTAATGTATCCAAGATAATGTGGTTGTTTGGAAGAATTTGCCGTAAAGCAAGAAACCCACCATATACACAAAATAATGAAAATCAATAAATGAAGATAGAAAACAAGACTGGAACAAGACCGCAGAGGTTGTCGTTATGTAACTTTTGTTGGTACGTAATACTTAAGCTGAAAATAATCAGTTTTAATTTAATTTTTCGCTCGACAACACTCCAACTTATGAATTTTTATGGGAAACAATATCAGCTTTCTCGTCAAAGTGGCGAATTTATTATGGGATATTACTCTGGAATATATTGGGCTCATCCATCAATATTTACAGGGGAACAAAATTGATACTGCGGAAAATGAATTCGAGCCCTGGCTGAAATAATTTCGTAGACAACCTATGGTTTTAGAGCGTTCCAGTTAAGTTGATGATAATATGTGGTTTGATGAGTAAATTCGTATTTTTATGTCAAATTCAAAAATGAAATTGCACCAAATACTCGCGGATGGTGATTTGCGATATTTTTAGTATCTCTATTGTCGTGTCAGAGAACGTCGTTATTAGTGGTAATCGGTGTTCATATCACCATTATAACAAAAATTAAACCACAATTTAGACAAATGATTGCTTAGGCCGAGGCCACACAGGTAGGAGCCTCGCTTGGTGCTTAGAGCTACGCTGCGAGTTAGGCGACATATCCTAGCGAACCAACGCACCGCATACTATCGCAATGGTCATACTGCACGCTTCGCTCCACGCTACATGACGATTAGTCACCGAGTGAATCTCCTAGCGAACAGACGTGTTGGTTAATTTTATTGTGTCACCATGATTTTACAAGATGGCTGAAGTTTTAATAACAGCTGTGTATAAAAGGGAGCATTTGTAGAACCCATCGAGCAAATTATACAAAAATGTACCTGTAATAAAATCCCTTTGGAACGAAGTTGCACAGGAAGTAAATAAAGATGGTAAGTTGGAATGAAATTGGTTAGTTTTGAGAGTGGCATCGTTTGTTGACTCAACCGCTCCCAAATGTTAAAAATATTTGTGCGAAGCACTTTGGTGTGGCCAAGCATGAAGTCACCTAGTATATGAGTCACGTAAAACCTAACTTAGCACCTAACGAAGCAAACCAATTTTAATACTGTCCGGTTCGAGTATATGACTACCATTTTAGCAAATTTTAATATTGTCCGGTTCGACAAAATTTTAATATTGTTATACGACTGTGGCGGTCGCCCACTCGGAACACTGTGGGCGTCCATACACACGGTCAATGACCGATGAAGTGACCTTTGCAATTCTCGACAAATCTAAATAAACAAGTCCAAAGTTCACACGCTGGCCATTCAACCCATAGCCCGGAGCGGACCGCATTCCATACTAGAGCGAGAACGCACCACGCTTGTCTCGCCAGTTCCGTATTTGAATGATACCTACATACAACATTAATCGTTTTTGCATTCGCAGAAACGAGACGTAGGCATATCGCGAGCGCATTCCCGCGCACATTCTAAAATGATATAAATACCTACGTTACTAATAAAATTCCTCTCTTTCCGCATTGCGATCTAACGTGTTTTATTTATCAACAAATCATCATCATCTCTTCCCTTAAGGACTAGTTCCTAAACGACTACCGTTTTAGCAAATTTTAATACTGTCCGGTTCGAGCATTAATATATGTTTTAGTGCTCCATTATTTCATATCGCTACACTCCCTCGCTCGTTACTCTTTCATAATCTGAGAAAACACTATTCAAATAGCAAAATCTACTCAAAAAAAGGAAACCTTTTTTAAACGCTTGGATTAACAAACAAGATGTGTTGAGAGGATTGGGAACGATATTAGTTGGGGTTGAATTGATTTGAATAAGAATTATTAAAATATGACGAGTGTATTGTTTCAAGGGATAGTACTTTTATAATTCTGATATAAAATACGTTAGCTTTTTAAAATTCCAGTTGACGACCACTGGTTGTAAAGGAATATGGCATTTCATATTCCAGCGGTAATAAAATTTTATCAGAATCCAGAGATTACCTACCGATATTATAACAGCTCCCGTGATAAAAGCTGCAGATTAACTACCCCTGGAGTTCGGGGGTGTCTCATCCCTATAATCATCTCATCCTTACCTGAAACAAAAAAAAAAACGTTTAAATTATAAACTGTACAGTTGAGATACATAAAATTTTAATTGCGGTCGTTATAATTGATTATAATTTGCGGAAAAAGCTTTTAAATGACGAATATAATTATAATGAGATATAAAACACTTCAAAGGATCGGTTTAATAGAAAGATATAAGAGAATTTAAGAACTCCTCTATTTATGCGAAAAATTGATTTAGGAAAAAAAAACAGCGCGAAAACGAAAACCGCGTTAAAAGAAATAATGAATGCTATGTAAAATAGATAGTTTTTTATTTATTTTCAGATATTATAATATTACTTAGTTCATTGTAATTTGTTTTATCAAAAACTGTTTACATCATTTTCTGCTTGTTTTAAGACGAATACCAGTGTCTTTATATATCATGCTTCCATTACTTGATGATAGTGATGTTGATGCCAACGAGGAAATAAACGTTGGACAGACAAAACAATAAATCAAGAGTCTACTACGTCAACGCTTAAAGTGGAAAAGGGTGTTTGGTTTGATGTATCACATATATGGGTGGTGTATGCAGCTTTAGGAATCTTTTTTAGAAGGTTTCATCGAAATTTTAAAAAATGTTCGAGAGTAAAAACTTTCGAGTATTATTAGCTCTTGAGGTGAGTTTGCTCTCTAAACGGTGCTTTATAAATTACCCTTTTTTTATTATTATTATTAAAAAGGATTTAGTTGTATATACTTAATAAGTATACAAATATATAAGCGTTTACTGATAACTAGTAAAACAAATTTGATGACATTGCAATTTTTTTTTATCAAACACTGTTTATTCCACTTTTTGTAACGGACAACCCTACCGGTTTCAAGGTGCACACCTCATCATCAGGAAAGCACCCTACCGGTTTCAAGGTGCACACCTCATCATCAGGAAAGCGCAAACAATACTGAATTCGGTTTGAACTGATACTTTTTATATGCTGACTGTGGTAATTATTATAAAGGAAAGACAAGAAAATCATTTGAAAAGAGATTTCGTGAACACAAATCCGCCTTAACAAATCCTCTAATTTATTCTGAAATGGTTAATCATTGTCACCGTGAAAACCATATATTTTCTATCGATGATGCCAAATTCTTACATATCAGTAATAACGGAAATACATTGGGTAGATTCGAGGTCCTAGAAATTTCTAAGTCAGTGCATCTCATCCCTCCCTCCACCCCAGTCTTCAACCCGAATGTTTACCGTTAGAAGGGTGTATGTCGATACCAGTTCGAACATAATTCAGTCTTGTTTGTGCTCCCCTGATGATGAGGTAAAAGCCTTGAAACTGATATTAATGGAAATAAATTGGACAGATTAGAGGCCCTAACATCTGGCAAACACATATATTCTAAGAATCTCACCGCTGCTCGCTGAGGTTGTCTCCTCCTTCCACCCACAGTCTCCAAACCGAATGTTTACGGAACATCTGTTGAACAGTTATTTACCCAAAGTCGGAACATCTGTTGAACAGTTATTTACCCAAAATCTCTCCGCTCTTGGCCGAAATTGTCCCATGCCTTTCTCCCCTCCTCCCCCCCCCAGCCCCCAACCGTTGAAGCGTGTATATCGGTGCCAGTTCGAACAGCACTTAGTCTTGTTTGCGCTCCCCTGAAGATGAGGTGAAAGCCTTGAAACCGGTAGGGCTATACCGTTACAAAAAGTGGAATAAACAGTGTTTGATTAAACAAATTACAATGTCTTTAAACCTTCACAATGTTCATACCTTAACTATAAATAATATAACACAGTGATAAGAGTTATACGGCGAAAAAAATTACTGAACTTATAATTTTTTGTATTTATCCATTCAAAATCATTCTCTCGGGACGAATCTTCCATCTTTACTTTTGTCACTTTTAAAGTGGTAACTATTTTTATTTGTGGATGTCGATTGGAAACATAATCTATCTTGCTGCTTGTCTGCTGTTTGGCTGTTATTTTATTTCTAAACATAATAAACCGCAGTAATGTGAATTCGCGTAAATGTAGGGATTACTGAACAACGATAATACAGCCTAACAGTATCGAGACGATTGTGTATTAAGTAAACGAATACCTCCTTTAATTAATACGCAATCGTCGCGAGTTCGATTACTTAAAGATAACAGATGGATTACATAAAGATTATCGATTACTTAAAGATAACAGATCGATTACTTAAAGATAACAGATGGATTACTTAAAGATTATCGATTACTTAAAGATAAAATATGGATTACTTAAAGATAACAGATCGATTACTTAAAGATAACAGATGGATTATTTAAAGATTATCGATTACTTAAAGATAAAAGATCGATTACTTCAAGATAACATATGGATTGCTTAAAGATTATCGATTACTTAAAGATAACAGATGAATTACTTAAAGATTATCGATTACATAAATATAACAGATCGATTACTTAAAGACAACAGATGGATTACTTAAAAATTACCGATTACTCAAATATAACATATCGATTACTTAAAGATACTAGATCGATGAATTAAAGATACCAGATCGATTACTTAAATATAACAGATCGATAACTTAAAGATAATAGGTCGATTACTTAAATATAACAGATCGATTAATTAAAGATAACATATAGATTACTTAAAGATAACAGATCGATTATTTAAAGATAACAGATAGATTACTTAAATATAACAGATCGATTACTTAAATATAACAGATCGTTTACTTAAAGATAATAGATCGATTACTTGAAGATAACAGATCAATTACTTAAAATTTTCATCACACATTATTGTAGAAGAGCTACGAGACATTTTGAAGGGCGTGTACTGATGGGGAATGAAGTCAATGGGTCAAAAAAACATATACTCGAAGTGGACTGTGTCAAATTCTGCTAAGGTGATAGTACAAACCAGTATTTTTGAACAAACTTTGATGTATGGGAGTGAAACGTGAACGAGGATAAATACTGAAAGAAACTCAATAAATGTGTGCATTGAGAATAATACATGAAGTGATAACGTTATATGTTGAATACATGTGCACTGAGTTAACAGTATGATAGACCAAAAGTACTGCACTTGCGCAACATGTGCTCAGCAATTCGACAAGTGTAACAACATCAAGAAACTGAAGAGAAAACCAACGAGTGTCGTGTTAAACACACACAGCGAACACGCGACTTTCGTCAACGTTTTGAGAAAATACTTGAAGTTTGCCATTATGAGATTTATGATATGTTTGAAATAGGCCAACAAGATCTCCGTGGAATAGTTGGAACACATGCCTGCCAATTCGTGGGTAGCGGATCAGACTCCCGATGCAATGCAGGTTATGTAAAATTAATTCTAAGCCTGGTCAGTATTTCAGGTCTCTTAACGTGTTCCCCGCGGGGAGCACAAACGCCTGTGATCTGACGACAATCCAAGTTTCAAATCACAAATACTTAAAAAAAATGACACAAAACCGGAATAAAAATTGAACTAAAATTTAAAATAATCTTTATTCTAGCGACATCTCTGAAAACCTTGTCAAATAATATATTAGTTTATGAGATATTGTTGAATAAACAGAGCGTCGAATTTTTTTGGTTTCTCAATATTTCCAGCATTAACGACCTGTCGCGCGGATCGAGTCCTGCGATGAGTCTCTCTTACGTAAATAAACATTACTAAGTCTCTCTTACGTAAATAAACATTACTAGTGCTATATGCATTTGATTGGGTGAGTGTCATGAAGCATTGATTTGATCGTAGCATTCCTTTGTTTATTTTACGTAATGTTTAGTTTATCTCCTTTATTTAATGAGTCTCCTTAAGAGTAATGACTATTATTTATTATCAGAAAATTACTTAAGTGTCATGTTTACTTGGTGTTGTAATCAAATATCAGTGGTTCTAAACAAAATATGTGTTTAAACTTAGAAATTAAAAAACGCTGAAATTGTGCCGCGCACAGGATTCGTGGAATTTGATTTTTAACGCGGTGAACAGGTTAAGCATCTTTCAGATAAGTAGGAAGAGATCGCTACACAAAAATAAGCCCAAAAGGTTGTATTGAAATACCCACAATACGACATATCGGCTTTCTCTGGACTTTCATAATGCACTTAAAATTCGTGCGAAAGGTTTCCAGTTCGAATCCCGCACTGTGCTACTCTCCTCGAATAGCACAAGCATTTTTTCTGCTTAGTTTTCGAAGGTTTATGACTTTGATCATATAAAAAAAAAACCAGTGCGCTCTAATTGTCTCACTGCGGTGTGCCATCGGATCTAGTACAGCGGTGTGGATGGTGAGTTTGCTGGTGTGCAATGGCTCATTCACCTAAAGAAGAGAAAAGAAGAAAAAACAAAACTTCACGGTACAGCTTCGCTTTCTAACTGAATTGACGTTGGAATTATGAGAAGATCCTCGACTACGGAGTTCAGCGAAGATGACGATTGTAATCTACTCGTAATACAACGAGGATAAGATTTACGACTGGTTCCAGTATCTGACGGCATGAACAGTAGTAAAGGATAAAGTGAAGAAGTTTTATATACGAGGCATATCCATAAAGTAAGTGTACAGAATTTTTGTAGGTTATAATTTTTTTTATTTAAACAAAAAAATTACGTGGTTACCGTAGTACATATGTAAGCTATTTTTCGACATAGTCGCCATTCTTCTCAATGCAGGTGGTGAAGCGGGGTATCAACTTTTTGATGCCTTCCTCGAAGTAGTTTCCCGCCAACCCCTCCGTCCACTTCTCCACCTCCTCCTTTACCTCCTCGTCGGTTGAAAACCTTTTTCCACCCATGTGCAGCGTCAGGGAGGTAAAGAGATAGTAATCTGAAGGTGCTAGGTCAGGGGAATGCGCGGGATGGTTCAGGACATCCCATTTAAACGAGGCGAGCAGTTCCTTCGTGGCGTTGGCCGTGTGTGGTCTGGCATTGTCGTGCAGCAGGCAGACTCCCTTTGTCAGCATGCCTCTCCTCTTGTTCTGAATCGCCCTCCGCATTTTTTTTAGGGTCTCACAGTATCTTGCAGAGTTGATGGTCTCCCCTTGAGGCATATATTCAATTAAAATTATGCCTTGACAGTCCCAAAACACGGATGCCATGATTTTCTTGGCTGAAATTGTGGTTTTGAACTTTTTGGCGGAGGGTGAAGAGGTGAGACGTGACCGTTTTTAAACTCGCGACAGCACTTGTACACACTCGAACGATTCATAGCTTTATCACCATATGCAGTTTTCACCTCATTATAAACCTCAACCGGAGGTTTTCCCTTCCAAACGAGATAACGGATGACGCCGCGTATTTCGCACTTGGCGGGAGATTGGATTGACATTTTTCACTAAACGTGTTGTCGCGTCGACACTTCTCAACATACTGACCTCGAACCGGTCTCGTTGCGGAGGGGAAGGGTCAGGCTACACGGAAGTGTAGCCAACATGTCGAAAATAAAATCCATCCGGTCGTGAGAGCCTCAGTACACTTACTTTCTGGATACGCGTAGTATATATAGTCCAGAGTTTCTACTTAAAATATACCTGTGGCCTTTTCTTCCATAGTTATGTGAGTTTATTTAAAGGTAAAATTTATGTATAACATTTGAAGATTACTTTAAATTATGCGACGAAAGAAAAAAAAAAAGGAAAAGGTCGGCATATTTAAGTTAGGGATACAATTCACTGCCCTGGGGAAATAAGGAAATCAGTTTATGGATGAGTCCTTAACTTCTCACCGGGAATTTTCAATTTCTCCTCGAGGGTCTCGAATAAGGGGATTTTATTTTTTCAGCTAAGCGACGCCGAGAGCAAAATAACCGAAACATTTCCATTTCAGTTTTGTGCTGATTGGAAAACTATAAGAAAGGTCTCAAAAACTATTTTAAAAGATAAAAAAAAATCTGTAAAATTATGGACATGATTTTTATTATCCTTTTTTGGTGATTTTATCAGTATTGTGCTGTATAATATTATACTTTATTTTATGTATTTATTTAACACTTTTATTGCAAAACAATCTGGCGTGCTTATTGCAAGGCGGCAATCTCTTCGAACTTTCGTTGTGTGTAGTGAAATCTGGTAGTTATACTTTCGTTGTGTGTAGTGAAATCTGGTAGTTATACTTTCGTTGTGTGTAGTGAAATCTGGTAGTTATACTTTCGTTGTGTGTAGTGAAATCTGGTAGTTATACTTTCGTTGTGTGTAGTGAAATCTGGTAGATATATCGCTACGAGACATTCTCTTCCATCCAACTTGAAAGGTGTCAAAGAAACCTTAAGTGAAAACCATTTATTTAAGATTAACAAAACACATAAATACGAATCTACTGTTTGTATTGCATGTTAGGTAGGTATTAATTATGCAGTACCCGGCGGTAAATAATACACATCGGGTTTAAGAAAGAGACTGTCGGCCATAATCGGCTAGTTTCGGCTTTGTAGAGCGTCGTCTCTGTCGCTAGAACGCTTGACAACGACTGACAAATCGCGACGGAACACGTGTATGAATGACAGAGACGACGCTCTACAAAGCCGAAGTTAACCGATTATGAACGACAGTCTCTTTCTTAAGTCCGATGTATATCTTACCGTCGGGTACTGTACTTCTTGAAGTTCCGTGGACCGTAAAGTTCTATAAAAGACAACAAAATCACAGAAATCCCTTAGTCGCTGCTCTGGGGACTTACGAAAGTAAATTCGATCTACCCTTCCGTTATAAACACAGGCTCCCGAAGCATTATCTGTTGCCTGACTAGTCTACCTACAGTATAAGCTGGGAGGACCAAGGTCTGAGTGAATGTGATGGAATACAAGTAGCCTGAACGAGTGGACTTGTTCTCGCTAAAAATATAGTTGTAAGAATTGTTATCTAGTTAACACTTTCATGCAAACCCACATGGCGGATTTTATTACTTTTAACCAATTTATTCTTATCAGCTAGGTGTTGTTTCATAATTATTATTGGTAATATTTTTTTATACTTTATTTTATTTAATAAAATATTTGCCAATACAATACGTCTACACACCTCTTCATACAACTTCTTCAATTTCTCTGACATTCTACATTTCCTTCTTTCAGAATACCATCCACTTGATCCAAACATACTTTCCTTGGTCTTCTTCTCACATGCTTTTCACTCACATTTGCACTTTATATCTATTTTGTTTGTCTTTGTTCATTCCCTCGTTCCACTGCGTTACCTCAATGTCATGCATTTGAGTAGGATAGAGCCAAACCAGCCTATCCAACAAACCAAAAAACCGAGTTAGTGTTAAAACTTAAGTCACATAACGTTTCTTTATAAGCCAGAAGTGCCTTTACTTCAAAATTCTAAATGTTAGGTACTACTGCTGCCATCTATAATTTTTTTTGTCAAAGCGATTTTCGTGATATACTCGTACTTTTATGCCAAATTTGCCTATCAAACAAAAAAACTTAAATCATCAAATAATCTTGTCATAATATTAAATAATTTTTTTTATTTTTTATTGTTGTAGTTTTAGAATGTATCTGTTTAATGAATAAAACACAATAATTACACAACATTTGATTTATAATAGCCCATAGACTTAAAGCTCCCCTATCATATTAGGGTGTGGGCTGAAAAACATCTGGTGTCCCCGTGGCTGGGCTCGCTCTATATTGGTGGGGTGTATCTTGGCCGGGGGGATGTTATTAGATGAGCCCATACCTCTTAATAGCTTCTGTTTTTTAATGTATTCTCTTTTTAATGTGTTCTTGAAATGTGTCTAAATATATTATGTACATACTATGTTACTATCAATAAACCTGTATTTATTTATTATTTATTTATCTCGCTTCAACATATTTGTTGTATAGGCTGGTTTGGCACTTCACCACTCATTTGATCCAACCATACTTTTTTGGTCTTCCTATACCACTTTCTCTTTCAATAAATTAAGGCATAATTAAATTTAATTACCAACGAGTATGATAAAGTAAAACATTCCACCCTTCAGCCTCCCCTTATAAAATAATTATTAGAGATAGCGAGAGATTCGTGGAAGAGAGTCGCAATAGTGGAGTTACAATTTATGAGATAGTTCTAACTTTTCATATTTCATGGGTATATTTACGAGTATTCTCGGGAACTACCCCTTTGTTTGCTCCCTAGTATTTTGAACAATAACCGCATACAGACATCACATTATCTATCGAGAGATAGAAAAATACAGAAAATAACAATTTATTATCATGACATACTTTCTTCATAGCAATACAATTACAACGCCACAGTTATATTAATGTTCAAGTATTGTTTATCTGAGAAATGAAAGACAATTGAGAAAACTTTAAATTGAGTTTAAAAAAAAGGGTGAGGATTATTTTGAAATACTAGGCGTATCCAGAAAGTAAGTGTACTGAGGCTCTCACGACCGGATGGATTTTATTTTCGACATGTCGGCTACACTTCCGTGTAGCCTGACCCTTCCCTTTCGCAACGAGACCAGTTCGAGGTCAGTACGTTGAGAAGTGTCGACGCGACAACACGTTTAGTGAAAAATGTCAATCCAATCTCCCGCCAAGTGCGAAATAAATAATGCCGGGCAAGAGTTTTTGAGGCGCTGCAAACTCCATGGAGATAAATTTCTCCGCTCCATCGTTACTGGAGATGAAACTTGGATTGCACACTACACGCCTGAAACCAAAAAGCAGTCTCAACAGTGGCGTCACACCTCTTCACCCTCCGCCAAAAAGTTTAAAACCACAATTTCAGCCAACAAAATCATGGCATCCGTGTTTTGGGAGTGTCAAGGCATAATTTTGATTGAATATATGCCTCAAGGGGAGACCATCAACTCTGCAAGATACTGTGAGACCCTAAAAAAATTGCGGAGGGCGATTCAGAACAAGAGGAGAGGCATGCTGACAAAGGGAGTCTGCCTGCTGCACGACAATGCCAGACCACACACGGCCAACGCCACGAAGGAACTGCTCGCCTCGTTTAAATGGGATGTCCCGAACCATCCCGCGCATTCCCCTGACCTAGCACCTTTAGATTACTATCTCTTTACCTCCCTGAATCTGCACATGGGTGGAAAAAGGTTTTCAACCGACGAGGAGGTAAAGGAGGAGGTGGAGAAGTGGACGGAGGGGTTGGCGGGAAACTACTTCGAGGAAGGCATCAAAAAGTTATACCCCGCTTCACCACCTGCATTGAGAGGAATGGCGACTATGTCGAAAAATAGCTTACATATGTACCACGGTAACCACGTATTTTTTTTATTTAAATAAAAAAAATTGTAACCTACAAAAATTCAGTACACTTACTTTCTGGATATGCCTCGTGCATCAAATAAATAAATAAATGTTTTGTAAACTAGATATGTGCATGAAACATCATTCAACCTTACTCGACTTCACGCCGAACAGCGAGAAGAAACCCTACAAGACCACATCCTCGTTTGGACCGTGAAGTTCTATAAAAGCCAACAAAATCACAGCAATCCTTTAGTCGCTGCCCTGGGGGCTTACGAGAGTAAATCCGATCTACCCTTCCGTTATAAGCACAAGCTCCTGAAGCATTATCTGTTGCTTGACTAGTCCACCTACAGTATTAGCTGGGACGACCAAGGTCTGAGTGAATGTGATGGAATACAAGTAGCCTGAACGAGTGGACTTGTTCTTGCTAAAAATATATTTGTAAGAATTGTTATCTAGTTATACGTAGTATGTAGATGTTAATTATTACTAAGAAATCATATATTAAAATTATAAAAAATAAAAATAAAATGTCATGTAGGAAAATAAGATTAAGTAAGTTCATAAATTATAATATATAAATAAGATTAGTTAAGTAATAAATTTGTATATATGGTAGGTGTAGCCTTGACAAATATTTGTACCATATATAACTTTGATCAATAAAAAAAAACATTTAACGTTCTATATTTTTTAAGAAACTTTATACAGATTGAAGAATTATAACGCGTTGGATTGACCAAGTGAGAGATGCAACTCGACTACCCTTAACAACAGCCCGTCAAGTTGCGAAGTGCAGGGATGAAGATGAGTCGTCAGAGGCTATCATGGGTGTCATGATGCTCTATCATGAGCTACATGACAGCATGACGATGTTTTTTTTTGGTTATTTGGTATTGCATACGAGTAGATGTTTTTTTCCATCTATAATGTGAAACCGTAACCTTTCATTCCATTCTTTATAAAATAGGTAGTAGGGATTACCATTTGGCAATACGTACATACCATTATGCCGTTTCCTTGTCGGGGCAGCCAAAGAGGACAGAGCGCCAGACTTTTCTAAATTTCGTATATTTCGCCTCTTCCACACCTCTCATTCAGCTCTTACGATTTTTCTTACTTATTACTTTTTCTGCACATTCAAAATATGATTCACTTAATCCAAATATGATTATTTTTATCTTCCTTTATTACACATTCCGCTCCCGACTCAGACGACAGGGTGGAATGTGAGAATAACGAAATTGTTGAGTGATGGACCTTTTCAGAGTACTGACCAGTCTAGGGTCGTCTATGAAATACTCAGCTCCTAGTAGGGTGAAATCTCAAACTATTCTTGTTTAAAGTGGAATAAACAGTGTTTTTTAAACCTTCGCAGCGTGAAAGCCTTAACTTAACATAACATATACGATATTATTTAACATATGATATATAAAAAAGTTATGTTGTTTATAGTTAAGGCATTAACGTTGTGGAGGTTTAAAGACATTGTAATTTATTTTTATCAAACACTGTTTATTCCACTTTTTTGTGACGGTATAACCCTACCGGTTTCAAGGCTTTCACCTCATCTTCAGGGGAGCGCAAACAAGACTAAATGCTGTTCGAACTGGCACCGATATACACGCTTCAACGGTTGGAGGCTGGGGGGTGAGGAAGGCACGGGACAATTTCGGCCAAGAGCGGAAATAACTGTCTCTCAGTAAATAATTTTAATCTCCGGAAACTCTTATTTAATGGGAAAGGCAAAAATGGAATACTTAGCAACAGTGGTGTGTATAAACTTTTATGTGCTGACTGTGATAATTTCTATATAGGAAAGACAGGAAGATCTTTTGAAAGAGATTTCGTGAACACAAATCAGCCTTAACGAATCCTCGAATTTATTCTGAAATGGCTAATCATTGTCACCGTGAGAATCATAGTTTTTCTATCGATGATGCCAAATTCTTTTATATCAGTGATAACGGAAATAAATTGGACAGATTAGAGGCCCTAGAAATTTCTAAATCAGAACACCGATCGGAACATCTGTTGAACAGTTATTTCCCCAAAATCTCTCCGCTCTTGGCCGAAATTGTCCCGTGCTTTCCTCACCCCCCAGCCTCCAACCGTTGAAGCGTGTATATCGGTACCAGTTCGAACAGCATTTAGTCTTGTTTGCGCTCCCCTGAAGATGAGGTGAAAGCCTTGAAACCGGTAGGGTTATACCGTCACAAAAAAGTGGAATAAACAGTGTTTGATAAAAATAAATTACAATAAAAAAGTTAAGTCACTCATCCTTCATTCTTTCGTTTTACATTTCGAAGTCATAAGATACAAACGAACCAATAAAAAAAAAAACAAAGATATTTTTTTAATGAACCATTAAAAAAGCGGTAGAGGTGATTAAATTTTGATTTTAACCCTAAAAAAGTACTTTAATAAAATATCTTCAACAAATGTAAGCAATATACTTTATTCAATTCAAAGAAGCCTTTATATTATATTTTACTATTGTATAAAAATGAAAAAAAAGAGGATATAGTAAAAGAGGAAACGAGTATTTCACAAGATAAAATACGCCTTGATGTGGGGGCAATAATTTTTTGATCCAATTTCGCAACAATTTTCTGTAACATAAAATTTCATGATAAAATATACAAAAAACGAAATTCGCCAAAGCACATAAGTTCATTTTCAGCATTCGAGATATTTTATTAAACGTGGATATAACTTATTATTTCATGTCATTCTTTTTATGCTTTGACGTAACAAATCTTGACTTATAACATTACAAATAATAAAAACTTTATTTAAAAGTTAACTGAGTGTATTTAGTTAACTGAATGGAAACATTCTGATAAAAAGAGTAAGAAATAAATATTGAACAAAAGTGTGGGATACTCAGGCTGTGTTTTTTTTAAATGAAAAAAGATTTTCTTTTTGTATACCTTGTGATGTGTATGGCAAAAAATAAACAGGTAAATTGTGCGTTTACGAACATGGAAAAAGCATTTGACCGCGTGATAAGAGACACGCTATAGAAAATATTAACTTAATATAGTGTTGAATGTTAACTAATACGTGGCATTGCGTTAGATGTATTCGATAGAACGGTGCGTTGATTGAGTGGTTTAATATTTTCAAAAGGGGTTAATCAAGGATTTATTATGTCATCCAAGTTGTTTAATATTTATATAGATTCATATGTCAAGGAACTACAGAGATAAATGAGTGATATTTTTGTATAAATATCGAAAGGATATTTGGATTGATTATTGTATGGTGGTGACATGGTAATATTAGCGAAGAACGAGGATGAATGTTTGATAAGTTAATTGTATGAGAGATGTACTGTTTGATAAGTTAATTGTATGAGAGATGTAAATAGAAAGATCTGAAAATTGCTATTGCAAAATCTCAATTTATGATATAATAGTGCGAAAGAAAAAGTAAATACAATATATGGGCACGATGAAAGATTGGAGCCAATTGAGGAATTCTACAATATGAGTAATATTTCCTCAGATGATGGAAGAGTTACGAGATATGTCAAACGGTGTGTAGCAATAGGAAACAATGGTGATGGGCCGCTTAAACATTTATACTCGAATCGAAAAGATTAAAATCTGCTTAGTTCATAACAATATTTATACTTTAATGCATGGAAGTGAAACGTGAACGTAAAAAAAAAAACAAAATAAAATAAGTCGAATATGCTTAAGACATAAATGTATGCATTGAGAAGAATACATAGGGTGACAATGTTTGATAGAATATAGAATGAAGTGATTAAGGATGAATATGAACTTAAGCCTGATGTAGTGAATAAGGTGAAGAAAAGCACACTGAGATGGTTTGGGCACGTGAAATGAATGAATAAAAAGGCTAACAAAACAAATATACACTGCAAATGTGAGTGAAAAAACGTAGTATACGTGTAAGAAGACCAATGAAAGTATGATTGCACCAAGTTAATGATATTTTAAAAGAAGGAAAAGCAAGAAGTCAGATTTTATTTATTTATTTCATTTTATTTATTTTACAGATGACAAGAAATATACATAATTTGCGAAAAAACCACAGGTTATTTAATTTGGACACACAATTTTAATGGATCTGGGTTTGTTGCCTTTCATTTGTCGTGTTCCCAGTAAACTAGGCTTTTGCCTGTATCTCACTGAGGACATGTAGCATGACAAAAATAAATCGATACTTCTTTCCGATTTTTGATTACACAAAAACAAAACCCCGTTGCACATTCTCATCAACCTGACAAACAGTGACACTCAATTACATATGTACACAACACGCGAAAGAAAACTCCTCACACTTCATCACTCTTTGCCTAGCCCAACAAAGAAACAACATGATATTATGTATATAACGATGATCGTTCTTGTTCAGTTGTTATGATACCTATTTTCTAGGATTGGGGTTAGGTTCCCGTTGGTATCCATTTTAGAAAGGGTTCCAGACAGATTTTCACATATTTTATAATATCCTAGATTGTTGGAAGAGATTGCTACATTGCAATAAAAAGGTTGTACTGTTGCGAAAAAAATCATTGGCATCTGATGTTTTGGCAGATATCTAGATCTAAAAAAAAGTTAGGTAATGCGGTTGAAAGGGACGATTTTTTAAAGTATATATTAACAACACGACGACCTCCGTGGTCTAATTGGTAAGACGCCTGTCTACTAGCTCGGAGGTTGTGGCTTCAAATTCCACCGAAACCCAAATTTTTTAAAAAGGATTCCAGCCTGGTTTTCACTTACTCGTAAGTCCTCTTTAACATATTTCTGGTTGGTAGGAAGAGATTACCACATGGCAATAAGCCCACCAAGTTGTATTGTATACAACGAAAGTGTAATACAATACGACAATTTTCGTAAATCCAATGTAATTGGAGGAGAAAAATACAAATTACTGCACCTGATCATCCAAAGCAAGATCGAAGAAGTGTTGGCAAGAGACAAATCTCCTGGCTTCGCAATATACGTGATTGGACTGGTATAAGGAGCGTTGGGATCTTTTTCGGGTTACCGGGGACAAAGATGCTTACTCTCAGGTGATAGTTAACGTTGGGGGTACCTGGCATGACACTAGGAAGAAGAAGAAGAAGAATGTAATTGAGCTCAGTGTTGTGAATTGAAATAAATCTTCTCATACATATACTTCTATTACTTATGCTTCTTTCATTTCCCTTAGTCAAAATTTCTTTTACTATTACAGCTTTATCTTACACTTCCTCTCTTCAGCTCTTCAACGAACGCCATTCATTCCAGACATATTTATTTATATAAACTTTTAATGAAAGGTAGCTGATGAAGAAAATGCATTGAGTCTCTCTGATATGGGTAGCGTTTCTATAGAAATAAACCTAAAAGTGCGATCCGTCGGAGATTGAACTCGGGGACATCGAAACGCAACGTAAGCTCATTAACTGTTAAAATATGGATGTCGAATAAAATAAACGTTGCGCAGAGAGTTTATACATGAAGTACAAATGAATTTAACTCTTCAAAATATTTCATTTTCCGCACAGTAAAAAAAATATTGTATTAAAACAAATTTCAAGTAATATAAAGCTAACCCGTTAGCTCTCTACGGAGTAATTAATTTTGCAAGGATTTTATTTCGCACAAAATGAAGTTGGCGATTTGACTGCCGAGTTTTGAAATTATTTGAGTCATTGTTTTAAAATTGCCGCGGGAAATGGACGCCACTGTTTTTCTTATTATGGAGAACATAATAAACTGTCCGAGAAAATGTTCAATAAATTTAAAAGGGTTTGTTTTAAATTGCAAAAAAGTTATATGAATTCATAATAACTTTTTATAAAATGTAGCAAATTTTTTCTTCAATACCAATGAATGGAAACATGTTATGATACATTCTAAGAAATCAAAAAATTAAGCATTTTTTTTCATTTATTGGTCAAGTGCTTTCAACACATCTGAACTAGATTTGGACTTATTGAAGAGCGTGTCCGTGACAGGGAGGAAATATTGTCAATGGCGCATTTAATCGAGCTTTTGAATTTAGGACTCCTACCGGCAGAAACATACATACCATATCCCTGTCAGGGAAGGCCGAGAGAACATATTCTCCTATCTCATCAGACTTTCCTATCTTGATACACATAGTTCACCTCTTCTACATTC